>LR749651.1:523460-732805 GCA_902729485.2 Mus minutoides | reverse complement strand
GCCATCAGTGGGAAGAGAGGCCCCTTGGTTATGCAGACTTTATATGCCCCAATACAGGGGAACGCAGGGGCCAAGGGGTGGGAGCGGGTGGGTAGGGGAGCAGGGCCGGGAGGGGGGAGGATATAGGGAACTAGCTGGATAACACTTGAAATGTAAATGAAGAAAATATCTAATAAAAGTAGAAAAAAAAAAAAAAAAGCAGCTTCAGGTCCACAGCAACACAGAGCTAAAGGTACAGACAATCCACGTGGCCCTGTCCACCTCAAATACAGTTTCCACTATTACCAGCATTCCCAAGTGGAACCTTTGCTAAGATTGAGAGGCATACGCTGACACAAGTTTATTGTTCGAAGTCTTCAGTTTGTATCAGGCTTTAGTCCTGGAATCAAATATGTCTATATGTATGAGAAAATGTATAAAGATGGGCAGCCACCAGTACAGAGTGGTTTTACCCACCTTAAGCACTCATCAATCTCTGTCTAATCATGATAATCTACCACTAACTGGCAACCAGTCCCCACCTTTCACCATCTCCATGGTCAGAAGTTACCATACATGTACAATCATATACTATCCAGCCTTTTCTAATCACTCTGTCTCTGTCTCTGTGTCTCTGTCTCTGTCTCTCTCTCTCTTAATATGTATTTAAGTTTTCTTCATCATCATCTCCCAATTCCCTTGGAGAAATTTCACAATTTTGCATTTTAAGTTTCCATCTACATTGATGACCAGCTGCCTAGAATTATTTGCTACAAAGAGAACTTTCTGGCTTTATCGGAGAAGCTCTCTTCTGCAGCAGATGGGATATAACATACATACAAGTATACAAATATGGAGACCTGCTGTCAAACATTCTCAAACCAGTAAAAGACTTTGGAAATCTCAGCCCTAAATGTGATGTCTAGGTCAAATCCCTCCCTCAAAAGCTCAGAAAAGCCCACATAAGAGGAGATGGGAAGAAGGTAAGAGCCAGAGGAATGGAGAAAATCAAGAAAACAAGGAAAGTAAATCAGCATGATCAAAACTCATATGAACTCACAGAGACTGAAGCAGTATGCATGGAGCCTGAACATGTATATATTATGTACAAATTCTGACTTCCAGTTTAGTGGTTTTATGGGATTCCATAGTGTGTGAATGAGTGGGTCTCTGGTTTTTGTGCATTCTCTTGGGCTCCTTTCCTTCGGTTTGTGTTATCTGATTACTGTGTGTTAGTCTATTACATTACATGACATGATGTTACAATCCCTTAGAAGCCTGTTTATTTTTTGAGAGAAACAGAAAGGGAGCAGATCCATATGGGAGGGGTGTGGGGGAAAAACAAGGAGAACTAGAGGGAAGATAATTTGTAGTAAGGAATTATTATATGAGAACAATTATTTTTACTAAAGGGAAGTAAAGGGGAGTACTTTTTAGTCATTTTATTACTTTCCTACTTCATCAGAAACAAATCAGATAACCATGCTTATTTGGGTCTACTTTTAGGTTTTGTATTCTGACCCATTGGAGATACACACACACACACACACACACACACACACACACATATAGATATAGATATAGATATAGATATAGATATAGATATAGATATAGATATAGATATAGATATAGATATAGATATAGATATGCATGCCTCATATACTCAGGAACTGTGGGAACCAGAAGAGGGCATTGAGTATCCTGGAACTGGAGTGACAGATGATGTGAGTGCTGAGAATACAACCAGGGTCCTCTGCTAGAGCAGCACACATACCCAGTTTTATAAGTGTGTATTCTCCCACCACAGTCACACTGTCTTAGTTTCTGCAGCCCCATTGTTAGTCTTGAAGCTGGGTAATGTCAGCCCTCCAAACTTTCCATCCTTCAGGATTACATAAACTATTTGAGGTTTTTTTACTTTTCCCTATAACATTTAAAATCCACATTTTAAGTATTCATGAAATCATTCATTGGAATTTTGCTTGCAT
The DNA here is from genome assembly GCA_902729485.2 of Mus minutoides. Taxonomy (NCBI): domain Eukaryota; kingdom Metazoa; phylum Chordata; class Mammalia; order Rodentia; family Muridae; genus Mus; species Mus minutoides. The sequence goes on along the minus strand of LR749651.1, from coordinate 730,838 downwards.
TGAATATATAGCTCAAGTTCAGATGTGACTCAGGAATGGTACTGAATCTTCTCCATGAACATGGGTCATGTCTCTCTCTTTTTTTTTTCTTCAATTTATTTTTTCCATTTTTGTGGTTTTCTTTTATATGTCTATTGTACATATTTATTTAGATAGATGCCAAGGTACATCATTTCTCAGGAGATAACATTGAGTTTTCATTTGAAACTTCCATTTATTTATAATTATTCACATATTTAATAGGTAAATGACTTTTGCTGTTTGGTTTGGTTTGTGTTGTGACTGTTTGGATTTGTGATTGTTTGTTTTGTTTTTAACATCATCAAGGCTTCTACTTCACAGAATTCCTACTTGCTGAGAATCTGATCTGGAGCCATGCACTGCAGCACATGTAGTGCACTGTGGGACTGTCATAGGAAGCCTATTTTGGTTGAATAGGATTTACTCCAGTGACCCAGTAGAGAACTCCACAAGGGACAGAAAAGCAAACCACGTTCCCAGAGCCAGGTGCCTGATACCACAGAGCCCCTAACTCCATAATTTCATGACTATCAGTCACACAATGTCCCAAGCTTCTGGCATTCTGTCTAGATGCCACCCTGACAGTTACCTGACTATAACCAGGTATGCTTCTCCCCACAGGTATGCTCCTCCCCACAGTTACCTGGTAACAAGAAGTTGGCCCAGCCCACTAAGAGGGGCTACTTGGCCTCTCCTTGCTCTCTTTAAGGCCTCACCTTTCCTACTCTCATCTAGCCCTCCTTCTCTCTTTCCCTTCCCCCCCCTACATGGCCATGGCCAGTCTCTCTCTTTCTACCTTCTCTCTTTCCCCCTGCCTTTTTTTAAGATTTATTTTATTTATTATATGTAAGTACACTGTAGCTGTCTTCAGACACTCCAGAAGAGGGCGCCAGATCTCGTTACGGATGGTTGTGAGCCACCATGTGGATGCTGGGATTTGAACTTATCACCTTCGGAAGAGCAGTCGGGGGCTCTTACCCGCTGAGCCATCTCAGCAGCCCCTCCCCCTGCCTTTCTACAATAAAGCTCTAAAACCATAGACTGTCTCTGCTCATCAAGGCCGGCTGTGCTTGAACGATGGGATATGCTTTCTCCTAACATCTAACCTCCCACCAGAAGGCTATTCTGTGCTCCAGCCATGGACTGGACCGATGACTCTCACCCATGTGGGAACCATCAAGCCTTCTCCTCCTGCCTTCTCCTCCCTTTGGCCCTGGAGCTGACCGAGCCGCCTGGGGCCCCAATTTGTTCTCAGCTCTTCTGAGGTATTCAGCATGGGATGTCCAAGGCTGAGAACCTAGTACCTAGGGCCGCCCCTTGTCCACTCCCTGCTGAGCTGGGATTCTGTGGCTTCCCACAGCCAGACACCCACCCAGGGCCACGTGGGAAGCGTGCTGCAGTCCTCCCTCCCGCATCCAACAGCCCAGAGCACCATAACTTTGGCGGGACGCAGGTTCTTGCCCACTCCCCTGTTTCCCCCACACTCACAGCCCCACAGTGCACATCTTTAAACCTAGTACCTGGACGTGTGAGCCAGGTAGATCACCAGGTCAGGGGGAGTTTGGGATACAGAGTGGGATGTCTGTGGATTTTAATCAGAAATTGTGAAATGACTGAACTTGGATTCATCTGTATGTGTGAGATGTGAGGACTCTCGAAATCATAGGAAAAGAGAAGGCGTGAGGAAACTAAGCTTTCAGCTTCAATTGCAGGAAATTGAAGGTAGATTATGGGTTGGAGATTAAGAGTGTATTATCATTAGAAAAGAGTAAACATGTCCAGGCACTGTGCTACACACCCTGACATTTTATCACTTGAGAAATGATGGGGAGAGAATTGCCTCAGGTTAGCCTACATGGTAAGTTCTATGCCAGCAGGGCTTCATGGAGAGCTCCTATCTCAAAACATAACACCCAAACCCAAAGGCTAGGATAGTTGTTGCCAGTGAGTAGGATTTGAAGTCGTAACACATGAGGCAGAGAGTTACTCTTTTATCTTTCTTTTTTTTTTTTTTTTTGACCAGGGCAAAGGGACTAAACTGAGGACATTGTGCATGCTAGGCTAGCACTCTATCACTGAACACTATTCCCATCCCAACGGAGCTATTCTTCCAATATTCACAGTACTATTTGAATATTAAGTCAGAGCAATATATTGACTTGACAAAAATAAAGATTAAGCCTAAAATATAAGGGACTCTGATAATTCTCACTAAAGTGCTTTACCATGCTATCACCCCCAGGAATCATGCACAATAACATTAATGTCAAATATAATCCATAATAAATTAAATAACACTTTAGAAATAGAATTAATTACTTCCAGATAAATTGGTTTAGAGAGAATTCATTAGGGGGAAAAAGCGCTTGAACTCATCCTGTTCAGAGTCAATTCTTTCTTAATTTTATTGAAACACAATTTCTACTCCATATCCCAACCTTCCCTTGACCTGGTGATTCACCTGGGTCACAGCTCCAGGTACTAAAATTAAAGATGTGCACTATGTGTGCTGCAGTGCCTGGCTCAGGGTCAGGGTCTCAGGAAATGGGAATTCTGTGAAGTAGACGCCTACTTTAGTGAAATGGAAGTAATTTGATAATATTTTATATGTGTGTGCTATATATAATATATTATATGTAAACTATAACACATCTATAATATTCATATGGTCACATAGTGCATAATTATCTCAGACACAACGTTAAACTTTATTACTCAGACACTAAGGGCTAACCTTTCCCCAGGTTACCTCACAGAACATTACAGTAACTCTGACTCAAAGCCTAAGTTACTGGAGCTGGAATGAAATGAAGACTTGTAGTCAGTTGCTCAGGAACACATCATCACTTCTGTTTGCACTTATTGTATTCTGCTGAGATGCCCATTTTTCTTGCCCTTGCTATGCCTTGCCTTTTTAGAACATCTGGGAATATTTCTTTAGCCAGGATACAAACCATTTTTAGGAATACAGAAAGATTAAGCAGACACTAGATGGTGGGTCCTACAATTCTCCACCCCATGGTTCCTATTTCTTGTTCATCCCATCCTTCCCCGAACCTGTCACACAGCTCAAAATACACCTAAATTTCCTCCCACAGAAGGATCAATAACATCAAATTGCTCAAGATTCTTGCTGCAAACAACAGAATTGACTCCAGCTAGTTTAATAAAGTCTGTTTTCTTAAAAATAATAACCTCAGAGATCAGTAAAGGATGAAGGAACAAAGTCTGGTCTAAACTCACAGGAAAAGTCCCCCCCCCCCAACACACACACACATCAAGCCACACAGTAAAATTCTTCTGAAGGAGGAAGCTTACTGCTGCTGTCACCTGCAGAATGTCAAGATCTGGCTGCACAGCCACCGCTAAAACTTCAGCACCACTGCTGCCCCTGTGTCAGCAATCCTATTGCAATTTCAGTCAGTGCCTGAAAGCTAATCACCCCTAAAGGAGCCATGTTGGCAAGGGCTATGCCCTCCATGTTTCTGGTTCTTATAGCAAAGATGTCAGACTCAAATCTCATCTGGAAAGCACCCGTTAGGGCAAGCCCTTGTCTGCTCCAGCCATCTGCACTGCAAAGGAAGCTGAAAGTTGGACTTATTTCTGGGTTGGGGAGGTAGGACTATTACATGTGAGGTATTTGTAAGATGCTGGAAAGTCCCAAATGTGACATGTGCCCAGTAAAAACACAAAGAAGAAGAGAAGAAGAAGAAGAAGAAGAAGAAGAAGAAGAAGAAGAAGAAGAAGAAGAAGAAGAAGAAGAAGAAGAAGAAGAAGAAGAAGAACCTATTCAAAAGAGGTAGAGATTTGAAGGCTAAACCCAAAATTCTGGGTCAGGAAAGCATTCGAAAAGTGTCATTGTTACAGAAAAACAGGAAGAGGAGGAGCAAGGCAGGGCAGGTGATAAGAATGTGGAGTGAGTGCAGGAAGTGTTGAATTTGAGGTACTCATGAGATATGTAAATAGAGAGATTTAATTGAATTTATGAGCCTGGAGCTTAGATGAAAGGTCAGAACTCTGGATAATGCAAACGACATCAGAATGCAGATGGCAACTGATGCTGTGGAGAGAATGTGGCTGAGGAGAGAGGTGAGGTAGAAGCACACCCTAGAGACTCAGGGAGCTCAGACAGCATGACACTGGGCAAAAGAGGAGGGAGGGAGGGAGGCTGAGAAAGAAAGGTCAGAGCACTAGAGAACAGGAGCAGAAGCTAGGGAGTAACAGAAGCCAGGATAAAGGAGGAGTATGGGGATTAAGAGTGTAGCATACATGTGAAACTTGCAAAAATAAGACAGCTCTCAAAAGTTTTCTTTATACCCACGGTAAAAGGATATCTATGTAGACAAACACATACACACACACACATGCATACAGAGAGAGAGAGAGAGAGAGAGAGAGAGAGAGAGATCAGTTTTGTTCTATGATGACCATTTCACAAGATATGTAAACATAAAGATACTACATTATGTCCTGTTAACACATACCCATTATCTGTTAATTATAGCTCAGTAAAGCAATCCAGTGGAAGGTTTCAGATCTTAAAGTTCTACTCAGATTTAGGAAGCATACAGTTGTCTATTTCCTGATTTTCCTATGATATTTCCTATGATTTTCACCCCTCGTATCCTGACTTCTAGTCTGGGTTGCTTGGTGTATGCTGGGCCATACTGTCCTAAAACAGAGATGAACAGAGACAGGAACAAAGCAGAGATACTGGCCTTTGAGAAAGCTGTAAGCTTCTGGAACTGCAGGATCATACAGCTTTGCTACCAAGTAGAAGGTTCTTCTTACCTTCAGCCTGCACGCAGGCCTTGTTTCTGGTGTGACCTGTCCCTGATCTCATGCGGGGACATATGCCTAGGACCCGCAGGTAAGTGATCAGGCTTTCCTCCACATCCCTCAACCCTATGTACTGAATCCTGCTGCCTTGAAAAATATCTTGCCATTCTGTGCACCTCCTCCATTTGATCTCTATAGTTCACTTCTTCCCAAACCATCCTCAAAGCCTCCAAGCCCAAATCCAGGATTCCCTGATTTTCCCATCATGGTCACATAAGACACAGAGGTCCATGATATCTGCCACCCTATCATAGAAATGAAAACACACTTCAGCTTGGGTGACCCTAAGTCTCATGGTCTTCTGAAGTACCTACTCTGTGGGAGTACTGGAGTGTACATGGAGGTGGGGGGGTCATTATGAACATCGAAAGAGTTTAAATAGTTAAAAGACTAGGAAAGACAATAAAATACTAAGAAAAATATAAAAACATATGCATAACAAACGCTGTGCATTATTACTAATATTATGAAAATTTTTGTGTTGTTTCTGTTATTTTCATAAAAAGGCAAGCTATAGGAGCATAGGACATATTCAAATATTGTTTATAAACAATGTAAAAATCAAGCCAGCCATGGTGCTGCACTTAAAGGGTGGAGGTGGCAAGGTCATTTCAAAACCATCTTTGGCTACAAAGGAACTTCATGGACAACTTTGGCTACACAAGTCCATGTTTTAAAAATAACAATGAGCTTGTGTAGCCCAAGTGCGTGGTGGCGCACGCCTTTAATCCCAGCACTCGGGAGGCAGAGGCAGGCAGATTTCTGAGTTCGAGGCCAGCCTGGTCTACAAAGTGAGTTCCAGGACAGCCAGGGCTATACAGAGAAACCCTGTCTCGAAAAACCAATAAATAAATAAATAAATAAATAAATAAATAAATAAACAAACAAACAAACAAACAAACAGATAAGTAAGTAAGTAAGTAAATAAATAAATAAATAATAAAAATAACAATGAGCAAAGAGAATGCAATATACTGAGACCTCAACCCACAACTGTTAAGTGCACGAGTTTTACTAATATCCAAAAAACAATTCTAAGCCCAACTTACCGGGATTGCTTACCATGTCCGCTTACTGTGACTCATACTCTGGACACCAGTGCAAAGGAAAGTCAGAGGAGTTGTAGGGACATGTTGGAAAGTAAAAGGACTCGGTTGACCTCTCATTCTGCAATTACAGTCTGTATGCAAGGACCAGCCCTGTGCTGAACTTCAGGATACATGAGGATAAGAACAGGTATTCTTTTCTGGTTTATAGCCCAACATTTGTAATAATCATTTGCTAATGAGATTTTAATGTTAAAAGTCCATCATACCATTTCTGTATATAAAAGACAGGTTCTTCTGCTGCAATTTCCTGCACAATTAGAAACTTTCTACTTACGCTTGCCGATTCCTTGTCTCTCACCTGTCATGTCAGGTGGGAGAAACATTACAAAATTTTGAGAAGAGCCAATATGCCTGGTGATAAAACAGAGGACTTACAGTTACAGAGGTTTCAGGTGGGCAAAAGGACAGGACAGGGAGACACAAGGACAAGCGCAGAGTCACTCAGGCTAACAGAGGATCCAGAGGAATGAAATGGCCCTGATAAGCACAGCAACATGGTATGCGCATGTGTGCAAATTCAAATATGTGTATGTGTCTGCATGTGTGTGTGTGTGTGTGTGAGAGAGAGAGAGAGAGAGAGAGAGAGAGAGAGCGTGCGTGCGTGTGTGTGTGTGTGTGTGTGTGTGTGTGTGTGTGAGAGAGTGTGTGTGTGTGTGTGTGTGTGTGTGTGTGTGTGTGTGTGTGTGAGAGAGAGAGAGAGAGAGAGAGAGAGAGAGAGAGTCTGCGTGTGTGTGTGTGTGTGTGTGTGTGTGTGTGTGCATAAGATAGAATCTTTGTCTCTGGTATCTGATTCCTGTATCTTCCTGTGAATTGGCCAGGATGTTTTATCAATCATGTGGCATACCTGAACGTCACAAATATGGAGGTATCTAACACACTAGGATTCCCATAAGCCAGTGCAGTCTGTCGTTTATTGACTCCTGGTATCAAAATCTTCAGCCTGACTCTCTAATTAATTAAGTTCTAAAACATGTGCTTCTGCAGATTGGTACCCAACACCTCACTTTATGTCAATAAAGCTGTGATGTCCAAATACCAACTGTCTCTATTCTCTCTGTTGATAGCTAAAATATATACATATATGCATGCATACATACATACATGCATACATGGATATAGACAGTCACATACATATGGATCTGATTCTCATATTTTATTTATTTTGTGTCATTATCCTTGCTTTGTCTTTTATTTAAAAATGACATAAACTTCTTCCTTAAAATCCTGGTTGGGAGTTCTTACACAGGACATGATACATCATTTCCATAGTCTGGGTGACTTTTTCTGTTTGGGAGGTCACCGTCTCTGAACCTCTTACTTCAATGGTTACAATCATTGTTTCACATGATAAATAACTCCTAACAATCCTGCAAAGTTATATCATATCCATTTTGAAGATAGGTAAATAGAGGCTTAGGTTTGTTGTGTGCATGACCTAAGGTCATATGATTAATACATTGTACAAAAAAATACCCTGAACTTGAGCCAGCAGAAACCACAGCCCAAACTCTGACACCTTACCACATCACCCCACACCACTTCCTGGTAGCAAAGTAAATAGAATCAGCTCTAGATAAGATGGAACCAGAAACACAGAGGTGAGAAACCGCTTCCTTAGTTAAAGACTCCTCTAAGCTAGCTTACTTTTACAGCCTCCAAGGCTTCCCTTCTCCGTTTCTGGCATTTCCCAAGTTCTTCATCCTTGCCATAGTTTCATTATTTTCTTCTCTGGATAATACAAAGCTCTTTAAGGTATATACCAGCCCACACAAAAATTGGGCACTTCAGGACACGTGTCCCGAATCCATAAAGCACATGATCACAAAGGCATGCCAATCATTTGCTACCATGTCTTCTAAGATGTCCAGAAACCACTCTCCATTCACCCCTGCCTTAGTTTTTCTATGTGGTTGTGGTTCAGGAACTTTTTATTGTAACTGCACTGGAAATTTTCACCACCCAGATCCCATAACCCATTGCTCCTCCTCCCAGCTAAGACAGCTGAGTTTTATAACAGAATCATCTTCTGTAAAGGGAGCTACCTTGCCCAAGGTCACATTGCTGCCTGTACTCAGCTTGAAGGCAACTGTTAACTTATGGAAAGGTTGCCCTAACTATGGACAACTGGAAGCCATCCAAGCCCGAGGGGACCTGCGGGGGCTTCTGCAGCTGCCACTATGAATGTGTGAGTTCAGCTGCTCCCTCTGTCCAACACAGTTTTCCTCTCTCACTTACAATTGCTCCTGTGACTCCCTCAGGCAAATCTCAGCATCTGTGTCTTGGAATCTCGACCTTATACTTTGCTTGACTCCTAACTTCTGTCATATCCACAAATATTGTCACTTTAACTAAAGAGTAAGACTGTAGCATAGAGACATACCAGAAGGCACATGCATATATGTCCAGAAACATATGAAGAGGTAAACAGTGTATACATTAAAATCTATGAATCATTTCTTCTTGTATCCTGTTTTAAGTGTTTGCTTCGTATTGCATAGCTTTGCCATTGTAATATTTTAATATATACTGACATATCCTGCCTTTCAAATTTATATTCCCTTGTTTTTAGGGTCTATATGAAGAGGTTTAGATACTTTACCTCACATCTTCAACATGAAAACTCTTACTATCTAAGTGTATGTTCCTGTGTATATGTTGGTGCATACATGTTTGAGTATGTGTGTGGTTTGTGTGTACATATATTGGTGTGTATGTGCACATGTGTGAATGTTGTGTCCACATGAATGTTTGTCTATGTAATAGTTATAGGTGGATATGAATGTGGATATGTGGGGGCTGTGTGCACATATATGTGTATAGTTATATCCATGTGGGGTATGCATGCATACATGTGAACATGTGTTATGTTTGTATGTGCACATGCATGCATGTGGCTGTGGGATGCACATATATATGTGAGTGCATGTATGCACATTTATGTGTAAGTGTGTTATATTCTGTATTTATAGGTATATGTGTATGCATATTTGTCTGTGAGTGTATTCGTTGGTGAGTCTGGGCGTATGGGGGTCTATGTGGGGAGGTGTGTGTGTGTGTGTGTGTGTGTGTGTGTGTGTGTGTGTGTGGTGTGTGTGTGTGTGTGTGTGTGTGTGTGTGTGTGTGTGTGTGCGATGTATGTATATATGCATGCAGTTGAGTTCCTCTTTGCCAGAGGCCGGTATTGGTTTTCATCTTCAATCTCTTTCTAACCTTGTATTTTGAGACAGAATTGTTCATCTATTCTAGAACTCACTGTTTCAGTCTCAGTGGGTGCCCAACAGACCCCAGGGATCCGATACATCTATGTCTGCTCCTCAAGCACCAAGGATAAAGGTGTGCATTCTCTTTAGCTTTTTGTGGGTTCTGGAGTTCTTATCTCAGGTCCATCCTCATATTACACAGTAAGCAAATTTTACCCACTGAGACACTTCTACAACCCTTACATATCATCTAAATCAGACTGCTGGTGGTACACAGAGATGTAATTTTGTTTGAAACAAATGCGAAATTATCTATTAATTTTTTAAAATATACATATTCCAATACAACATTCCCATTCCTGGTGGAAGCGTTCAACCATGCTGATTGGCAGGACCCACAGAGGGGGAAGGGAAGACAGGAGGGAGAGAAGACGAGGACAGTGAGGGCAAGCAAGGGTAGAAAGAGGAAACTGTCATACCTGCAGAGAGGGCTGTATGATACAGACAGACATGAACAACAAAGAGCATGAATGACATTGGTAATATCTGTAAAGTGAATAATATATAATATATATGCATGTATATGATCCCATTTTAAAAGTATAAAGTGGCCTTTCTTCACCCCCTCATTCCTCCTTCTTCTTTTCCCCACTTCCCCCAATAAGCCACTTCTTGTGGAAAAAAACGTATAAAGTGTATAAAAGTAGAATCGTGTTTAAGGATACAGAGTGACACTAACCCAGGGCACTCAGTATGTATTTCAGGAAGGTAGAAAGTGGATGAGAGTGGGTGTCAGCACGGGAGTTGTTGAAGTCCTGATACTAATCTGTTCTGGAACTGAGTGCTGGGACCAGAGTTATTTACTTTTTCTTACATCTTTATACCTTTAAACAAGCGTAACCTCTATTATATGTATTTCTGTGCATAGTCAATTATTTTAAGAAACAATATTCTCAGTGTGGAAATTGTTTTCAAATCATTGGTAACTTGACAGCTGAACAGCCTCCCCCTACCTATCTTTTTTATTTTAGCTATTTATGAAAGTTTACATTTTCAACTCAATTTTCCCAAGTTAAAGATTGTTTTTAACTGTCTGCTTTGTACCTATAATTTATTTTCAGTAGATTATTCTGTGCTGCTTATGCTAGCAAAAAAGAAAAAAAGAAATGAAAAGTAGAAATTCTCAAAAAAAACCATACAGTTTTCTTGTGTTTATTTTATTAAGCTTGCTTGTTCTTACCTTTATCCATGTTACAAAAGCAATTTAAATCATTGCTGAAAAAAATCAGAAAATTTAGACAAACAAACATAAGATAAAACCACTCACAGTCTCACTGCTGAGCTTGTGAAAGCTCTGCCAAGCGATTTTCATTCCTCTGTATGAATTAATATAATTATGGGAAACTTGGCTACTTTGGTTATAAATGTCCTTCAATTTACCATGATTCATTTAGTTAATATAGATTCAAAGAAAAGAAACATTCAGACCTGCCCCCTGTTTTCTTTTTATCCTAAAGAATGTGTTGGCTATTGCCAAGGTAGGGAAGATATGGAGCCTGGGTGGAAAATGCTTTCTTAGGGTCAACAACAACCAAATCAAGCTTTGGTTCCTTGAGCCGACACCCACACTTTAGGTGTGGATGCGAGTAGTGTCTTATATCTGTCATTTGGGGTCCCAGGACCTCTTCATGAATGAGTTCCTCTGAGTCTTTCACAGCTGTACATCTTTAAATACCCTCCACTCTAACCTGCACCTTTATTTTTTGGGGTCGTTCTACTTTGCAGCCTATACTGAAAAGCACCTAGATTACCCTCTATGTAAACCATCATTCCCAACACAGACAGTCTGTCTGACCTGAAATCTTTAAAACCCCATGCTTCCTTTGCAGTAGAAAACCCTGTCCTTGAAATAGCATGATGAAGGTTAGGCAGTCTGGAATGGCAAGAAACATTTGAAATTTTAACCACCTAATTAGAAATATTCCACTTTGTGTATTATTAAGAATTCCCTAAGGAGGCAAAGCCATTGGAATTAAAAAAAGCATATAAATCTCAGTTTAATACTTGGGGCAGGTAGCTATAAATGATAGCTGCCATGCTATGGTTATTATGTTGATGACAGAAGGAACCAAGCTGAGAAGAAACAATGATGTAGAAGAGGGTCTTGGTGTCATACACACACACACACACACACACACACACACATACACACATATATAAATTTTGAAATGTCTCATCACACATGCTCATTTTTATGAATATTGTGAAGTTTCCCAGTCAAGTGTGGGTCTGGACTCTGGGACGACTGCTACTAAGGGAAAGGATGTTGTTCCCTGAAACAGTATCCTGCATGACTGTTATCTATCCTTGATGCTACCAAATGCCAAAAAGATCCTTCTTGAGTCCGATGTCCAAGCCCTCCCATCTATGATTCAGAGGAAGCACTATAGCAGGAAAGTAGGAATTTGAGTGCATGTGTGCACGTGTCCATACATGTATGCGTGCATGCTTGTATGAGTGCATGCCTGTGTGCATGCATGTGAATCTGCAAATCCTCGTCCTTACATTTACTGGTCTCAAGCACGTTACTTGCCTCCCGATTCTTGTCTTTATAGACATAAAGTAAACGCATAAAGACTATTTAGCAGGAATATTTTAAAGAGAAACAGGATAATGTCAGAATATTACTTCTCACAGTGACCGGCTCATGCTCTAAGCTTAATAAATGTCTGATAGCAATGTATGCGAGGGAGATAGTAGACAAGGATTTAAATGAAGTGCTATTAATTTCTACCTCAATCCTCAATCCTCAATTTTTGCAGACTTTGTTGCTATTTTTTCCACAGTCTTATTTTCCAGCTGTAACACACATTATAAAATTGTTTCTTCACAAGATTCCCTCTCTAAACCTTTCCTAACTCCTCTGGTCCACTAACACTTCCACAGCATGCAATCACACACACACAGCTGCCAGCCACACTCTCAGGCCAGCACAGCACAGGTACCCAGTTTCCGGGGAGAGCCAGAGCTGGCAAGACTGAAGCTTTGCTAGTGTTCCATGGCTGCTCCTGTCATTGCAAATGTGTGAGCTGGGGTGTTCCCAGCCGTGGAGAAAAGATCTGCTTCCATGAGTTGGATATAAGGAAGCTATTCAAAGATTCAATAGAGCTTTTTGTAATAAAATAAAACAACAACAAAGGAGCCAAAAATTAAAAAAAATAAAAATAAAATCTAACTCCACAGGAAACACAAAATCACACCCTAAACCAGCTGGCCTCCATCCTTAAATGTGTAAGCTGGTGATCTCAGGGTGGTCCTAAACACTGGGTATCTCTGGATGACAAAACTTCAAAGCTCAGGAAGCAGAAACCCCCTGGGCTTCTCTTTCAGCTTACAAGAAAACAAGCTTTGAACCACAGTGAACAGAAGGTCAGAATTTCTGCCATCCTTAGGCAAACATTGAACAGTTGCAGCCCTCCATGTCCTGTCAGACAGCACCCAGCCTGGCTTGGGAGGAGATCCTCTCTCTATGCACTGTCTGTGGTTTATTTGAAAATGAATTGAGCAAAACGGAGGTGCTTCATTCTGCTCTCTGTTCATCCGGCTTTCTTCCTCTTCCAGGCTATACATCTCAGAGCATGATAGACAGGACAACCTCCGCACACACAGACCCACAATAGCACAGACCCACAATAGCACAGACCCACAATAGCACAGACCCACAATAGCACAGACCCACAATAGCACAGCCCCAGCCAACCACTGTAGACTTAGAAGGGGCAGGGAGAGCCAGTGTGAGGGAAAGAGCAGCAAGCAATGCAAGGGAGAGTGGACTTTGGAGTCAGAGAGCCCCTGACTCAAGCTTCATCTCTGCACAGAGTTATCAGGATAACCATCCAACTCACCTGTCCTACATCTAAGTCCATCACTGTCAGATGGAGAAGTTATATAGCAGTACTGACCTCATAGAGGTATTGGCAAAATCACGTACCTTCACCTGTGTGGAGCACTTCGATCTGTTTTACACCAACAGATCTGACTGGCACAAACTGTGGCTGTGAACTCACATCAGAACTTTGGCGACTGGATTTTCTAACTCAAGAACTGTAGAGCCTGTAACTACTCAGATACAGGGAAAGCTAAAGAGATGCCCACTCCGTAACGAAGAATCTTTTATCCCAGGAGGGAAGATCCTTCATTTTTCTTACTTTTAGATATCCAATTTATGAATATACTAATTTTTAAAGTCTCTCTGGTATCACTCAGAATTGAAGCATAACTTTTACATAACCATCCAGCTGCCTTATGTGGATCAGCTATTGCTAGCTCACGCTTAAGACCTTTCATATCCAATAACAATAACTCAAATCTCTTAAGCTCATCAGCACAGATACCCTAATTCTTCCAAAACAGCATTTCCTTACATTCAATCTTTATATATATATATATATATATATATATATATATATATATATATATATATATATATATATATATATCAAGAGACATACAACTTTCAGATATATGCAGGCCTCTTTGAAACTTATAAATTTATTTTACATACTGACCAGCGTTTCCCCTCCCTCTTCTCCTCCTAGTCCCTCTCCCTCCTTTGCCCTCTTTCCATCCCCCATCTACACCTCGTCTGCCTCAATGGATATCAACCAACCAACCATAACCTATCAAATTACAGTAAGAGCAGGTACCCTCTTCTGTTAAGGCTAGACAAGGCAATTCACTAAGGGGAAAATGTCAAAAAGGCAGGCAACAGAGACAACCCTTGCCTCCTAACTTCTTGCTAGGAGTCCAACAAGACCAAGCTTCACAACTCTAACACGCATGCCAAGGGAGTGGGTCAGTATCATATAGGGCCCCTGGTTGTTGGCTCAGTTTCTGTGATTTTCTATGGGCTCAGGTTATTTGATTCTGTGGGTTTTCTTGTTCTGTCCTTAACCCCTTTGACCCCTACAATCTTTCCTCCCCATCTTCCAGGGAATTTCTCAAGCTCTACCTAATGTTTGGCTGTGGGTCTCTATAGACAGACTTTTAAATCATCTATCAGGCACAGTACTGGCCCTGGAAAAAACATCTATGATTGTGTATGCCCAATTCAGTTCCCACCACCTTATATGTCTTAAAGAAAAAAAATTGTATTAGAATACAGATAAAAATGTTCCTTAGTCATACTAGCCACAGCTCAAATGTGCTTGACACTCATATGTACTCAGATGATGCTGTAGCTGGACATGTGCATAAAAAAATCAGCCTAATTAAATAGACAAAAAGAAGGCAGTGTTCATGTTAGGGAGTATCCTGCTATTATAGCAAAATGTCGGATGTAATCAAGCTCCAAAGAAGACATTGTATTTGTCCTCACAGTTTTGGATGTTTCAGATCATGACAAACTGGACCCACTGCTCTGAGATGGTGGTGGCGCAGTCTGCCATTGTGGGAACATATGAAGAAAGCAACTATTTACCTCATGTTTGTAGAAAGTGAAAGAAAGGAATGGAAAGAGGAACTGTGTGCTCAATATCTGCCTTAGGAAAATACCCCCATTGAGCCTACTCCCACTTGGTCCCATCTCTTAAAGGCTCTACAACCTGGAAGAGAGCTACAGGCCTCTGGCCTATGGACCTTTGTGACAGAGTGGGGATGCTGTGATGGAGAAACACAGAATGCTACGGGGGAAACCTCGAGCTTGGACCTGACAACAGACCTGGAGATACAGAAGTTCTTGATGATATGGACACATTGTCATCATCAGACACTGTGCAAGTGGTTTCAAGGTACAGGTACAGAATTCTAGAACCTGATCTTAAGACCTTCAAAGCACAGTAACAATACAATCAGGACCTCCAGAAGGGAGAGTTAAGGAACAGAACAGAACTTCCAGGACACAGATTGCTTAAAGGGGTAATGTTGACAAAAACAGAACAAATGAGAATTAGGCATGAGTTCTACTTACACCAGCATACTTGGTGAAGGCTATTCAAGCATGACTTTTGCCTACTGCCAACCAGCTCTCTGTTTCTCCTTCATCTGGCTGCATAAATTCCTTTGTTGCCAGAAGGGTGGGGAGGCAGACCTAAGTACATCTCCTGTCATCTTTTCATTATAGATCTAATAACGTTTATTTAAAAAGAGTGTCATGACATCTTCTGAGTGTATCAGGGAGTGAGCCCTTACTCACTACCAGTAGTCTAAGCTGAGACTTAATTGTTGGATCAGCATCTGAGCCGTGATTAAGTAACACAGGCCATGTGCCATGTATTAGGTAGGACCGCTGTAATATAAAACACGTCTCTTCTTCCTAAGTGAACTTCAGTTACAGTGAGTGATATGGAGGTAACAGATGGGTGACAAGATTCGCCTGCCCTACTTTACTCCAAGTCCAGACCCAGTAGAGTTTGAGAGATGCCGACATACACTGGCATGAGCTGCAGGTGTCAGTGGCTTTTTCAGTCACTCTGTGGAAGGTTTCAAACAGGAAGATCAGTGAGGTGTTGATGGTCTAACCCAAGGATAAGAGGCATAGTGGACGACTTGCTAATAATCTCCTCAACTGTAAATCCAACAGTAGTAGAAACAGCAATGAAGGTAGATGAGGCTAGAACACTTCAGATCGTATAGTTAGAAAACTACAGGGTAGCGAGAAGGGAGCGAGTGGTGAGAAGTAAAGAATCTGTATGTTAGCAAATCAGAAGGGAGTCTATTTGGGGCAGTGGGTAAAATGGGGCAGCAAGGGAGTGATAGAATATGTTATAATGAAGCCCAGTGCGCTATGATGTGGATGAAGCCAAAGAAGACACAGGTAAAGGTAACTAGGCAACGGAATTCAACGGAGATTAGGAGGGAGAAAGAATTTCAGTCAGAGAATATGTTCAAATATTACTGTACTGAGAAAACAGATTTCTAGGAACCATCATAGGACCAAATGGCTAAAATGCTGTGACTGTGAAAGGTAAGGCAGTGCCAACATCTATGATTTGAGGCCAGGCTGCCCCTGCAATGCACAGCTCAGGACTCGTCCCACAGGTTGCCATAGGTCTTCACTGCTATTTTTCTCCTAAGCATTATCAGACCTATTATACCAATTTTGAGTCTGATTCTAGAAACACCCTTCAAGTTACCTAGCAACTCAACCCTAGGCAGTGTGCGTCACAGCAAGAAAACTACCAAGTAGAGGCTGCCCTTGATCCTCGCACAATGGAGGCCAGAGATACCCACGCAGCACTGCGGGCCATGCTCACAGTAAGCTCCAGTTTAACAAAACCATTACAAACTCCTTCATCTTCCATGCTCACAGTAAGCTCCAGTTTAACAAAACCATTACAAACTCCTTCATCTTCCTTCATTCAGAACACTCTCTCCTCTGTGACACCAATCTTGTTTCTTCTTAAAACCTGATTTTAAAAATCAACCTGACACCCTAAAGAGGTTTTTTGATGTTTTATTTGATTCAAAGAATGACATTTTATCCACCTTTCTTTTCCTAATGTTGACCATAATCTTAATATTGCTGGAAACAAGCAAAACAAAGGTATTCGAAGTACGACCATTTTGTTTTCCAAAACAAAATTCAAGGTCCCAGGCCCTGCGTGAGCCGAGGACTTCCCTATAGTGGAACAGCTTCTATTGTAAACAGTGCTCTGAGTACAGACATTTCAGGGACTACGGGTAAGGAGCCAGATGTCTGAGTCCAGCCATCTGGAGGACAATTGCTCCATTTTGCTTGCAAGGTCAAACAAGTTCGTGTTCCCAGAGCTAGGAATGAACACCTATCCACCTTCTCCCAATGTTTTCTTAATTGTCTATTAATTGGTAAAGAACATAGAGACTGCTGTTATCTAAACCAAGGTGCACAAGTTATAAAAATATATACCCCATGTAGGCTTAAACTTTTCATACCCTACCTTAATATGGGTTTTTAAACACTTTAACCACTCTTCTAGCCCACCACCTACCAGAGATAGTGGAAAAGAAAGGTTAATAGGAAATGGGGGAGGGGCTGCAGAGTTGGCTTAGTGGTTGAGAGCACCAACTGCTCTTCCAGAGGTCCTGAGTTCAATTCCCAGCAACCACATGGTAGCCCTCTTCTGGTGTGTCTGAAAACAGTGACAGTGTACTCACGTGTATAAAATAAATAAATCTTTTTTTAAAA
Source organism: Mus minutoides (assembly GCA_902729485.2). Lineage (NCBI taxonomy): Eukaryota > Metazoa > Chordata > Mammalia > Rodentia > Muridae > Mus > Mus minutoides. The sequence goes on along the minus strand of LR749651.1, from coordinate 713,505 downwards.
AATAGGAAACAGGGGCAGCTGACCTGTTCAGAAGTTGTTCTTTGAAGCAACTTCCATCTGTGTTGTTGGTAAATCAGCAGTTCCGTGCACAGGAATCCTCAGCGGCTGCTCGATCCACTCATAAGCACTTCATGAATATGCCAGCAGTCCAGCTCGGTGATGTCTGCATAGCAAACACAAATCAGCAGCAGTGGCACAAGCTAGCAGAGACAGCCAGACCTCAGGCGAATCGGCATCAGAGTCAACAGGAGGAACCAGGACCACCACGAGGAACTCCAGAAGTTTTCAGTTGTGCCTCTCTCAGTGAAGTGGAGATCAATAAGGCCTGCAAAGCTAGTTGTGCAAGCAGGTCAAGCCACGTCACTTTCTGTTGAGTCCTAACGTCATATGTCCTCCGGTGTATTACCTCGTCATGTGAGTCACATTAGCTGACATCACTCTGCCAAGTAGCCTGAGAAAGACAAGGAAGTGGCTTGAAGCCGCAGGAACCTCTGGAGAACTTCTTGATATATTTTTCTCAATGGAGACACAGCAAACGGAGCACAATGCTACAATGTAAGGTGGACGAACACAGGCATGTTGTTAGCAAAGAGTCCTTCATCAGGAGCCCTTTGCGTGCTTGTGTTAGCAGAACATCCCTTCACTGTGCCTGCTTCAGCAAAATGTTCCTTCATGAGTCTGCTTTAGCAAAAAAAATCCTTTCATTTGTGCCTGCTTTATGTGTTTGCTCCAGCAAAACACCATCCAACATAGCTGACTTTCCAGAGAAACCTAAGTTTCTACTTCATAACCAATTGCCTGATATGCCCAAAATAATCACATGCAGCTGACAAGTCCCTCCTTTGTCCCCTTATCACTCTAAGCTCAGGACCAAATATCTAGAAGAATGAGCTAAGAACCTTGAAGCCAGGTGCCCTGGATATGGCCCAGTCTCCAGCACACACTCCCTTGCTAAACCCATAATATCAAAAAACACCTGGCTAACACTGCAGCTCCTCCAAGATCTCCCCCCCCCCCTGCTTTGTGTCCCCATCCTTTAAAAATGCTTCCCCCTGGGAGCCATTCAGATCCCAAACTGGACACTCCCCTGAGATCTTGAAAATAAAGCTTTCATTTTTAGGCTTCCATCTCTGAAGTGAGTTTTCTTGGCTTCTACCCCAAACCCATCAGTATACAAAATGCACTTAGTGTATGTCTGAGGGAAGAGATAGGAAAGTGTGGGACAGAAAGAAAGAAAGAAAGAAAGAAAGAAAGAAAGAAAGAAAGAAAGAAAGAAAGAAAGAAAAAGAAAGAAAGAAAGAAAGAAAGAAAGAAAGAAGAAAGAAAGAAAGAAAGAAAGAAAGAAAGAAGAAAGAAAGAAAGAAAGAAAGAAAGAAAGAAAGAAAGAAAGAAAGAAAGAAAGAAGAGAGGAAATATATGGGATCAGAGCAGGGGTAAAGGGAGAGCTGGCAGGGCAGAAATACATGAACACTGTAGAATAAGTGTCACTGTAAAAAGAGGAAGAGGCTGGGATAAATGATTATGAAATCCATGTGAATCTCGGGCCTAGAAAGTCTCCAGACTCTTAGAAGGCTCCTCTCCAACAGTGAATCTGGTTGCATGTGTTCTTTTCCACACAAATTAACCTACATCAGACAGTTTGAAGCTAGGAAGATGACTCATCAGGTAAAGTGCCTATCATGCAAAAGTGGAAGGAAAAACATGACTCCACAGAAATAATAAAGAAACACGGTTTTAAAGGTTGGAAAAAGAAGCTGGGTTTGTGTAAAAGATGCTGAGATGGAAGATAAGATGTGTTTGAAGCTCTATGCCTGGCTGGCCCTGTTCCCCGAGTGTTCTACCTGGTCCCCACAAATCTCAGTACCATCATATGAAAATCAAGCTAATCATATCTACTTTGGGAGTCCATAAGAGATAACAAAAGTGAAAATCTTTGCCAATCCAAAGGGTGCCACACCTGGGCATACTTGTCATTGGATTTAACTTAGCTTTGCCCAGCCTGAAGACTATTCAGCCACTCTTTGCTGTCTCATCTACATACAAAGCAAGGACAAAGACTTGTTTTCTGCATAGAGAAGTTGGATGAGTTCACTCAGACTCAAGATTTCCAGTTTCACTGGCGGTCTCCCTAATCGGTTGTGTCAATAAGTGTTCACAGCAATCATCCTCGGAGAGTTCATCTCACAGAGTATAACAGAAAGACCCAATCCTGGGATCCAGGTCAGTTTGCAGAAAGCCAACTCGTCCATACACTCACTATGGTAGGACATTGAGCACAAGAAGAGGGAAGATGCCCGTTACTTTTAGCTCCTGACATGGCAAGCATACAGGAATAAAATGACCAAAATAATCTTTGCCTCTATTTTTAAGTTAGTGCTGAGCTCTGACCAGAATGCAAGAGAGGCAAGACTCACAACTTATTCCTTTTTTTTTTTACATTACCCAGCAGATTTTGCCTACATTCTCATTTTTGTCCTTCAGTTGCCTCCCCCAAGGGAGAATTTCAAGCATTAAGAGAAATTCTAAGTGTGTTTTGTTTTTGTTTTTGTTTTTGTTTTGTTTTGTTTTGTTTTGTTTTGTATTTTTACTCTGTCTTCCCAAATCATTTCACTTTCCCTATATCACCCACACCTCCAAAAAAGGATGTGAGAGGATTTCAAACATCTTCACAAGCTCAGGTGGAACGCCATTCATCCCAGGGTTCTGATACAAAATCTGTTCTGGCTACTATTTTCTTCTGGAATTGCTAATCTATAGCTCTCTGGCTGCTTGTTTTCATCTTAACTTTTCTTATCTGCAGTTTGTTTGTGTTTTCTTTTGCAAAGCTGTCTGCCTCTCTCCTAGCAAATGTTAGGATCCACACAGGGTCAGACAGTTGCATGTTACAGTAGAATATGAGGAGACACTGTTGGTATTATGGAATGAAAGTCAGAGAATCTGGAAAGCCCTTGAGAAGAAGGTGGAAAGAGATTGACTATTCCAGGATTGGGCAGTTGGGGCAGAGCCACAAAGACAAGAGTGCTTCTACTCTACAACTGAAGCTGTATGTGAATTATAGGGGCTAGGGAGATGGCTTTGTCAGTAAAAGCCTGACAGAGAAAGTCTGAAGACATGAGTTTGGATTCCCAACACTCATGTTAAAAGCTGGGCATGAAGGATACACTATAATTCCAGAAATGGGAAGAGAGAGATGGATAGATTCCTACAGTTCTCTAGCCTAGCAACCCAACCAAATTGTTGATTCAGAAGAGAAGACCTCGCTTCAAAAAATAAAATGTATTGCAAATCAAGGAAGATATCCAACCCTGACCTCTGGCACACAGAGAGACAGACAGATAGACCCATCCCTGCACACACACACATACACACACACACACACACACACACACACACACACACACACAAATGATCCACATGCATACACGCATACCACAAACAGTATATACATGTCACACACACACTTGCACACCAGAAAACAATTAATCAATTAATTAATAAACAAATAGAAAACAGGCTTGAATTCCAGAGCAACCTGCTTACAACTAGATGTGATTCTCAAACATTTTATATGTGCAGCTGAGAAGACTGAATTTTATATTGCATTTAATTTTAATTAAAAACATAAACTAAATTTGGTTTCAAGAAAATCAGTGTGATTAAAATTACTTGAATATATAAACCTACATTTTCAACTGTAAATTTTGTGAATTTTAAATATATAAATATAAATTTAAATATAGATGAAAATTTATCATCAGAATTTATGTTCTCTGAGAACAAAATATATGCCAGAGTTTTGAGAACTTGGTACATATTTTGGATACTTTGACTTTAATAAAACATATTGGGTTGCTGTTATGGATTTTGCTTTTGTTTTTTAATGTAGCTGCTAGAAATTTTAATTGTGTGTATTTATTTACATTATATTTCTACTGGGAGGTATTTTCCTGGTACAGAGACTACATTCCTTAGAATCACGTTTTCACAGTCTTGCTCTATGATGGGATCAAAGATCTTTTCTAGTACTTTGATGAAGAACCACCTGATAGTCCCTACTGCATAGACTCCATGTGAGATGTGACTGAGTTACATAAGCATGCAATTCATGAGGTATACCTGACACCTGGTGTGTTCAACATATGTTACTATTATAATTTGAAGTTTATATTTATCATGCTACAGGGAGAGCAAGAAACTGGAAGAGACTTTGAAATGTCAGAGAGCATTTTTCTCCTTCTTAGAAAGGTCTAATAATAAACGCCCATTCCATCAGACACTGGACAACAGATGCCTAAGGCCTTCTTCTCATGGTGAGCAGCTACATATTAGGTCACTACTTGATGCTGATGGAATGCCTTCTTACAAATCTCCAAAAGACACAACTTATAGATAGGTGTCCAGTTTTAACTTAGAAAAATACCTTAGTAAAATGTGGTATATCGGGCTCTGACCTCAACTTGTACTTATCTGATGGGATTAATTCCCCATCAGTTAAATACACACAGCAGGAGATGTTACTGTGAGGATTTAATGTGTAGCATGGCAGAGATCTCTCTACAAACTCAGCACCATGCCAGTACCAACATGCCTTTCCCTGAGAATCATTGCTGCGGGTTGGGCTGCCCCCACCACAGATTATGCAGTTGCTTCATGGGAGTATCCCAAAAAAATCTGTGCTTTGCTCTACACTCCCTATAAACTTGTCTGTGACTAAACAACTATCCCTATGGTATAAAAACTCCCAAAACTCCTTTTGGAAATAAAAATGCAAAAGATATGCACTTGAGGGATAGACTAGTAAATCAACAGGAGTTGTTCACAAATCAGTTCATTTTGTCCAGTCAGGCATCTTGCAAGTCTTAGAGGAAATGAGTCATGAATCAGGCAAGATTTCTTCACTATTTCCACAAGTACAAGTATGGATAGTTGTGTAGTGTACAGGCTGGGGCTGTGTAGTATAACTCAAGTTGGTAGTCAGACTATGTCTATTTGAGGAGGTAACACTTAAACAATTACGGAGATAAATAGAAAGAGTAATTCTTATAACTTGGAGCTAGATTCAAGGAAAGGTACCTTATCTATGTACAAAATCACAATGGATCATTCACTTTGCAGTGGCTGACTGTATGCTAGTTTATTTTATTGAAGCAGTAAATGTGATGTTATACAGTTTCACCAAAAAATACATCAGAAAGCATTATTCTGGGATAATGATAAATGGCATTCCCTCACAAGATGTATAAATGGGACTTTTGAAAACATGGCTAACATAATATGCATCATTCTGTATAAAGAATAATCTTAAGTGTATTTTTAAAAAGAAGAAAACAAACTTGGAAAGGAAATATTATATGAAGTGATATAAGATGGTTACACAAGATTCAAACATTTCAACTGACAGAACACACATGAATTAGACTCATGGCTTTACAAAGAATGTTAAACTGGATTAAAACCCACTGTGGTGCCTGTGGTGTTTACTAAAGACACACTGGGGGAAAGTGAAGTGCTGAGTAGCTGCAAAGCAAAAAAATATGTGAACATATATATCAGGCATTAAGCACAAAAAGTCTAGTTAGAGCAGCTCTATTAATATTAGTCAGAGAAGACTATAAGACAAATAGTGCCATTAAGGACAGAGTTGCTATACAATGATTAAATGTTAAAGTCATCAAGGCAATGTAACCAAGAATTCTAAACAGTAAGCATTGAATAGAGTCAACAGTTGTAAACAAAATTTGACAGTTCTCCACTAACGAATGGCAAATGTACCATGATGGTCAGAAATTACAAAGCATTTCCTTCAGTAACTAAAGCCTTAGATAGCCAAGAATAAAATAAAACAAAAAGCAAAGGAGTAGAAAAGTTGAACCACATATTTAACAACTATGTTCTGATGCTTAGAAATACTTATCACACTTTCCATAAGTGCACAAAGATTATCAGTGAGTTCCAAAGAGTAGTTACTGTATTAGCTTCTTTTTTCTTCAATTTTTAATATTTAAATGCATTTTATACATCAAACATACTAATTATATTGAGCATTTTGAGAACCAAATAGTCTGTGAAAATATGTTTAACTTTTATATTCATATACTTTCATACCCTAAAAATGTCATTAATGAATATTTAATACAGGATAACACAGATAAACAGCTAGAAGGACTTAAAGAGGAAACACAAAAATCTCTTAAAGAATTTCAGGAAAACACAACCAAACAGGTAAAAGAATTGAAGATAATCATCCAAGATCTAAAAATGGAAATAGAGACAATAAAGAAATCCAAAGGGAGACAACCGTGGAGTTAGAAAACCTACAAAAGAGAGCAGGAGTCATAGACGCAAGCATCACCAACAGAATACAAGAGATAGAAGAGAGAATCTCAGATGCTGAAGATACCATAGAAAACATTGACACAAGAGTCAAAGAAAATGCAAAAAGCTCCTAACTCAAAACATCCAGGAAATCCAGGACACAATGAGAAGATCAAACCTAAGGATAATAGGTATAGAAGAGAGGGAAGATTCCCAACTTAAAGGGCCAGTAAAGATGTTCAACAAAAATATAGAAGAAAACTTTCCTAGCCTAAACAAAGAGATGTCCGTGAACATTCAAGAAGCCTACAGAACTCCAGATAGACTGGACCGGAAAAGAAATTCCTCCTGTCATAATAATCAAAACACCAAATGCACTAAACAAAGAAAGAATATTAAAAGTGGTAAGGGGAAAAGGTAACATAAAGGCAGACCTATTAGAATTATACGAGACTTCTTACCAAAGACTGTGAAAGCTAGAAGATCCTGGGTAGATTTCATACAGACCCTAAGAGAACACAAATGCCAGACCAGGCTACTATACCCAGCAAAATTCTCAATTACCATAGACGAAGAAACCAAGATATTCCATGACAAAACCAAATTTACACAATATCTTCTCATAAATCTAGCCCTACAAAGTATAATAGATGAAAAACACCAACACAAGGAGAGAAACTACACCCTAGAAAAAGCAAGAAAGTAATCTTTGAACAAAACCAAAATAATATATCCACACAAACATAATTCTACCTCTAACAACAAAAATAACAGGAAGTAACAATCACTTTTCCTTAATATCTCTTAACATCAATATACTCAGTCCCCTCAAAATGACATAGACTAACAGATTGGGTACTTAAACAGGACCCAACATTTTTCTGTATTAGTTTCTTTTCTATTTTGATAAAATGTCATGAACATTAACAACATAAGTGAGAAGTAGGTTTTATTTTTACTTACAGGTCCATGAGGGTGGATTGCATCAGGACAAGGAAAAAACATAGCGGCTAGTTAGGGAAGCATGGCGGCAGACAGGACAGGAAGCAGACAGATTACGATTCTTGTTCAGACAGAAAAAAGAATTACAAGTGAGACAGCCTATCACCTCTCAGAGCCCGCCCTCAGTGACTCACTTCCTCCAATAAGGTTTCTCCACTAAGTTCCTCCTTGTGAAAGTCCCAAGAACTTCCGGAGCCACCAGCCGGCATTCAAACCTCAACAGATATCATAGAAATGATCGTTCCCCCAAATTCTAGGGATTTAACTATGGAAATGGGGAAGCAGGCTCCATTTGGAACTAGACTGAAATAAACTTGCTAATACCTAATAAAGTAAAGGAAATAGAGATGTAAAGCACATATAATTTTTAACAGATACCATGGCACTTGAACACCTGGGATTATGGAGTAACATTATCTGCTTGGCCTTTTTTAGATGCTGAAGTTACTTATAATAGTTTTGAGCTCTGATGCTTTCAAGTTAACATTACATCACAGGCTTTCTGTCATGCCATTATTCTTACCTATTATCGAGAAATAGCTCTCTAGCCCCTATGTTTCTTCCCCCTTCAGCTAGAAATCAAAAGCTCTCTTCTAAATATAAATTCATGTCAATAAAACACCTACAGACCAACACACCCAGAAAATCAAAGTTCCTTTTAGGCTCAGTCTGGGTCAACCCTCTGAACAATATATTCTAATTCCTGCCACTGCCAAATGCACTTTCTTTTGTAAAGGTCTTAGTTGTGCTGCAATAAAAGATAACTTCTGTTCCTCAGTCAACTGGAGGTTTAGAACCAGGCTTCCTGCAGCCTTATTCTTTTCTGGAATACAGTCAATACTAATCCTTCCTTCTAACCTCAGAAGCCCATGTCTCTCTTTCCTCCTAATTTACTGATTAGCAAAATAGTCCTAAAGCTTTCTCTAGAAAACTTCTGACATACCTTACTTACCTCAGGGCATTTTCTTCTCTCCATAGCAGCCTAAGTCCTCAACTCAAGGACTGGTGTATGTCCTGAGAGTTCAAACCATCCGCCTCACAAAGATTTTTCATTATTAGTGGTAGGACATGAAAATCATGAAAATCAGGTCTTGGGAGACAGAAAACAGAAAGTACTCAACTACCTCCTTTCACTTTGAAACTTGGCTAGTCCTGGCCCCCTAGCTGAGTCGTACGCCCTGATGCTGGGGCAAAATAATTATATATTAAGGCTCTTCCCAAGCAAGTGCTAGTTTTCAGTTTCCTTTCTACAAGCCTCAGCAGAATTTCTCCTCCAGCTGTGAGGTCTCAACCAGAGGTATTTTAGATATCGGGAACTCCATGAGAGTTATTTCCTGCTTTGCCAGTGAGTTCATAACCTAAGGGGCAAGCCCAACCCAGTGCACACTACCCACTCACTTACTGGAGCTTGGTTTTCTGTGATTTCAACATCAACACACAAAAAAGGGCGGGCTCTGCAGAATCAGATCTCTTGATAGACAGACTGCCCTCAGACAACTTGGATTACCCAACATTGCCCTAGTAAACTGGCATGCACTGTTTGCTTAGGGAGAGGCTGGCTCTGTCCTCTTGCTACATCACAGAATATTTGTCTCACAGTGTCCTCCAGGGCTTCTTGCCTGGGGATGTCTGGTTTTCCATCTCTGTTACAGGGAGGACAAAACAGCTCAAGAAGAAAAATATTACATTCTTAAAACGAAGTCAATCATTTCCAACACGTTTTAACCGTGAGGTATACAGGCCTACAGTGTGAAGTTCAGCCATGGAGAGAAACTTAACTGCCTTAACTTCCTGGTTTGCTTTCTGCTGGGTATTGTAATCATCCAGTTTAATGCTGATTTTTCTAACTGTAGGTATTTGTTCTTCTAGTTGGAATTCTCACCCTCACTCTTCTCTGCCCAGGACTCTCTCTCTCTCTCTCTCTCTCTCTCTCTCTCTCTCTCTCTCTCTCTCTCTCTCTCTCTCTCGGAAACTTCAAAGGAGTACCCCAAAGGGCCTTCCCCAGGCTGTCTCCACTCTCATTTGATGACACTTTCCCCCTTTACCATTGCTTTGTTTTTATGTTGCCTTGCTGAACAAAACCAAAGATACATTCATCACAGTGTAAGATCAAACCAGAAATACCCCTAGACCAAACACGGGCTGTTCGTACATCCCAAGAACCACGAGAGACCTGTCTTGATGCAGACTGCAAGAGGAATTTTAATCGGAGCTCCGGGACGACCCCGTATCCCACACAGGGGACAGGGGGGTCGACCACGAGGCTCGAAAATTAGGAGCTTTTATAGCAATGGAGTAGGGGAGTTGGGGAAATTGGCGGGGCTTCACATGATTGGCTAGTTTAAACATCAGCAAGATACCCAGGTAGCTAACTCTAAGAGACAGGGGCGGGGAAGGGGGAGGTAATCTACCTAACAGTTAAGTCATGTGCTACCTTAGGCAACCTCCTGGGGCATTGAGACAGAGGTCGCTGTGACATTCAGAGAGGGTTGGGCTATTCTGTGATTGTTCCAGGAAAGGCTTGCCCCGTAGCTAGGGTCATCGGTTAGTTTAAAGGTTCACTTTCCCTCCTGACACAAGGGACTCCATTTTGTCTTTGGTTACATACTACTCTTTCAACAGATCATTCTCTGAACAACACAGTTGTCTTGGGTCACTACCAGTTGCATTGCTTTTGTTATTGTACTCTAGAATTAGTTGTTATTGGCTAATTCTTACTACACTAAGTGTAAATTATACTTTACCTCATTGGTTGTAGGAATAGGACAAAATACAAGTCTTTGTTTTGTGTGATTTCAAACGTCTACTGAGCATTTATTGAAATGTGTAATGAATGGAGTTATCTAAGGAAATGGAAGGAATTCAACTCAAAGCTAAGAAAATATCCCAAGTAGGGGGCCAGCGTGAGGAACTGAATTAATAAGGATGGCAGACAAGAGAGGAAGGACAGAAAATCATATCACATGAAAGGTTGAATATGGAGGAGGGAAACTGAGGCTGCCAAGAGCAAGAGCCTATATTAATAGAACCACTGCAGCCTCAAGACCTGCAGTAAAGGTCCAATACAGCTAATAAGGTGATCAGATATTCCTTAAAAGACCTGCACCTCTCAGCCCATTGTCAAAAACAGTAATAGGACTTAAATTATGTCTTTGTATTCTACCAGGAAGGAAAATAAATAAATAAATAAATAAACCTAAAAAGCTGGGGTTGAAGGGTCTTAGTCAGTGCTCTATTACTATCAAGAGACACCATCACCATGACAACTCTTATAAAGAAAGCATTTAATTGGGACTTGTCTATATTTCAGAAATTTAGTCCATTATTGTCATGGCAGGGATCATGGCGGAGTGCTGGCAGACATGGTGCTGGAAAAGTACCTGAGAGTTCTATATCCATATATGACAACAATGGGTAGAGAGAGCCTCTGGGCTTCACTTGAGCTTTTGAAACTTCAAATCTCATACCCCAGTGACACACATCCTCCATAAGGCCTCCTAATCCTTCTCAAGTAGTACCACTCCATGATGACTAAGCATTCATATATATGAGCCTATAGAGGCCATTCTTATTCTCCACATGACAGGGGAATCCTGGATATGTCTTTTAAAAGTTGCAGAAGAGAGAGAGAGAGAGAGAGAGAGAGATGAACAAAACAAATGGAAAACTAGACACAGCTAACAAGTTGCTTTTTGTGACCTTAGAGAGAGTTGCTTCACAAAAGAATGGAAACAACGGTCCTGGCTTATAGAGCCTGTAGTTAATGGAAACAGACATCAGGGTCAGGGCATAAAGGTTCGTGAGTTGCTGAAGAATGATAGCCTGGACTGAAATAGTATGTAAACGCAAAAAGTGTTTTATTCTGCACAAGTCCAGCATGCTGGGGTCTCCCATTATCAAGATAGAGAGACAATCAGTGAGTCACGGGCCTGATTTAAAGCACATTAATGGGTTCTGGGGGGTAGGTGACCTTTATCTTGCTCTAGCTCTAGAAACATTCCATTACCAGAGTATCAGGGCTGGAAACTGTTGCTGAGAAAGTCTGGAAACTGCTGCTGACCCACTGTCCTTTCCTTTGGCCAGGTGGTAGGAAGCTTCTGAGGCCTGGACTTGCCCAGCTCTTGGAAAGAGAGACTGAGGCCTCTTCTCAACTGCAAATTTGAAGCCTGTCATGGAGTCAGCCTAGCCTTCTCAAGGGGAAGAATAGAAGCAAGTCAGCAGATCTTGGGCACTGAGTAGGTGGTAAAATAGGAAGCTATATTTTATATGATGGTGGCAGGAGTGTGTGTGTGTGTGTGTGTGTGTGTGTGTGTGTGTGTGTGTGTGTGTGTGTATCTTAGACAGACTTTGTGTGTACTAATTTGAAGGCTGAACATCCACAAAACTTAAAGCAAAACTAAAGCCCAGAGATCAGAGTAAGGTCTCAGCGGCATTAAAAAAAGATGAAATAGAGTAAGGATGAACATCACCTAAGGGAATGAGAGAAATCCATTCACCTCTTAAGACTGAAGATGTAGGAGTATAGGAAAAATGATAACACACCAAGATCAACAAATATATTTATTACAAATGTTTTTCTCTACAATTGAGAGGTGACTTTATCCGACAAGGAACATTTTCTCTAGTTGGGCAACAAGTCAAGTAAAGTGCAAGTATTGATCTTTTTCTCCAAATCAATGTGTGGTTCTTGGAACAATGAAAGTTGCCAAAGGTCAAGAGCACCATTCAGACTCAGAAGAGGGGTATGTCAGCAAAATGAAATCATGTCTACCTCACTAGACTTCTGCATTAGGAGGACAATTAAACACAGGTTTGGGTTTTATACACCCATTGTTCCACAATCCCACAAAATACCTTACTTCATTTTCTTTCCAACATCCCATTTTCCTATGAAAAAAAAATCAAATTTAAATGTGAAATAACAAAACAGTGAACATTCATATACCCATCACACAGACAGAAGAAATGCTAGTGCCTTCCTTACTGGCAAATATTATTTTAATGCTTAGGCCTCTGTGTAAATTTATGTTCCATGATAAAAATTGGGTTAGATCTCATAATATTTAGCAGTAATCTGTCAGAATATTTCTTCATCTGAGAATGATTTTTGATAAGGTTAAATACAATCTCACACCCAGAAATATTAAAACAGTAAAAGACCACCTGAGATCACCCAAAACCCAGGACATATTTACCAGGTTGAACATCAAGTGCTTTTCTGGTTTGCTTTTAAAAAGTACAATCCAATCAATGCTCATGGGTTGTATCTTATTAATTAATTAACTAATTAATTAATTAATTTCTTACTATTTATGTATTTAGGTGTGGGTATTGCCATACATTTCTATACATGTTTGTGTATATATACATATATGCACACCTGTGTATGTGCCTGTAGAAGTCGAAGATCAATGATGGAAATTTTCTTTCTTTTTTTTTAATTAGATTTTTTTCTTCATTTACATTTCAAAAACTATCCTGAAAATCCCCTATACCCTCCCCCCACCCTGCTCCCCAACCCACCCACTCCTGCTTCCTGGCCCTGGCATTCCCTTGTATTGGGGCATATGATCTTCACAAGACCAAGGGCCCCTCCTCCCATTGATGGCCGACTAGGCCATCCTCTGCTACATATGCAACTAGAGACACACTTCTGGAGGTTACTAGTTAGTTCATATTGTTGATCCTCCTACATGGTTGCAGACCCCCAACGATGGGCATTGTCATTAGTTATTCTCCTTCTTATTCTTTAATGAAAGAATTCAACTCTCACTGAACCTGGAGTTCACTGGGTCAGTGAGATTGATTAGCCAGAGAGCTTCTTGGATCCACTTATCTCAGATCCACACCCTGAGTGCCAGGGCTATAGACATGTGCTGCTGTGCATTGTTTTTTGTGTGCTGCTGTGCATTGTTTTTTGTTTGTTTGTTTGTTTGTTAGTTCATTCCTTTTTTGGTCTGTTGTTTCTTTGGAGGGGGGGCTGGTACAGGGGGAGGGAAGTTGCTGGAGATCTGACTGCCCTTACTTCTGCTTGCACAGCTAGCACTGATGTCCCCAACCCTGACATACACTGCAGTTTTTCATCCTTTGTTAATTTTAAACTAGAATAGTACAAACCACATACTGCTCTTTCAACTCCACAACAGGGGCATTGAAAAGTCTTGAACAGCAGCCTTATAAAATTAGCACATTCCTGCTTGTTTTCTTATGGCATTTATTAACACTACCTGTACCTCAGACTTACAGATTCATGGAATGGTCTGGATTAAACTCAGTTGAAACATTGCAAATAAAGTATTTTCAAGGCATGCATCAAATTTCAAATGATCAAATTGTGCTCCATAGATACATATAAATAGTGTATTAATTAAGAAGTCTTAAAGGAATTAAAAACAATGAATTAGTCCTTTGAATCATTAGACTATTGTGTTTTCTTTCTTTCTGAGTGTTTGATGGGTGCAATAATAGCCAGCTTTTGCTTTTGTAAGTAGCAAACAAGCCTAAACCTTCTTGTCTTAGGGCAGCAAACATGCCTTGCTCACAGGTCTGTGATTGGGCTTGCTCTGTTGGACTCTGGGTGAGGCATCTTTGATCTCTCTAGCCAGAACACTGAATAAAGTAGAAATGGCTCTTAAGAGAGCCTTTCCTTTACTGGGGATAGGTAAGGCAAGGGAAAAGGGAAAGCTTGAGTTGCCTTAGCTTGCAGCCAACAGTCTTTACTTCCACCCACACTGCATCAGACAAAGGAAATCACAGACTGATGGAAGGGAGAAGTAAACCATGCCCTTGGGGAAGAGCAGAGGAGAAAATTCTGTCTTAAATTCGGCCCTGACCATATAACTCATGTAGACTGACCAAACAAGAAGCTTTATGAATGTTCCCTAGTGCTTCCACTTCCACTGCCAGAGGGAGGAGTAGCCTTCTAAATTCATCTCTGTCACTTTGCATGCCTAAATGAAGATGGACCAAGCAGCCAGAGGCATGGAGTACAAGCCATAAATAAATGCTCATCTTCTCTAGCTTCGAGGCTGTTACTGCAACAGAGGTTAACCCAGCAACAAAAATTACTGTTTCTATTTAATTACTAATTACATTACTGTTTCTATTTAATTACTAATTTTCAAAGTATGGACATGGGCACAACTGCCATGGTGCCTAAATTGCCTTTCTCCCATTTTCTTTTTCCCAAGAAAATATCCTCTCCTATCACAGAGTAGAAGCAACTGTGAAAGGGGCCAATCATGTTAGTATCTCTATACAAATCAGAGAGTATTTTCTCCATCCTAATTCATGAACCAAACTAAAAGACTAGTACTATACTATGTGCTGCTGTAGTGGTGGAGAGATGTGATTTCAAGAACAGTAGAAAAGTCCAGAAAGAGAAGATGAAGGGAGAGAGCAATTCTAGTACCTGACTGGAGCCTGGCTGTGACTGTGGTTGAGGGAATGCAGGCAATGTACATCAAAGTATTGTGAAGACACTCAGAGAAGGCAGTAACTCTCATCAGAACCATAGGTATGAGTAGGTACCCGAAGGCATGATTCTTATTCAATGGCTTCTTACTCAGATGTCATTGGCTGCTGATTTGCTTCTTTGTTTTGATGAGTTCTTTAAGTTAGCCTACACAGTCCTGGCTTTCATCATGCCAATTTTACTTTCTTGTACTGATTTTCTCTCCTTACTCCTCTCCCCTGCCATCCCCTTCTCTCCTCCCAGTACATCCTTGTCTTAGTCAGGGCTTCTATTCATGCACAAAACATCATGACCAAGAAGCAAGTTGGGGAGGAAAGGGTTTATTTCAGCTTACACTTTCCACATTGCTGTTCATCACCAAAAGAAGTCAGGACTGGAACTCAAGCAGGTCAGGAAGCAGGAGCTGATGCAGAGGCCATGGAGGGATGTTTCTTACTGACTTGCTTCCCCTGGTTTGTTCAGCTTGCTTTCTTATAGAACCAAGACTACCAGTCGAGGGATGCCACCACCTACCGTGGTCTCTCCCACCCTTGATCACTAATTGAGAAAATGTCTTACAGCTAGATCTCATGGAGGCATTTCCTCAAGCGAGGCTCCTTCAGCCTGTGTCATGTTGACACACAGAACTGACCAGTACATCTGCTTCCATATAACATGCATTATATTACCCTGTTTTCACTCCTGTCTCTTAATAACATCACTTCTTCTCTTCCCTTGGTCCCCCTACCGGCTCCTTGATCTCCCCGGCACTCTCATGTACTTATGCATAAATTAAAAACCAAGATCCACATAGAAGAGAAAATAATCTGTAGTAGCTGTATTTCTGAGTCTGGCTTATTTAGCTTAACATAATGCTTCCCAGTTCGATCCTTCATCCTGCAAATGCTGTGATTCTAGTTTTTCTTTAGAGTTGAATATAGTCCCATGTGTGAATTACCACCTTTTTTTTTTATCACTTCATCCAGTAATGAACATCGAGGCTGATTTCTTTTTGTAACTCGTAAATAACACAGCAATAAGTAAGGATGTGAAACTTAGCCACTATGAACATGCAAACTTAAACTGTTTTGAGACTCCATCTCACTTCAGTCAGAATGACTAAAATCAAGCAAACAATCACTAATAGCAAAGATGCAGAAAAAGAGGAACCTCCCTCATTGCTTATGGGCTGGTGTGGATGTTATGCAAATTAGTATGGTGGAACTCACACAGCTAAAAATAGAATACTACTACAAACAGCTGTCTCACTTCTGTATGCTTATCTATGGGCTTACTTCTATTTATTTGGCAACCATAATGATGGTCCCGTGATTATTCTCATCTTACCAAAGAAGAGGTATAAAGAGTCTTAGAGACAGTAAGTAACAGAGATTCAAGCACAGAAATGTTCAGCCTTGAATTGGGCTCCTCCTCAAAGTCCCATCCTTCAGAAGCCAGGGGATTTGGGCCTAGAGAGGTAGATTATTCTAAGCATTTAAGATTCTGGACTGACTCTCTAAACTAGCTGGTGACATATGCTTCAGAGGGAGTCTCCAGGTCTTCCAATTCTAGTGGAGCCACAAAACCCTATACAACTGTGGAACATTTTCTTATTTAGAATTGTAGTCTTATCCAGTACTATATTCAGATGACATGCATCGGCAACTCATCTAAGTGTGAACTCTACATGATCACACAGCGAATGAACTGGGAAAATTCTAACAAAATGGGAAAATGAGACAACTCAATTAGTTTAATGATTTTTTGTTTTCATTTTGTTATTATTTATAATTATTTACTTGCTTTGTATATGACTCTACAACACCCAACCCTCCCAACAGCAAGGCTCTCAGTTTTCCTCCTGCCTGAACATCTAAACCTGGAATCTAGGCACAGAGCTTGGACTTAGGCAGAAACAACACTCTGGGCCGCCTGTGCCAAGTTTACAAACCAGGTAATGACTGCAGGGTGCACCACTAACAACTCCCACATTCCAAGGGCACTCTGCCAATGCCAAAGCAAGAAATAAAAAGGAAACCAATTTCGTGGAAGTAAAGTAGTGTGAAAGCTCTCTTCTTCTTGGCTCTCAATTTAAAACCATGTCATTAAAACTTAGGGCCTCTCCGATTATACCTTTCCCACATCCAACTTGGGAACTGCAGCCAAGTGCCTACAAACACCTGTCTTGGACTCCTACCAAAAATGAGCTACTCTTGTGCAGCCAAATTAAGCAGGAAGAATGAATTAATAAAGTGCCCACCTTTTCTCTGTTCTCTCTGCTCTTTACTCATTCTATGATCCATTTAAAGATGTGACTCAAAGGAGAATAGAAAGAATGCAGGGAGAGAAGGTAAGGATTGGGGCAGCAACTCAAAGGAAGGAGCTAGAGGATCATAGATGTATAGAATGGAGACACTCAGGAGAAATTCTGCAAGCACCAGTCACTTCATACTATTCCAGAGAGCATGCAGACTCCACCCTCCCACACCGCATGCTGGACTTCCAATAGCATCTCTATTGAGTGTTAAGGGCTTTCGGTCTGTTGGCTCATATCTAAACAGTGAGTCCATTTCTTCTACTTGTGCGCCTGTCCTGTCTTCAGGACTCCTCTGCCAGAATTGTCCTTGATACCAGTAACCAGGAAGCTGACAAACAATCAAACAAACAAAATAACAGGTAGAGGAGAAATCACATCTTGTGGTTGCTTAGTAATGTCCTTGACCTTTAAAAGCTTCTCATCTCCTTCACCCATGCCATCCAGTCCCAGCTATAGTCCAAGGGACTGAACTAAGTAGTCCCTGGAAGAGGGGGTGACTTGCTGGTGTATCATTCGCTTTCCAACCCAGAATAGTTCTAAGAGCTTTGGTCAGGACAGTATTTCAAAAGCCACTTGTTTAGGGAGAAAGGGTAACACTGGGTAGGAATTTTAAAAATCAAGCCCCCACAGACTGACATCTCTCAGAAACCTGAGGCCTGTACAGCACATCCCACCCAGAATCAGAATAGTTAATCTATGTGCTGGATTTTAGTGCTTTCATGGGGACCTCCTGGCTCATGCGCCCCTATATTTAATGGCTGTTTTGCTTCTTTCTCTCCAAGCTTCCCAGCTAGTCAACAGCTGAGATGCCCACCACTGGACCAAGGCTTGGTTTCAATAGCATCTGTACCTTCTAAGTCTTTAATTAACCTGAAGACTTTAAGTACTTTAAGCCTCATGAAAATGATTTAATCACATCGTTAGAGTCTAATTTTGGTAGGAAACCTATACTTTGGGGAACCTATCCAAACCCAGTACACAAGGGGCTGTGTGTATTGCCCAAGCAAAGTCAATCCACCAAGAAAATAAAGTCTGCCATTATTTAACCGTTTATAGCCCTTTAAAATATCCTTCCAAATAAAACCTCAACTGTGAAACAGGAAAAAGCATGTTGTTCTCATTCTCCTGATGAGAAAACAATGACTTGAACAAGCTAGACATTTCCCTGGTGCCAGAAGGCTAAAATCTGAAGTCCAGACACTACTGTTAAAGCAGTGTCCTAACACTTAAGGAAAAATTTAGCCCGTCCTTGTGATGTCTGCCATTTTCGAAGATATTTTTTAAAGCTTCTGGTTTTCAAATATCTGTAAGGAAAAAAAAAATCTGTCATCTTCATCTGTCTTCCAACCTGGCCTTACACTTGAGATTCTTTCCTCTCTTTCCTTGTTTGAGATATATGGTCATTCAGTTCAGTTCGTCTTCAGATTCCATTCTCTTTTGACTTCACATGTTGCTGATGGTCATTTATCTTAGAAAAGAACACTTGCTTTTGATTAAAGCTGCATGGCTTGTGTGAGTGTGAGTGTTTCCTGACACCAGCCATGCTTGCCATACCTCCTGCTGATTGCTGCTCTGCTCTCCCTCCCTTGCCTATTTGCAATGCTGGTTCCTCATTGCCTTGTCTTTACCTGTGAAAATAGAGCAAGCATCCTGGTGGGGGGGATGCAGATGAGGGCCTGTGGCGTGCATTTTCTATGCTTAGGAGGTGACTCATAAGCCCCAGGTTGAGAACAACTAACTTCCTTAAACTTGCAGGGCTGATGTGTATGACCCACTAATCCTGCTTTGGAGATAACCTGACCTATTTATTCCATTTTACCACTTTCTCTACTTAGTTCAGGACCATTTCCATCTTTGCCTCTCAATATGACAGTTCCTTTAAACATTTTTTAATGATCTCTAACCTCTCTTCCTTTCCTTAGCTCATGTCTTATGAAAATTTTATAATTACTGAAGCCTTCCTAATAATTCTCAAATTCTCAAAACTCATCAAATTAAATATTTTAAAGTTTTTCTCTGCGATATTTTGTTCTTCTAAAAGTGAGAATGAGATTATGGAAATAGAACTGACAAACAGTAAGCCAAGTCCAGCCTGTGGCCTAGTTCTCTGAGGATCCAGCCTGTGGCCTAGCTCTTTAAGAATCCAAGCTGCAAACTGGTTTTTAAGTCCTTAAAAGAACTGAGAAATCAAAACCAAGAATGTCAGGATGCAGAGGCAGAGGAGAACAGAATGCCTTTATGGGGAGAATTTGCCAGAATCTCTTCTGTACTGTAGCTGTTGCTTTAGACCAGCTTTGTTGCTAGTAGCTTCAGTAATATCCATTCTTTTAAACTTTCCCCCAGTATGCCAAAATAGCCTACCATTCCTGGGTAATGAGTAGCACACACAAACTGAACCCTCAGGGTTGTAATGACATGATGTGGCCAGAGAATCAGAATTTCCTCATGATCTCATTTACTCCCCACCTCCTCTGCTCTCCCTTTCTCTCTCTCCCCACTCTCCCTCTGTCCCTCCTTCTCTCCTCCCCTCTGTACTCCTATCCATTTGTGTTGAAGAGGTCAGCTAAGAACCATTTGAAAATTACACTGGACCTCTTCCCTCCTGGAAGAGACAGGTCAGAGAGCAGGTAGACCAGAAGGGAGAGGCTGAGTAAGCCGCTACTACCTCATCCCTAAAGACCAATCAGTTTAAAGGGCACACTGTTCTGCCAATCATATTGTGCCTAGTTGCTGATGCTCTATTCCACCCCTGGAAACCATATAAAAACTTGTCCAATGACCAGCTGGGGGATCACCACCTCTCCTTAGGGTCTGGGACGACCCCAGTGCACTGGAACAATAAATTCCTCTTGCTTTTTGCATCAGTTCCCGGCATCTGGTTCACTGGTGGGGGTGGGGGTGGGGGTGTTCCCTGTAAGCTAAGGCTTACCAGAGTCTTACAGTGTGTGTGTGTGTGTGTGTGTGTGTGTGTGTGTGTGTGTGTGTTTGCACATGCACACAAGTGCATGGCTGCATGCCCATACACAGGTATGTATGTGCATGTACATGTGTGTACATGCAGGAGCGTGTGTAGTATTCGGGGGTCACAGAAAACAACTCTTCAAACCGCAGCCTTTACATTCCCACTGAATTTGTCCATTTGAAATTCAAGACATCTCTTTTCCCAGTGCACAGCAGGAGAGGGTGGAAGGCAGGTAGGGTAAGTAGGAAACTGCAGGAGAAGTATGCCAAAAAAGAGGTCTGAAAAAAATGTCTGCCAGAGAGGCTGTCCCAGGTGGAGACAATGAGTCCTCCTAGGGTAATCATCCTGCCTTAAGAGAAGGTATTCTATTTGTTTGTTTCCTTGCTTGCTTGTTGATGACAGGGGTTCTCTTGTAACCCTAATTATCCTGGAACTCAATCTGTAGTCCAGGCTTGCCTTGAACTCATGGAAATCCACCTGCTTCTGCCTCCTGAGTACTGGGAATAAAGGTGTATGCCAGCACCGCCCTGCTAAGGGAAGCTATTTTAAAAGAAGACATCTGTATCTTCATTTTTTGGCTATCAGACTTTTACAGCAATAGATCTCAAGGAATTAAAAATTCCCTAGGAATCTCAGGCTGGAGGAAAGGAAAAGGCTAAAGCCCTGGTGCTCAAGAGGAACTTGCCTCTTACAAAGAGGTTTCACACACATCTGAAGACTTATATGGACCACCCTGAAGAACAGATTAGGGATTAGACAACAATGAGTAAGTGATAGGCAGGAAGGACCACACGTTGACTAGGACTGCTTCCCTTTCTATACCTCTTGCTCTCTATTTAAACCTCCTGTCAGTACGGAAAAGACAAACATGAGAGTTACAGGACTCCATTGTTTACTTTCCCAAGATGGTCTTGCTGAATAAATCTCCTGTCTCTGGTTTCTGTCTTCTGTCTTTAACTGCTGTATATAGGAAAGATGGCTGATCCTTGATTGTTAGGCTTGTCAGAGTCCAGGCTTTGATTCTGAAATATACAGCAATATAAATCCATGCTATATTCAAAACTGTTTTGTTGTTTTACACACACACACACACACACACACACACACACACTATTTGAGAAAAGGTCTTTCTATTTAGCTCAGGTTCACCTTGAAATCATGTTGGCTCCTCTTTTTATGGCCTCCTGAGTCCTGGTATCACAGACCTGAGGTACCATGCCCTGGTGATTCTCCTGCCTTTGAACAATGCCTCTTCTCTTTTTGTAAGTCCCCTGTTAGCAGTGTGAGGTGTGACTGGAGAGGTAAAGAGCCTGGGAGGCAGTGACAGCAGGCCCGCAGGGAGCAGGGCATTGGCATGCTGGCTGTGCTTTCATGCCTGACTGTTTCTCCCAGAGGAACCGCAAAACCTGAGTATGTTGTGAGCTGGTAACAGCACATCTTGTGAAAGCTTCCACTGAAAATCCTGACCATGATGGGAATAAATATGCAGCATGCCAGCAAAGCCGGATAAAAGGAAAATGACAGATAGACTACACACCTGAGTAAGCTTTATAGCCAATACCTACCCAACTGCAGGCACCTAGTGCTTGTATAGTAAGTGAAACTTGTGCTCAACCAGAGAGAGTAGATTTAGGAGACAAATAAAAAAATAAAATAAATAAAATAAAACAATAACAATCATAGTGTCAAGGGAAAAAAGATCCTTGCAAGCCCACAACATTCTTCCTATCAGAATGGGAGAAGTCCATGTTGCAATCTTTATGGCTTAATAAATGTTTACTATCATTTCTAATGCAAAGCTCAGATAGGATGAAACATTTGTTCATGGCACTGTGATCACAAGCGACAGAATAAGAATAGATAGTCTGAGAGAGATCTCGGGAGCAAACACAGATGGCGCCAGGCAGATCTGCATCTAGAAGCTCTCCAGTTCACACCAACACCATCTCTGAGCCTCTGTGTGTTCATTGCCAACATTGGGACATATTTCCAGGGCTCTTGTGAGGATTAGAGGCTCATATCTGACCTCTAAAAGGAAAGAGGGGAGACAGAAGGTAGAGATACCAGGTGTTCACGCTTTAGGAAATGGGGGAAAGTCTCTGCCTGAATGCCAGGACACACAATGTTAGACAAATAATATGCAAATATCCATATCTGAATAGACTAGGAGAAAAAGAAAGACAAGAAGACAGGTGGTTCTCTCAGCTGGTCCTACTATGTCTATAGGAATTCCAAGCTACCAAGCATTTCAACTCTGGGACTAGGAATACTGAGCAAATGGTTATCAAATTAATTCCCTCCCCTCCATGAATACCAAAACCCTCAAAGCTTAGAAACATCCCCTTCTTTGCTGCTTCTGACTTTAAATTTCTTAAAAGAAATATTTTCCTCTTTCCTGAAGCTTTTGAACATATTCAAGTGGTAAGAAATATTTCCAGTCGGAAAATGGAAGTCAGGGATAGCAGGGTGCAGGGGGGAGGGTTGGGAGGAGGAGGTGGTGGGGAATGCATGGCAACATGTCTCCAGCCTGGACAACTCCATGCTTTTCTTGCACTGTGGCCATCTCAGCAGGAGGATACCAGTTGACAGCAATGCCTGCACTTCACAGAGTCTCAGTATGGTCAGTAATGAAGATGGAACCTACAGTTGGCAGAATCACTCTGAAAAGCAATAAAGAATCTACTGACAAGAGCTGGGCAGAAATATAACCTATGACTTAGCAATCCTATGCTCCAGATTAGAATTATTTACAACCTGAAATAACTCAATCTAGGAGAATCCAGTACATTCTAGCAACATTATTTATAATGAAACAACAAAACCAAACAACTGCCTGTAAATAAATGACCTGTCTATCATGGGCATGATGTGTTAATGTGGGGACTGGAGAGGTGATTTCATAGCTAAGAGCACGTATGGCTCTAGCAGAAGACATAAATTCAGTTCCCAATGCCCATATAGGTGACTCACAACTGACTGTAGAGTCAGACATCATTTCTTGATACTCTATGATACTCATGTGCACATACACACATGCACACACATATACATAAACACATACACTCATGCATACACACAAAACTAAAAATAAAATCAATCTTTAGAAGGAATTCATTCATAATTATTGTGGCATATTCATAACACAGAGTATTATGCACCAGTGAACATAAACTAAAGGGCATCCAAGAACCTGAGTAGATCTCAAAAATGTAAGCGTGAAAGACTCAAAAGAACCTCAGAGAAGAATGTGTTCCCTTCACATAAAATTAATATGCAAAATGAAGCAGACTATAAATTGGGAAGAACTGTATAAAGATAAAACTGTAAGGAGTGCTAAGAAAATGGATGGTTACCCTGGGGACCAAGGCAGAGACGAAATTTGAGCCCAAAGACTTCAAAAGAAACTGGAAATGTTCTCATTTTAAGCTGCCTGGTAGGAGCAGAAGTATTTATGTCTGTAATTACACTTTTAAATTGTTCTTATGCCCTCACCAACTTGGGTGTATGTATATACTAATTAAATCTTATTATTGCCATACCTGTATAATGCATATGAGCACAGAAGCACAGATGCCAACAAACCTGTGGTGGTTAGAGGACAGCTTTTAGGAGTCAGGTTGCTCCATCCACCACAGGTTTCAAGGTCTGAACATAAATCATCACACTTGATTGCAAGTCTCTGGACTCACTGAGCTATCGGGTGAGCCTGTCTCTGAACATTTTGTTCCACTATATACATTAAACATGTGTGGTCCCTTGGGTAGCCCCTGTTCTCCCTTCTCAGCAGGAGTCAAAGGATAGCACCAGGGTCAGCCTTAGCTACCAGAGTCTGAATGTTTGTGTCATCCAGTAATTCATATGTTCAAATCCTAACCTTATGGGGAGGAAAGTTTTTGGTATTTTCAGTAATGAAAATATAAAGTCGATGGAATAGCTTTAAAGGAACAAGGCCTAACTCTGTGGGACTGAACAGGGTAGCCTATGACTCAGCGATCTTGGTTCCTCCAGGATCCCTAATGGAATCAGAGTGCATAAGAAAGAGCTTGCTCACCTTCCACTACTTTGAAGACCCAGCAATACTCATAAAAACAAGACCCCACTAGACACTAAATTATTGGCTTGGAACTTCCCAGCCTCCAGGACTATGAGAAATAAATTTCTGCTTTCCGTAAGCAACTCATCCCACAGTATTTGTTATAGTAGGTTGAACGAACCAAGACAATGAGAGCCGTAAATTTTATGAAATGATTTTGGAACATGGAAAGGAGCACTATATATCAAAACGCACAACAAAATGTAAGTTACCCTGGTTCTGCGCCCTGCCACTTTGTAAGTTGCTTTTAACCCCCCCCCCCCTTTCTGGCACATATATGTCTTTTCAATACCTCTTACAAGCCTTTCTGTAAATTCCAAATCAGTTTTTCTCACCTTACAGAATCAAATGTTCTTACCAGCTCTTTGCCCTGAAAGCACTAAATGTATAATTTTAAATCTCATCAAGAACTATTGAATTCCACAACAAAATACTTTCAGACAGGAAAAGATACTGATGTGTAGAAATCTAAGTACACCCAACAGGAAGAGAGATGCGACAGAAACTGACAGGGAAGAACCTATCTGTCTTAGGAATGAAGAAAACGAGTTTCACTGTCCCAGGAAGGATAGATTAAATAAACTGTACACTCACTCCAGGCTGGTGACTTTCCCCTTGTTCAAGGAGAAAACAGGACACATCAAGTGGGGGAGCCTACACCTTACCTGTCAACTAATTCTGCTTCTCCTCTCCGTTCCAAAAGGGAAAAGAAAACTCCCCCACCAGTTCTCAATTCCCATTCCTTCATTTCAGAAGGCCTGACACTGCACATGCCTCCTTTTTCCTCCAAGCTCCAACTTCCTCTCTGCATGGAGCTGTCTCACAGGTCTGACAGCAGCCCTTCTAGTTTCCCCAGCATCTCCAGCCAGTGTCATTTCCTGACTTGTATTGGAACAGTTTTTAAAATGAGGTATTCCTTGGTCTCCTTCTGAGACAGTCTTTCTTCCTCACTCAACATATTTTTTTAATTTTTAAATTTTTTATTAGATATTTTCTTAATTTACATTTCAAATGGTATCCCGAAAATACCCTATACCCTCCCCCTGCCCTACTCTCCTACCCACTCACTCCTACTTCTTGGCCCTGGTATTCCCCTATACTGGTGCGTATAAAGTTTGCAAAACCAAGGGGCCTCTCTTCCCAGTGATAGCCGACTAGGCCATCTTCTGCTACATATGCAGCTAGAGACATGAGCTCTGGGGGTACTTGTTAGTTCATATTGTTGTTCCACCTATTGGGTTGCAGACACCTTTAGCTCCTTGGGTACTTTCTCTAGCTCCTCCATTGGGGCCCCTGTATTCCATCCTATGGATGACTGTGAGCATCCACTTCTGTATTTGCCAGGCACTGGCATAGCCTCACAGGATTAAGCTATATCAGGGTCCTTCAAGCAAAATCTTGCTGGAATATGCAATAGTGTCTGAGTTTGGTGGCTGATTATGGGATCCCCATGTGGGGCAGTCTCTGGATGGTTTGACCACTTTTATAAACATCGATCTGCTCTCGGCCAGTTGACTTTTCTACCAGCTTAGATTTCCCTTTAGAGTTGCAGCCCCATTTACTCAGTTGGTTTCCAGGTATATCCACTTGCACTTCTTAGACACCTCAGATTCAGCGTGGTTATGATGGGAGTGGCCTTCTTTCCTGGACACAACGAGGGAGCCCCTTTTCTCACAGTATTCCATACTACCCATTTGTTCAGGTCAAGAAGCTAGAAATCTTGCCACTCAGGCTTCCCTCCTCCTGTGGTCTGTTTCAACCACGTCTTATCCAATCAACATCGGAGATGTCTCTCAGACTCACTTCTTCTCTCCCCTGCCCAACTCCATATCTGGTAATCCATATCTTTAACATGATCCTCAAAACCTGTCTTCCCTTCAGCCATTCTCCACAATCCAGCCTGCAGAATCTTTCTGAACTGTAAATCTGAGCATGGTCACTATCCCTGCTGCATGTGACTATACATGTACACACAGACACTGAGACACAGAGACGGGGGGCGGGGGGGGGAAGGAAGCAATGCACACATAACACACCCATGCACACACACACACACACACACACACACACACTCACACAAACATACAGACACACACACATACACTTTCAGTTGCTAGTATGTGCCCTGGGATTTAAAACAAACCCATTAGAAGAGCTTGTCAACCCTTGTCCCCTCCCCAATCTGTCTATCAGCATAAAGCTTCTCTTACTGCCTGGACTTTGTTCTAACTTCCTGTCACTTCTAGAAAGTTCTCTCCACTTCCAGTATAATATATTCCCCATAGTGCACTGGGATGACTAAATGATACCTTCCATACTACATCACCTCAGTCAGGAACAGGGTCATGCTTGTTTCATGTCTACCTTAACCTAGTGCCGCTCAGACTCTGATGGAACTCAGGTACTTCACAAACACTGATTAAGTGAACGGTTATACTTTTCCCTTGTAGGATTATTCTGGATATTTTATACTGGCAATACTCTAAATCCTTCACAGATTTGCCTGAATATGTATATTTACAATGATCATAAGAGTTATTGACTGAACTATAGGAAAGGAAATACTTAGAATAAGTTATGTCTGATCTCTCAATGGCTAAAAAAAAAAAAANATATATATATATATATATATATACCAACATATATATTTTGTAGACTGAGCAGGTTGTTTTATATATATAAAATATTTCACTGTGTTGTAATATGCATTAAACAAAAGGAGGCCATGAATTTAAATTTGAGGGAGAGCAAAGGAGGAACTTGTGGGGGGGTCAGAAGGAGGAAAGGGGGTCAGAGGGAGGAAAGGTAAGGGGGAAATGATGTCATTATACTTTAATTTCAAAAATTATTTTTAAAATGTATAGACCTGAAATAAAATATTTTTAAAATTATACCAGGTACAGTGGCACATGCCTGTAATCCCAGCAATCAGCAAACTGAGGCAGGACTATGTCCATGAGTTCAAAGCAAGATTATTCTACACAGAGAAGGTCCGTCTTAATAAAAAAAATCATATACAGCAAGCTACTTTGTTGAAGGATCGTCTTGGATAGGGGACTGACAAATGTACATTTAGTGTGCTCAAAGGAAATGACTATGGGCTGGAAACGGGTACTCAAAAACATGTGTAAACGTGTAGCCACCAATATCCTTCCTATGCTCTCCATTTCGGATATTTTTCCATTTTATCCTCTCCTTTTACAAAGCAAAAATGAGGTTTATAGACAAGCAATGCATTTAAACAAGATACAGTTTTTGCCCTAAGGGCCAAGATCAAGTCAGAAAAGAACACATTTAATGTTACTGCTCTGATCCACAAATACAAAAAACATAAAAAGAGGTATCTCAAAGAAACTGAAAGTCACAATCCACAGAAGAAAGTGCTATAGGCAAAAACATTGGCTTCTCCAAGAATATAGATTGCAGATTTTGTATGGGAAGGTAAACATTACCAAGGATTCCAGCAGGTGGTGCTCTGAACCAATTAATGAGGAACTGTGCTCAGATGTACCATATTTTAAGGAATAAAATCAGTTCCTTTAGTGACAGTTGAAATGTGGAGTCTACACCCTCTTTAACACACACACACCCATACACACCCACAAACACACACACAACACACATATCTCTGCAGTAAAAACTCAAGTAACACCACTAAGTTATGAAGAGAAGCAGTCCGGACACGGCAATATACATGCACAGGCGTATATATTTAAACTGAATGTGTTTCTAATAGCCAATCTATCCTCTAATGGGCCCCTTATACTGCCTATTATATATTCTACTACTCAGTTGTTCTAATCTTGCACTCCAAATAACAGTCTACATTTCTGTGCTTTCTTCAAACATTGAAAACGTATGACCTTCCCACTTACTCACAGGAGGCATAGGAGCTACCACACTGCCACAGCCATTAGATGAAGTCTTCTCACTTCTTGTGCAAATCTACATGCCCCTGTTCTCCTCCCAGAAAGAGCCCAAGGAGCTGGCCCTTCGGTTACCCAAAGTCATGATTTTACTGGTATTCCTCTAATGGATGCTTCTCCTGCCTTCTCAGAAACCTGGGTTGCCATATGCTATTTAACATCATACTCTTGAACACTCAAACTCTACCTCTCAACAATTTCAGTTATGATGTTTATGGTATATGACACATGCACATCCCTCTCACTAAAATACAAATGAAACAGGTGGGCCTGCATACATAACAAGTTCAGCCATGAACACAGTGTTGCTGAACCTCATCAGTGATGAGCTGGAGATGGGGTTCAGGGTCAGAGTGCTTGCCTAGCATACTGGGCATGGGTTCAAACTCCAGCAGAGTAATAGTACATAAAAAGATTCAGGTAAATCAATTGAGGGATAGGTAGAATGGTATCTCATAATCAATTGAGGGATAGGTAGAATGGCATTTCATAATACTTTTCTAGGTAATTTTCTTCATTAAGGACAAAGTTCCACAACATGCAGTCAAAAACAAGCCTTCTAGGACTCCAGGCCTTCTTCCAGCTCGACGCTTCCAGCTTCTAGGAGTCTGACTTTCAAGAGCTCACTGCATGGATGCCTGAGCTCAATCTCTTCCCCTCCACTTCCCCCAATCTCGCTTCAAATCTCAATTTTTTTTTTTTTTTACCTCCTGCTCCACAACATCATCTCGGACCTCCAAAATCACTTTGACGGACATGTTTTCATTATCATTTGGTTGACTTCTCAGTAGCATGTGACACTCAGCCGTGTCACACTGTGAACCATTCCCTCGGCTGTGACTGGAACTGCGATATTCTGCTTCCCCATTGTCTCGTTTCCTCTCCAATCTCGCTCTAACTCCCCTCCTCTCTGTCATTCCACACTGCAGTTCATGCTCAAGTTCTTTCTCCATACAGAAATGTGATGTGTCCCCCTTAACTATCTCAAAAAAATTGCCTCAGAAACTAAAGCTCTGAATTAAACTGATCCTTTTCTCCCTCTGATCTCCTTAGTCCCTTGTTTGTTACACTATAAAGTGGTACACAGATGATAAAACTGGAGCGCTTCTTGTCAACTCCTGCCCCTCTCTACCGTTTCTGGAGCATTAACAACTCCTACAATCCTACTTCACAAAGTAGGACGATGACCCTCTTGCATCTCTTTGTATCCATCATTAGTTAACTCACTCCAATTGAGTGTTGCTTTTGCAGCTTCAGATAGGATCATATACTGTGTTCCCGCATCCCTCTTGATAGCCTTTTGCCCTGTTCTTTCAGTGACAGCTGGGGAATTAGTTCCAAAACACAAAGCTGTTCCTGCTATTCTCTAACTTTAATATCTGCAGTCCT
This sequence comes from Mus minutoides, assembly GCA_902729485.2. NCBI lineage: Eukaryota > Metazoa > Chordata > Mammalia > Rodentia > Muridae > Mus > Mus minutoides. The sequence goes on along the minus strand of LR749651.1, from coordinate 684,048 downwards.
CTCCTCCCCCCCACACACACCTTTTAAAGATTAAATGGTAAAATGTCTTCCAGGGATCACAGGACCCTCAGTGTCTTCCTATTGCTCTACCCCCCAGCTTCATATCATATCTCCATCTCCCGTATGCCTTACAGTCAAATAAAGCTGTTTTTCAGTCCTTTATATGGGACATTTTCCCTCCTACCATAAAACCTTAGCATTCTCTGCCTAGAAAGTTCATTTCTTTGTTGTTAGCCTGGTTACTTTCTGCTTATCACTTAGATTCTTGTCATTCCAGAAAAATCTTTTGCATAGCCTCTGGAAAAAAAAAACCCACTCCTTCCCCCCACACCCAATATCTCCATAGAGCTCTCCTACCTTGACTGTACCCAGGATAACCTCACTGCCTGCATCATTGTGTCTGGCTTGGTGACTTGCACATACTGCATACTAAATCAATTTTTGTTAAATAAATAAATGAATGGATATTTGTTTCTGTGGACTTGTAGGCTTCTGGTCACCTCTTCTGTATCTAGGCTCCTTCCCTTTCATCTCTAAATGAGTGCACAGGAACCCCAAACTCATTTTAATATTAATATAATTGCATTTTTATAAGTCATGTATTCCAGGAAATGGTAGGAAAGCATGCTAGGTACCACTTCTACATCAAGACCTGAGATCAAATAGTAGCTGTTGTACCTCAAAAGGACAGAAAAAAATCAAGGAGAACTCAAATCTCTACTAAATTATCACACAAGTCTAGGACTTGAGAGAAATGTGCTTGACACAAGTCCCTTTAAAACCTGCTGCCTAAAATCTGGGAGTGAGCAATAGTTCTCTCTCTCTCTCTCTCTCTCTCTCTCTCTCTCTCTCTCTCTCTCTCTCTCTCCATTAGATGCACATGCACATTTAAGTAAAAAATTAAAAAGCTCTGTTAGAAGTTTGTACATAGCTGGAAAAGGAAGGAAAAAAAACCTTTCATGTTTGCTCAAAATAAATTTAACTGGTTCTAAATTGTCTGCTATTTTAGGTGGTACATTTCCTGAAAAGTGGTCTGGAGAGACAGCCAAAGGGAGACAAGATTATTAGGGGTTGTTAGCGGCTCCCAGCAGATAATGCTACTGAGAGTCTGACTGAGCTAAATCCATGGTAGGGAATTCTCCAGAAAGGTCCCTGGCCAGTAATGCAGCAGCCAACTCCACATCTCCTGCCAGTTCCCCAGGCATTTGCTTTTAGCCTAATTCTATCTCTCAAGATCTCTCCTTCCCTTGAGTTCACAGACACACCTGCCCTCCTCCGTCATATTGAAACCATGCCTGGCACCCTGAGTTGAAGGTCACACAGGGCCTAGGAAACCCAGCCTCCAGAGGCAGCACAAGGATTGCCGACCTGCTTGTGTTCCCCATTACCCCACACACTTGGAGAGAAATTCAGGGATTTCACAGTGATTATGGGGGGTGGGGGGATGTTCTTGGAATAGAATCACTACTTAAAATATGTTGAACATTTCTTTATGTCTACCTAGACCCCACTAAGCAATAGTGTTTTCAAGAACCAGACTCTTGATCCTGGTTAAATCCCACAAATCCTCAATACAAGCAATCTGATGACTGGTTGAAAGAACCATCCGTAAACAAAAGAAAAAAGAATCGATGTGGGCCTTTCCAATGTAATCAAGTGTCTAGACACACCGTGTACCCTATTTAATTCTGTCTTTTGCGTGGGTCCTTCTTTTGAGGTGAGCAAATGGAAGCTCAGAGAGGTCTAGTAGGTGTCCCCAGGAAAACTGCAAAGCTTCAGATTCAGACTCATCCCTGGGCTGCTCTTCCTGTACTCACGGTTTGCAATTTACCTGATCCCAACACACGCCGTGTCTTGTCATTTATTCTCTCAAAAGATTCATCACAGGAAACTATCTTTACCACAGGAAGAAACTTTCTGTTTTGTTTTATAGCCTAAGCAACTTCTAAGGATGGCATAGAGGAGTTAAAAATCATCCTATCCCATTGCATTTTCAGAACTACTGGTGGTGGGGTGGGGGTAGGGGGTTGGGGTGGGGGGGGCATAAACACATGACTGTTTCAGGAAGAAGCATCTCTCTGCAAATACAAACAAAAATGAACAGTTTTTTCCTAGTAGGTGACATCTATTGGAAGCCACCGTGCCTTTGCAGAACTGGGTCCAGCAGATATGTAGACCTGCCTGCATCTCAATCTATGTCTCTCTTCTTTCAGCAGCCAAAATTAACCTTTCAACCTCCCAATCTGCTCCTTGGCTGAAACTTACAAATGTGTCCTGCACATTGTCACTAGCCCACAGGAAAGCCTAACCAACAAGCTGTTTGTCACTATTTATCTGACACTCCAGAATTGCTCTTCAAGTGTGGTTTGAACACTTGGAAGAGTACTTTCTGTTGTCGTAAGGAAAGGGGGATCACTACTGACCATAGAGACAAGGGAAACCTGGGAATTTTGCTTCTTACCGTGGACAGGAGCATCTCACACAAAGCCTTTCCTTTGTCATGGACTTCTCCTGAGTGACCTATTAAAAGATTTTTGGTTCATAGCTGAGCCTAGAGCCTAACTTATTTTTATACATAAAGACCTCAACTTCTGTATAGTTTCAGACATGTCCAGCCCACAGCCCATGTAGCTGCATGTACCCCAGGATAGCTATGAACACAGGTCAATGTAAAAACAGAAGCTTACTTAAATTATCAAGAAAGGTTTTATATTTTATTTTATCTTATTTTATTGTGTTTTGCAATTTTATGTTTGTTCTGGAACTCAGTCACATAGCTCTAAAAATGAACTTTGTAGATGTTAACATCATGTTATATTGATGAAAGTTTGAACATGCCTAGAAATGTCTTAAGTTTTGCAAGAATTCACATCGGTGTGTGCTATTATTTTGGGGGAAAAGTGCTTTGTTTTGGGAAAAAGCAGTAAGAAAAGATGTTTCTCTGCTCAAGGAATCACCACAGTGCTAAAGGTTATGTCTCCATGTCTACGTCAGCCACTGAAGGAGGTGTCAGCATTGGTGTGGCTGTGTATGCCTGCTGCATTCCAGGAGAAGCTGCATGGTAAACAGGGACGGCAATTATGTTCTTCACTTACAGAAACAGTGTTACAGATGGATTCCCTATTTATTTCTTATGCATAAATTATTAGGACACTCCATGTGTTTATTTCAACTACCTGAGTAGGACAGTTATATTACCACTAAATGGTATTTTAACTACACAGATGGGAAGGCTACATTACCGGTGAGCTGTGTTTCAGGATAGAAAAGGGGACATGGGAAAATACTAGATTTAGCTAAGTAGAGCCCATTTGGCATCATTCAGTGACATTCCCACTCTTAAACTCTGAATTCATCTCTCCAAGCTGGACCCTACCTAAGGTGTCCTGAAATCTGACTCTGTCTAATTTGTTGTCATTCAGACACTCACTCAGACCCCACCCCTTCCCAGAAGTTCCCCAAAACCACTGCACTGCATGCCATTCTCTACTGACTCATCCCTAGAACTCCTTCTTTCATAGCACCTATCTGTGCCTCAGATTCCATGATAGTGTTTACCTGTCATTTGGCACATCCTAATAATATTCACCCCTTATGGGAGGTGGGGGCTCTTCTCTCGGATGCAGTTGCCTAGATTGATGGGAAATGGCACAAAGTGAGTAGTGGATAAATACTGTAAAAAGAATGAATTAATGCATGAAGAAATTGCCCACGTTCCTGCTCCCTGGGAACTAAGAGAAATCACTCTCTTGTTCCCATCTTCATAATTCATAGCCAGTCTAAAATCAGCATTAATTCTTTCAAATATATCCATCAAATGCCCAACATATTTCAGGCACAGAGAATATGGTAATAAATAAGACAGATCTACCCACATGCTTTCCAATTAATAATCATCTCCAGAAACTCTAAAACATTTGAACCCTAAAGTGTACTGACTTTATAAAAAAAAAAAAATCTGAAGTGAAAACTTCTAGTTTCTTTGGAAAGTTGGTTATGTCAAATGATGGTTTGCTGGGGTACATAGGTGAAAGGATATTTTGCTAGAGCAGACGCGGGAAAGAATGTTTTCTTGAAGCAAACAAAGGTGAAAGGAGGCTGTGATACAGCAAAAACGTGAAAGGACCAATAATGAAGGAGTATAAACATGACCCCACAGACAATGGGGGACAAACATTGAGCATCGATTCAGTTTGCTCTGCCTCACTGTTCTTCACTAACAACACACCACATGTATCGGTTGGCCTTACATAGCATTGTTGATCTCCACTAGTAGTAATGCTGCCATTGAGAGAAAATCTCCAAAGAACTGTTTATGAGATTCTTGGGGCAGCTTGCCACTTCTCCTGCCTCACCTCAGGCTGGTTGGTGAGCCTTTCCATTTCTTCAGAATTGAACTACAGCTGATAGTTCCTGTGTGGTGTCTGCCTGCCTAGAGGACTGGTCTGCAGCTGCTGAATTGCATTTGATGTCTGCTAAGGGACTCAAATGCTGGCAAAGAAGATCGAGCTCACCCCCAAAGAGCTATTACTGAACAGGTCCACCTCCTTCTCATACTAATAACTTTTCTCTTCCACTACCTCTGGTAGGTGGTAGGCTAGATGAAAGGTCAAATGTTTATTAAAGGTTGCAAAAAATATATGCCTACAAAAATCTGTTTGGGTATCTTTGAAACACAATGGTTTTAATATTCATAAATTGGGAACTATTCCTCATGTAGTAAGAGGAAAATTGTTATCACATACAGATGAATTTTTAACCAATGTAGAAAAACTTGATATCTTTCAAGTTCTTAAAACATCACTCCTCAAGATGGACACATAAAGCCAAAAGCTAAGTGAGGTTTAACTATGTGGAAACTTCTAGATCCCTTCAATGAAGTGGGTAGGAAATATCTCTACCTAGCTAACTGAGAAGAAAAGTCCTCTTATGTGAGGCACAGAAGAACCTTCCCAGCTAGGAACATTCTGACAGTTCTCTTTCCAAGGTACTCCAAGGTTGCACCAGTGTCATGTAACAGCATACAGAAGCGATGACTTAGAGTCTCACACTGGATCACTCAACGGCCAGACACCTTTCCCACAAGGAAAGAGGCAGGGGTGACTTGTAAACAAATAGAACCTTCACATTTGTACAGAGACACCCCATGGACTTTCTCATTAATTTTCATATTTCTAGGAAAGATCACATAACCATTTCTGTAAGTAAGCAAAATAAAGTTCAGAAGTCAGCTACACCTTAAGCCAAGGATCTCTGATTCTAAGTTAGCTATCAGCAAGGAGGCTCAAGTGAGGCTTGGGGCACAGAACTTCACATAGGGAGAGGAGCTCACCATATCATGTCATGACCAAGAATGAACAAATCTCGAAGAAAAGCCTACTTGTGAGCAACACACTTCCCTGCCTTTATTCTTAGCTTGGGTCCTGATGGTTCCATCACGTGCAGTTACTAGTCTTGCAGACTTGTTAGCCACAAGAAGCTTAGCATGAACTCCGGTCCTTGCTCTGACATTTGCCAGTGCACGTAGAAACAACCTCCTTCCAATGTTTCCTGTTGCTAACCAGGGATGTGAGATGAGGACCAGAAAGGGAAACGTGATGTTGAGATTGCGGTTGGAAAAGGTGACTCATCCCTTGCTTATACTCCGTCTACTTCCTCAGACTCCTTCCACCACACACTCTAATATTTTCTCACAGCTTTGAGTCCAAAGCCAATGAGATAGAATATGTTTACTTAACAACAAATAAAATGCTCCATGAAAGAATTTTTTTGGAGGGGGTTGGATTTCCGGTCTCAACCTTAGACTCCATAGACCTGATAAGTTACATGTGACCGAGCATCCTCTAAGATAACTCGGAAAGGTGGAATTTTGTTTTTTGTTTTTGTTTGTTTGTTTTCTGCTTATTTTGGCTCTGACTGCAAGAATCTTCAGTCCCTTTAAAACTCTTCTACTTTAAAAGGTGAGCAGAAGTTTCATCTTGCAAATAAACACATCTCGGGAAAACACCTGCCTCTGGCCAGAGTATGATTCTGTGTAATCAATTCCCTAAGCCTAAACAGGGTTTAGTTATGTCCCAATAGGTGCCCCACCCTCTTCCTGCCCAAACTTCCTCAGAGTGCAAGTAAATGGTTGTTGTGTCCTCTGGTCTCCTTCCCAAAAAGTCCCAGTGGGAGAGAGGCTGACTGTCTCTGGCAGGCAAGCAAGAGAAGGTGCCTTCTCAGATTTCTCGGGATCACCTGAGGTGGAGGTCAGTTCTTGCCAAGGGCAGCTTTATCCAGATGAACACACAGGACAGTAGCAATCTGCAAGGGAGGGAGCCAGGCCAGTCCCGAATAGAAGCCCCAGCTACAGGCCAGTGTGACCAGGTTCCCAAGCTGGCTGGATGCAGCCTGTCATATGAGACCCGGGAAGGTGTCAGAAACTGATAAGGGTTGCCAGGGGGGTGAGAAAGCAGCTTGTTGGGCATTATAAAAATGACATTCACATACACATAGGAGAAACATAACAAACTTCGCCCTGAGAGCATTTAGGGGAGGCCTTCAACTTCCTGGGGATAAGTTCAGCCAACTTGCTTCTGGCAGTTAGTGGGTTGTCTTGTAGTTTATTCTACTGAGAGGACGACGAGCAGAGTGTGGTTGCATTTGACCTTACAGATGGATATGTGAGTGATGAGCCAAAGTGCCAGGAATGCAGAAGAACAGCTGACAAAGACTGTGAGAAATTATCCTCTGTGGGAACCCCAGCTGTCCCCTCACCCCAAAAGGAGCACTTTGGTCAAGGTGGGCATTATCTTAGAGAACAACTGCCCATTTCCCCTTTTCATGTGGGTCAGTCTGCCTCTAGGTTTTCTCAGAGGGGAAAAAAAAAGTAGGAACAAGAGTGGTTAAAATAACATGGGTTCAGGCATCTTAATTATTTTGTGTCTATTATCCCACCACGAAGCAAAAGAGTATCAGTTGAGAGGAAACATGTAGCCGACATCCAAGCATCCACCAGAAAATCAAAATCATCCAGAGAGGAAGAAAGAAAAAAAATGAAGATGGAGGGAAGCAAACGGGAGAGAACATTCAGGATTCCTGAGGAAAGAGCTTCTCTTTCTCTTCTTGGAGCCTCTAGGGATGAATAAATATAATTACCAACCTAGCATGACAACATTCAAAACAAAAGAGGCACATGCCAGGTGATCATCTCTGCCGGGACTCGAACCCGGAACCTCTGGATTAGAAGTCCAGCGCGCTCGTCCATTGCGCCACAGAGACCTCACCACACACACAGCATCAGCACCAGAACTGAAAAAGCACATACCTTCTGCATCACCGAGCCATCTCAGCATCCTGCTCTCTGAGCGGTGGGGGGGACAGGGACAGCTGGAAAATCTGGAGTGGAGATCCACCAGCCGGCTCCATCAAAGGTTTTTGCAATATTGTGAGTCTTAGGTTCCTCGGAGGATTGGAAGATTGTGACAGTAGTCATTTTCCAAGTCCCAGGATCCTGGAAAGAGCAGGGCAGAGCAAAAGCCTTTGCTCTCAGTCGATCTCTGTCCCTAAGTGAGGATAGCGGGAAAGACTCTCTATTCTTATGCTAATGAAGCAAAGTACACCCAGCCTGGCGGAGAAGGCAGAAGCCATCTCTCCTTCCACCCCCATTTCCTCACTGTGGTTTCATCCTGGTCCAGATATTCTCAGGCAAAAGGCTGGGGAAAGCCGAGGGATTCAGGAAAACCCTCCGATTCCAGAAACAAAGAATCTGCTACTATATAAAAACACAAAAAGCAAAACCCTCAGTGAGCAGCGTTAGAGAAAGTCAGGGGAGCCAGGCAGGAGACTAGTTTCTTCTTTGCCCTCAGCTTTAAGAACTGTATCTGTCAAACCCAGCTAGAAGGTTCAGGAGTCTGATACTATGTTACTTCAGTACCCTAACTAGGACTGAGGATGGGTGGAGTCAGAAAAGTATATGTGTGTAAGAGTGTGCATCTTTATGTAGGTCTCTCTCTCTCTCTCTCTCTCTCTCTCTCTCTCTCTCTCTCTCTCTCTCTCTCTCCTACCCCCCCCTCATCTGTGTGTCTGTGTGTCAGTGTGTGTATATGTACACACAAACAGGGAAGGATAAGTCATGAAAGTGGCAATTCTCTAATGAAATACAGGTGGCCTTCACACAGCCCTCTTTGAATACATTAATCCCTTCCCCATACCTTCTCTGGCTCCAAGCCTTTGCAGTCTTTTCTCCCTAATTTAAGCAGAGAGGATTTCTCAGCTGCCTGGGCTTGTTTGATGCATCCTTGTATAATTAAATTGACCAGCCCTGGGTAACCATATGTAAAGACCCAGCTCAGATCCAAGAAAATGTTTCCTATTTTAAAAAACCTCCTGGAGAAGACAATTCCATCACCAGTGCTATTTATAATTCCTACTGGGCCAGTTCTTTTGAATATCTAATCCAAGTCCTTTCTACATCATCTTCTGCTTATGCCCTGATATCCAGTTTCCAGGCACATTGACGTGATTAGCCTCTGACTCCCAAGGGCAATGCATTGACTGGAGACTTGACTCCACATTCATCATCCCACTTAACATTCCAAAAGTTACACTAAAATCAGAGCCAACTTAGAGCCTCCTGTTCTCCTGTACTGTGTGTTTCCATAACCCTGGCTCTGAGTACTGTCTGCAGACTCTGAACACACCCATAGCTATCCAACCTATGAGACCAGAGGATAAGGAAAGTTAAAGGATGTCCAGTTTTTGAGAACTTCAAGGGCCCTCTAATGATAACCTGCTTTGGTTCTCACTGTTCTATCCCATCTCTGTAGCCTAGGAATGAGCTGGAAGATAATGCAGCCAGGATACTCAGCTGAGCATCAGATTAAATAAGTAACCCTTTCTCTACTCAAAAGTAGTAGTTCCATCACCAGCCACACCTGTCTTCCCTGTAGTGCCTGGAGACAGACACTGGAGAGAAGCAAGAATAGGTCTTTCTTCACATAGGATTCTAGATAGTTTCGAGGATCTGGCCCATAGAGCTGGATACTAGCCAGAGAGTATTTACTCTGAGGAGCTGCCCAGGTTAAGGAGCAGTTAAAAACGCCCATTTATCTGTAAGGGGAAGCCCAAACTTACATGCCAGTGCCAGCCACTCTGAAGAAAAGATGAGGCAGGGCAGCTCTCAGGATGCTCAGTCTCAGTGTAGTACACAGATACACAAACAGACAGACAAGCAGGCAGGCAGACAGACAGACACACACACACACACAGACACACACACCCCATGTACCCACAAGTCTGTCATGCCCCAATGTTACCCAATCGTTTGCTGATGCCTTAGAGTACATGTTCCCTACACCCAGTGGGAACTAACCTTATTTATTGTCTACAATGTTCTCACCTGACTCTGAGTATGTAGAGGAAAAATTCTGCTGGCAAATCCCAAAGGAGAAATGACTATGAAAGGGATGAAAGGAAGCAATCTGTTACCCACCAAATAAGGCACCGAGTCTCCAAGTCCAAATGAAGACGAGCATAACCCTAGAAGTACAAAGATCCAGCTTCAGTAGGCAGCTGTGACACTTGGTGCTGCTGAGAAAATCAGCTAATATCTCACAAGGCAGCAACTCATGCTGTTGGCAAAGAGTAACTGAGGTCCCCCACTGCTGATCCCTCTGCTATTCTGCACATCACCTGGTCAGTCCGTTCTCTTTGCAGACTTCCCTTCAACTTCCCCGGGCTGCCTGATAGGTCTCATTTCAGGAAAAGTAGGCACCTGCTGCCCATATGCCTTTGCAGCACTCCTTGTCTGTCTCAACAGAAATGTTCTGGACTTTGTTTTTTTGACATCTCTAATTTTGCCTTATCATCCGTAAATCAACATAGCTTGGCAGTGTGAGTAATGCCTCATAACTAGGTTTCAATTTTAAAATAAGAAGAGTCAAATAAAGCTGTAACTTTACAGAGAGCAGAAAGATGAGGTTAAGCCACTCAAAATGATTGACTACAGTGCCTATTTTTTCTTCTATCAAACCAAATACATAGCATCCATGTTTATGTAAACCCTTAAGAGGAGAAGTGCATTCCCTTTCCAATTAAAACAAAAGTGCACTGATTTAATTCTCCAAAGATCTATGACTCAAACATTACTCACACTTCTAATTAGGTGCCTCTCTGTGACCCTACAGACAAACTGGGGATGCTCATACATTATTTCATTCATAAAGTGTTGCTTGGATACACAGAATAAATGCCAAAAAAGAAAAAAATCATCTTCCCTTTGATCTAGAAGTAAATCCCACATCTGACTGTAGTCATACAGCTTTGCTAAAGGTACCTATCTTAACTGGTCCATGATTTATATGCTAAGGCTATAAGTGGTATATGCTTGTGGTATAAGTTAGTGGAGTAGCTATCTGGTTAGCAGAACCCTTGGCTGCTTCTATAATTTCATCTCAGTTGCTATAACTACCCCATGCTATACTGTTCACACTATTGTGGGAGCTTCCTACAGAAGTGGCTTCTGCCTGCCATCTTCTCAGGCCCCTAACCACTGACAGCCCCATTGTACTATCTCACCAAAACAAAACAAAACAAAACACAAACCAGAAGAGATATTTTGCAGCATTAGGCCATTGGTACAAGATCTGCCCTGTAGAACTCAGAACATACAGATGTTCCGTTTTTAACTCCCAGATACTTAAAAAGAAGGGCTGACATAGGCAGGCTTGTAATATAACAGCCCCTTCTTTTCCACACATTTCACCTTGTAGAATTGTCTTGCACTCACCTGTCTATTCCTCATATGCATCTCTAATGCATTGCAGTGAAGTACCTGTGTCCCCAGGCTTACCTTTCCCCTCTTGTCTTAGCCTGTGATCATGGCTACCAATATCAATGGTGCCTTCCTACTTATTCTTATTTTGGGGGATTAAATACAAAATCCAGGTAAGAATTAAACTGGGAATTAAACCACAGAAAGAGAAATAAATGCAAAACAAACTCCTCTTTTAGTTGCTGTGTCCAGCTTTCAGAAGCCACTCTAGGCCTAACTTTGCCCATCTGACTTGCAGAGCAGACATGGTTAGAACTTCTTCAGTGTCTCCCAAGAACCTCTCTATCTTGAAACTGTACTGGATCTCACAAGCCACTGAAACTTGGAATAGAATGTGAACCGCACAGTATGTTCCCCAAATGTGGCTGAGGAAACTGGATAGAGAATGTTCCTCTCCTGGGAACCGGTCCCCCACTCTGCCAGCCTTCCCCCAGGAAACCATCCGAAGACCATTCTAGATTATATCCCTAAGCATATGAAGTTTGAGGAAACTGCCCATACTTTAAAATTAGAAGCATGATGCTGTCAAATCCACCAGATTTTTCTAGAAATTTAGAAGGAAACCTTCTGCTTCACCCATATCCTCCAAGAACTTAGCTAATTCCAGGTGCTCAGTCTCCAGTTCACCTCTTTTATATGGTAGCTGGTCATTAAGGCAAGTACTTTTTAAAAGCACAGCACCACTAGCCCTAAAGTCTATCCCTAAAAAATATCTGCTCTTGAATTGAAGATAAAGACACAGGCCACCATTCTACTGAAGTGATCAACTCATTTCCAGTCTCAGGCTCTCTCTCTCTCTCTCTCTCTCTCTCTCTCGTTCTCTCTCTCCCTCCTTCTCCTACTCCTCCTTCTTCTTCCTCTCTCTCTCTCTCTCTCTCTCTCTCTCTCTCTCTCGTATAAAAAGTCAACATTCAAGTCCTGCCTTCTTAACACCTACCCTATGACTCTAAGCTCTAAGAGATAGGATTAATGGTACTGATACCATTACATACCAATAAAACAATAAAATTATTCTGAATGATTTGTTTTATTTTGACATCACAGTTTATGAAAAGAATATTGTCATGGTTCTTCTACAGAAGAAACACACTGACAAAAGAAACAGTTAGTGTGCAACAGTAGCTCATAAATTGGTAGCATTACAGATAGCCAGCCACAGCAGTGCCCTGACCTACATCCACCCTGAAAGCCTCCACAGGAGGACCCTGGGAGGCACTTGGCTTGGCCTCATGTTATTTTGCTCTGTAATAGGACAGAACAGCAAAGATCTAGAAAGGGCTCCAAATGAAATCAACCCGTGTAGTGTTCGGAAGTCAGAAGGGATAGCCTTGGGTAAATGAGCTTGAGCTTGCCACTGCTTCAGTCCCTTCCCAACCACCTTAAGTTAGAACATGGGAAGCAGATGGCTGGGTGAATGCAGCCTCTTACACAGAGAAATTTAGTCATTTACATGCTTGCCCCCATCTTCTAGGCTATTGGACTCCTTTAACCTGCACTCATTTTATCAACGAACCTCTCTTGAATCCCCAAGATAGTTTCTACATGAAGAATGTGGGGAATGAAAGAGTGAAGAATAAATGCGCCCAGTCTCAACTGATGAACCAGGAAAAATAAAAGGAGTAGAAGGACTTCCCCCTGGAACCACACAGGACATAGAAATGGAGAAGGACTTTAAGATAACCAAGTCCCTTTCCACCTTATGTATCAACTTAAGTTTTGTCCCTTGTTCTTATTACTTCTAGAAATTTTAGGAAAACCACCTCTTTTGAGGATTAAGTTGAAAATGCTAAGTGGGCGAAGATTTGTTATTTATTTGCTGTATCTCTGTGGTGGATAGTATTTGATGCTCTCTCTCTCCATGTATGTATAATTACACAGATTGGTAAACTCGGGCCCACGGAAATTACATCACTCATCTGATACTAAAAAAAAAATAAATTAGCTGGTACAATGGAATTGGGAAACTACAGACTCAGACCAGTGGGCATCCCAGGTCTGTAGCTTCCTGGGTGAGAATGGGTTCCTTTGTCTACCTAAATAGCCTTCTCTGACACTCAAGACCATTTGCTTCATCTTAAAAAGCCACAGAACTAATAATGCCTTCCCTATAGGAAAGAAAAGGAAAGAAAAGGCAGTAAAATTCTTAGCAGGCTGGTGCCTGGCAGCCCTGGTTTCTGCAGTGAGCAGGTTTCTAAGATAGTGTGTACTGTCCACTGTCTCTTCCCCTCATCCCTCCTCAACCGACTCCAGGCCAGCGACAAATAAAGTGTCCTCTATAGAGTTACTAATGGCTTCCTAATTGTCAAATTCAATACTCTCACTTCACCTTCTCGTAGCATTTCACACTTGTGACCACAGCTCCATTCTTAAAAATATCCCTCTGGCTTCAGTGATATAAGCTCTCCTCACTGGTATCTCCTTTCTCAGCCCCTTCTTTTCATCAGAGCCCCTCCTCTTTCCTCTTAACTGTTGCTTTCCCAAAGAGCAGTGTTGTCAGACTGGAAGTCAGAATGTTAGCAGCATTTTTTATAACATGGTAGAGAAAAAGATATAACAGCGTAAGACAGGGCCGTGCCATGATAAGTAAAAGAAACTAGCGGAAAACATCAAAAATTGTCTAATGAAATGGTCTGTTTCATGTATAGACACTGTAATCCCTTCCTTATCACTGTAATAAAATATCTGAGACAGTTAACTTAAAATTACAAAAAGAAAAAAAAAAAAGGGTTTCTATAAGGTCACACTTTTAGACATTCGGGTCCAAGATCGTGTGAATCTGTGGCTCCAGCCTCTGACTGGGGTGCTGGGTTTACTGATGAGGAGCCCATTGCAGAGCAAAGTCGCTAGAATGATGAGTCACGAGGCAAAGTGGGAAAGCGGGAGAAACTGGCATTCGAGTCCACTCTCCCCTTCAAGCATTGGCCACCCCCAGTGATCCAACGGCTCCCATCCTAGACATCACCGCCTACAGCTATGGTTCTTAACCTTTCTAACGCAGCGATCCTTTAGCATCATTCTTCATGTCGTGCTGACCCTCAAACATAAAATCATTGTGCTGCTACTTCATAAATGTCATTTTGCTACTGTGAAGAACCACGATGTAAGTATCGAATATGCAGGATATCTGATATGTACAGGATACCTGATGTACAACCCCCATGGGAGTCACAGCCCACAGATTGACAACCACTGTTTTAATGGTTTGCTGTCTCCCAATCCCAGAGGGCCAAACCCTCAGCACATGTTTCTCTGGATACACCTTATGTTTGGGTTTCATTCTTGTCCTAAGGCATAACAAAAATAAGTTGACATTCAAGCCGCATGTGTATTTGGGGTATAATACAAGTGATAACCAAAAATTACTCCCTTAAAGTGTCTTGGTTCTCTACTTCCATATTTTCTCCCTGGATGACCTCAAATAGCACAACAGCACACAGTATTGACTAAGAACTAGAAACCTCTACATCGATCTGAAAGCCAGACAGCTCCCATGAAATTCAGCCTGGTGAACTCAGGCTGCCTTTGACTCAGAGATATCTCAACTGCAAAATATGGAAAACTGAACTCCATGAATCTGCTCCTCAATCCATTTAGTTAATAATAGCATCATTTCATTCATTAATTACCACCGAATAATTTATTTATTTATTTGTTCTATAAATCCATAAGTAATTTTTGTCTACCAAGAAATGTGCCGGATTTTGGATATATAAGGATACTAGTGATAGCACATGTAGTTATTTTTAATTAAAAAATTTCTCACACAATTTTGATATTGCTTCCCTGGCCCTGAACTCCTTCTAGATCCTTCTCACACCATTAGCTCTCCTTACCCATTCTTCTCTCTCTCTCTTCTGAAGAAAGGGGGAACCGCAAAAGCAAACAAAAAACTTTTTGAAGACTTGGAAACAGAAAATTTACCAGAATCATAAAAATGCTGTCTAACTCTACAGCTACATCCAGTGACCTACAGAACCAAAATGGGCCAAGTAATCACCAGGTCTGATGAGTCTGTAAGTTTTCTAGAGCTGCAGACCTAAGCTGATACTTAAAATGAGAACAGTTTTTAACCAGAGCACAAAAAGAAGTCGGAATTTTAAAAACGTGTGTGTGTGTGTGTGTGTGTGTGTGTGTGTGTGTGAGAGAGAGAGAGAGAGAGAGAGAGAGAGAGACTGTACCTGAGTGTGTACATGTGCATGTGTGCGAGCATGTGTACATGTTTGTGTGTGTACCTGTGTCTGAGTGTGTGCATATATGTGTATGATCATGTTCATGTTCCTCTATCTTCTCTCTCTCTCTCTCTCTCTCTCTCTCTCTCTCTCTGTGTGTGTGTGTGTGTGTGTGTGTATGTGTGTGTGTGTGTTCAAGAGTGTTTCATGGTTGTGTAGTGACAGTAGCTGCCTGCAAAAAGCAGGTGATGAGGTTCCTCCAGCATCATGTTTCAAGATTCTAATCTCTCACCAGTCGCAGGAACAGTAAAGGGTTCTCAGTACTGGAGAGCTGTGATAAAGCCTACATTTCCAATATTTGGCTGCTGAGCAAGGATCATATCCAGAGGGCACAGTCCTGGTGTTTCTGCAGTAATCAGGGTAAGTTATAATGGAGAGTTAAACCCTATTAGTAGTACTACTGCAGGCTAATTGTGATTTGTCTTGAAGGTAAATTTAGTGCATCTTATTTCATAATTGCCTAGAGAAGAGCAAATGGTGAACAGATTCTTGCTCATTCTTTCACCCCCCCCCTCTTTGAACCATGTAATATTAAAGTGCTCAAGACTCAATAAAGGAGCAAAAGTAAAAATAAAATGCTTCAGTTCCATACTAGCATGTCTTGGTATATGGTGATATTTCCCTTCTAAAATGCCCTTCTCTTCTCCCCACCCTACATCTGCCTGCAAAAAACGGCTCATCGCCCTTGACTCAGCTGAGTCACCCCACTTTCTGTAATATCTTCTGACACCCACCACAACCCAAAGCAGATTGGATCACACCCATTTTCACACCATCCCTGCACCCTGTGCATATGGCTATTGGAACCCCAAGTGCAGTGTGTGCAATTAATTTGTACATGTCTTTCTCCCACCAGATGATGAGCAACCTGAGCTCTTTTTACCCTTGTCAGTCTGAGCCGTGCCTAGCACACGGTGCTGCTCAATGTATGTTTACTAAGGGGGAGATGTAGGAACAGACAAACTGTTGGACTGGTTACCTGCCCCTTGTAGATGGTCCCTCAGTTCTCCTTCTTCTTTTTTTAATATAATAGAAATATTATATGGATACTCTTGAAATGAGACCTAAGAATGCTGCACACATATAATTAAGAAAATTAAACTAAGTGATTTGAATTGAATCTTTGTGTCCCTACTGCCAATCATATGCTGATGGCCCCAAATATGTGTGTGTCCTTATAAAAAAGATACAGAAGAGCTCTTTTTTTTTTTTTCTTTGACCTGCAAGGTACACTAAGATCACCATCCTCCTAAGAGGCAGCTGACCAGGCCCAAGCCAGTGCCATAATTTCAGGCTTTCAGCTTCCAAACCCATGAGAAATAAGCATGTAATGTTTTGGCTACTCAGTCTCTGGTGTTCTGCTACAGCAGCCTGAACCAAGACACGTCTTCCTTCCCAAAATATTCCACCCCACGAAAAGCTTCTCCTGACTCTAGTATTTCTTTCCATGGTTCAGCATTTTTCAAGCCACTCAAATACCAGGGCGGAGAACTGTAATCTCATTGCTTCTCCTTTCTGGCTTCCCAAACCACTACCCAACAATTCTGTCTCAGGGTCAAGTGTTGGGCCCTTTTAACTCATCTCCAGATTCTAGTAATCATCATTTAACTGAACTTGAATAAGTTTTCAAATTTGAAAACTTTAGTCTTTCAGTATGCAAACACACAATCACTGTACAAATAGTAAGCACATACATAATCCCCTTGTGCGTTTCTTCTCACTCACACTTGCAAGTAGTATAATAAATATTAATTTTTCAAGTTTAAAATATGAAGCTGAATAAAAATACTAATCAAGTGCCTACTCTGTGTCAAGTACTAGTCTAAAAAGACATCATACAATTCTTAAACATATTACAATGACTATTTCTATGTTGTTTTTTAGATTATTTATTTATTTATTTATTTATTTATTTACTATATGGAAGTACACTGTAACTGTCTTCAGAACACCAGAAGAGGGCGTCAGATCTTGTTAAGGATGGTTGTGAACCACTATGTGGTTGATGGGATTTGAACTCAGGACCTCCAGAATAGCAGTCAGTGCTCTTAACGGCTGAACCATCTCTCCAGCCCCTCTATTTTCTATATATAAAAAACCTGAAATGCTAAGAGGGTTATGTACCTTACTTGACATCACACAATCACTAAGTAGCTCTTCATGTATTTAAATACTCATCTATACATACATGAAATCTGCATATACATATATATTTAATATTTTTGTCTACTTTGCACAAAAGATAATAATGTGTATTTTTTTTTTTTTTGCATTTTAACCAAACAGTACATTTTGGGTATTTTTCTAAAATGGTTCACATAAATTTGCCTCATTCTTGTTAACTGCTATGTGTTATTACAAAGTATGACATTTGCTTATTTATTTTACCAATTCACTATTGATGGGTTTGGGGTTGTTTTCCATTTCTCACTGCTGGAAAATATGATGAGATGCACACCTTTGTACATGAATCATGGCACTCATGTTTGAATAAATCTATACACAATTTGTGGAAACAGCACCTCTGGTATTTCCATTTTTAATTTTGATGCATCCTGCCAAAATATCTTTCAGAAAGCTTTTCAGATTTACATTTTCACTCATAATATATGAAGGTGCCTATTTCCCTCAACACTTACCAACGCTATGTGTTATCCATCATTTTAATTTTTAACAGTCTGATGGTGCTCTCCGTTGCTCCTTAACAGCCTGTGGTCCCTTTGGTGCTTTAATTGATATATTTCAAAATCCAAATGCACTTGATCATCTTTTCAGATGATTATTGGACAATTGCCTTTTTTTTTCTCCTGGCAACTTCTATTTATAACTTTTGCCCAATTTTCTCTTGCTTGTTTGCCTCTTTATGTTTACAGGCAGAATATTTTACTTTTTTTTTTTTTTTTCCGAGACAGGGTTTCTCAGTGTAGCCCTAGTCATCCTGGAACTCACTCTGTAGACCAGGTTGGCCTCGAACTCAGAAATCCGCCTGCCTCTGCCTCCCAAGTGCTGGGATTAAAGGTGTGCGCCACCACGCCCAGCTAATATTTTACTTATTGTCAAGTTGAACACTTTGGTGCATGTGTTCAATCTTTTTCCCATGCTGCAAATTACTTTTGAATTTTGGCGATTGCATCTAAAAAGGCAAATCATGTCAGAAACACAGCTCGATCCTGTCAGTCCTTTGCTTTGGAGATTTTATAGTATTATGTCTTAAGAAGGGCTTCTCGACTTCCTAGAGTTAATGGAATTTACAATAAAAAAAAATGAATGTATGCCAGGGGTGGTGGCACACTCCTTTATTGCCAGCACTCTGGAGGCAGGCGGATCTCTCAGTTCCAGATCAGTCAGCCTGGTCTACAGAGTGAGTTCCAGGGCAACCAGGGCCTCAAAGAGGAACTTTGTCTCAGAAAACAAAACAAAATTAATTTAATTTGTTTTTATACAATTTACCAACATATTTATTTGTTCTGCATATAGTATAGAGATAGTGGGTCTACAGCCCACCCTAACAGACAGCCATTTATTCTAATGTCACTCTATAGCCCGATCTTCAATCACTAAACTTCTGTATCATAAAGAAGACAGCACTTATCTTCAAGAACTAAATTCTCATCCAAATATGGAACTATGATGTGTCATCTCCATGTTTTAATGATTATAAATTTTAAGTAGCTTAAGATAAGGCAACAATATGCTTCCCCTTCAATTTAATGTGTTCACCATGATTGTTCTTGAATTTCTTTGGCATGGGAATTCTAGAATTTACCTGTCAAGTTCCAGAAAATATCTTACTGAGATTTAGCATAGTACTGTACTGACTTTACAAAGTAAGATATAACACATTTTCACCACCCTAAATACAGGATTAATATGATTAATATTTAAATAGTAATCCAGTCACGTGACATCCTGCTGTAAAAATTATTTCAATCGATGTTAAACTAAAGATGAAAGCCTTTGAGGGCTACGGATACAGCTCAGTGGTATAGCACTTGTTTAACATGCGTGAGGCTCTGGGTTCACTCCCCAGCATGACATAAAACTAAAAGGCTCTTTGGTGTCTGATTCTCAAATTTTACCTTCCTAGCTTCTCTTCAAAGCCACCTCTTCAAACTGATTTTCCTATATTCTCATTCTCAAAATCTTTCCAACAAAGTAGTATGCATATTCTACTCTAAATAATTCTTCAGTCCCTGGGCTAAAAATAGAACACAATTAGAGAGAGAGAGAAAAAAAAAAACAACAAACAGATATAGCCCTTTTCCATATAACTCAGTCTGAAGCACCAAACGCCACTATTAACCCTTACCAAGGCAGGAATGAATATGGTTTCTTTACTAATTTGAGGTGGGAGAAGCAGGTCAATCTATGATTAAATAACTTATGGTAATGAACTGTAATTTCAGGATTCCTAGGAGACAGAAGCCTATATGGGATTTGAAACATCAAGAGACCTTGCTGTGTCCAAACTCAGCATGCCTATATGCTGCATATATCTCTGACAGGTGAGGGGTACTGTAGAAAGGGACAAAGGATGCTAAAGCAACGGAGTTATTAATAATATCATTCTAAGAGAAGACAAACTTAAAGAGACCTCACGTCACATAAACATTCAAAACTCAGAGGATTTGAGGCAAGAGCTAGTAATGTACTGCATTACAGCAGAGCCACCACACTGAGGGGGCAGAGGATCAGGAATAACCAGGGGTCAGGGTGGCCACATGAGGGTAGCAGAGAGCAGGCTACGTGGAGAACACACTGAAAGGAAGACATTAGAATTTCAAATCTAGATCCATGAGGTGTTTTATATTAAGACGAGTACAAGACACGTGTCTGTGCAAGACAAACACAAAGAAATAGCCCTCGGGCATCTGCTCCAAGGTGAAGGAGTCAGAGAGGGAAACAGTGAGTGTTGCTCCTTTCCATCCTAGCACTGATACATGAAGGCTCTCATGTGGTAATCTTCACAGTGAAACTTTAAGACTGACAGTGATAGAGTCTAATGATCAGCAAAGGGAAAGTTCTGTTGACAAACAACAGTAGCACAACTTGTGTTTTAGTCTTGGCTGACTTTACCCTCAAAGTCATGGTTCCCCCCACCCCAAATGCTGTCTTCTTGTGAGTTCTAATCTCCTCAAGGCTGGAGCAATGACTCTCTGAGCTCTCTTTGGATAGAAGCATATTCTATTCTAGATCTGCACAATACACAAAAAAACTTCCCATGACTTCACATGGATTTAGCAGGAGCACTTTACATACAACCCCCACCATCTTTGATTTTCCCACTGGAGTCACAAAAAAACAGTGAAACTAGGAAGTCTGGTGGAAAACCTCAACTTGGTTTCAGCCTGCAAAGGGATGCTTACTCTACTGGTAGCAAGTTCTTGAACTTTAGGGCTTAATATATGATCTTGATACCAAAATGGACCACAAGCTTGCCATGAATGGGGTGAGTGAAAATGGTTTAAAACTAAAGAATAGCAAAACCTGTGCCAGAAAAGCTGATAGAGCACCTCATGTTTAACTCATAATCATCAGCTGTTGCCTTACTAACTTACAGTGGCCTACTGAAGCTAGTTATCAAAGAGAAAGAGATTAGACAAGAGGTTCTAAAGTGATAAAGGAACTGACATAAGGTTATGAACTGGGGCACTTCACCTGATGTATAAGAGTCTGCGGGGCAATTTAATAACAGTTTAAACCCTCCAGAGGGACATTATATAGTGGTCAAAAAAAGAGTGAGATGTCTTCTCTCAGGAACGGTAGGGAAGAGCTCCAAATGGCAGGCAGAGGGTTGCTTTAGACCCAAGACAAAGGTTCTTGAGTGTAAAATCAAATGCTTCTTCTAATGTGATCAATCTATCCAACTAGTGTATACAAGCACATGGTAGCCATCGATGTTACATGGGGCATCTTCTACCTTCTTGGCAACACAACTCTAATCAAAATTGACTCAATTTTTTTTATCCTTTGGAGCTTATACTAACTCTGAGAAAGAAGCTAGATGGTAAATAAACAGAAGAAAAATTCATTAAAATAATGAATGATTACAAGAAAATAAGACATCTCCAGCGAGGCAGTAACTAAAGTTGAGAAGCAACTGTAAGAATAACAACCCAGCCCAGAACAAAGGAGAATCACTCCAGTTGGGAAGAAGGGTTTGGGGTGGACACGAGCTTGGTGTCTGTTAGGAACACAAAAATCTGGAGGGCACAGGCACGATGGGGCTGCATGAAGCCAGAGAGGAAGGCATGGGCCACACTGCACAGTTTTTACAAGACTTGCAGTCAGTGGAGAGGAAACACTAAGAAACTCAATTGTCGAAAGGCAGTGGTGTTTCTAACTGTGAAACATTCACACAACTGTTTTAATGAGGTATTTACATGGTTTCCCTGGGAATCAATGAACTTTGTCAGGGGATGCAGCTTGTACTGAGTCATCTCTCTGGGTTGTCAGGGCTAAGGAATCACCCACCAGCAGTAGACACTAGAAACAGGAATTTTCATCATTAACTCATGGAACCAGTGTACCCTGGGCATCTGTATTATCTGAGTAAGTACCTCCCAGCCAGTCTTTTTGATGAAGCAAAGAAAGATATGCTGGAATGACCAGAGACTTTCAAGACACTTAAGATTCCTGAGACTAAAGAGATGGCTTGGCAGATAAGTGTTTTCCACAGCATCATATGGACTGCACTTTAGGTCCCTAGCACCCAGGTATATGCCAGTGGATGTGATGTCCCTTGCCAGCCCCAGTGTGGGAGAGGAAGAGATGGAATTCCTGGTACAAGTTCACTAGCCAGACTAGTCAAATTGGTGAGCCCTAGGTTCTAGTAAGAGATCCTGCCTCAGCACATATAATGGAGAGTACCTGAAAAAAAAGCCAGCACCAACCTCTGGCCTCCATATGTGTGCATGTGTAACCACACACATTTGAATGTGAGCATATACACACACATACGCACATACCCCACTACTTAACATATGATTTATATGAATCTGCCAAATTGCTTGAGTCACAAACACCTCATCTATAAAAGGGTAATAATACTCCTTACGGGCCATAAGGTTGTACATAAAGAATTCATAATGTAGAATATGCAACATGCCAGGCACACAGTAGGCATTCTATGAGTGCTGAATCAATATATGTGTGTGTGAATATATTAAAGTTACACATGAATGAAAAATGTACCCACAGTGCTCGCTGTTTTGATAGCATTCACTGCCATCACAGAGTGCCCGGGATCTCAGAGAATGAAGATGGTATCCAGGACTGGGGACCAACCTCTCTCCCCTGTCTCCAACTGGGGTTTTGGACAATCCTTTCATTCAATTGGTTCATCTATCACTGCCACTGTCCGTAAAACAGAAAATAATTCACTGAGTTTCTCTTGCCTCTCCAGCTTGCCCTTGACTTGACCTATGTTCTGGGTTACTGAGTACAGACTAATTCTAACAGGAACCAAAGCCGGAGCCAAACTTCCCAGTTTTCACAGCTAAGGTTCTGTCCATGTCGAACTGGAGAAGTTGGTCACGAGGCCAATCCTACTCCACAAAATATGAGTTGCTGGAGACCAACATTCATGTGCAAAAGCCTTTTTTCTACCATGCATCGAGCCTAAGTCCTATAATGATGTCCTGGTCATTTCTCTATTGTACCCATAGGATCCAAGACAAGACCACCCTCAGTGGGTCTTACTTGGTGTCATAGCACTGAATTTGTGGTACCCAGGGGGTGGAGGTCAGGCTTTTACAGCTCCTATCCATCTATCCAGCACTGCCAGTATTATCGCTCTAAAATGCAAATCTGGCGCTGACATTTCTCTGCTTAAGCCCTTCAATGACTGCTTGTCTGCAGAATAAAGAACAATCTAGCATAAATTCCCTCACAGTCTAGCCACACTTTGGAGTTGCCTGCATCACCATTTATGCATACTCCAGTCCCCCCTTCATCTCTCTCATTCCTTTGACACCTGGCCAATTCCTTGTCTCAACTTTTTTTTTTTTTTTTTTTTTTTTTTTTTTTTTTTTTTTTTTTTTTTTTTTTTTTTTTTTTTTTTTTTTTTTGTAAGTTTAATTTTCATCTCTTCTCTGCTCCCTCTGTGCTTCATCTATACATTTTCCCACACCGTCTTGTGAATGTGTGTTTGCAAGCCTGTCTTCTCTATGGGATGAAGAGTTCCTCTAATGTGGTTTTCATGTCTTCCTCATTTTTCCGTTTTGCTTTTACCAAAGGGTGACGTTTTATGACAGCATTTAAAAAGTCACCCTCACTTAAGGATTGCCAAAAGCAGCCCATTTATCTTAAAATGGTCTTTGCTATTACTTACTGGTATTCCCAAATTGTAACCTCTCCTTGACTCATATTATTCCTCACAGATAAATATAGTTCAAACCTAGAGTGGGACTTGGGAATGGGGTGAGAAAAATCAATCTCCTGAGTGTTTCATTTTTTAACTAAAAAAAACCAAAAACCAAAAAACAAAAAAAAGATGGAGCTATCATTACTTGCCTATAATCTTTCAACCTGTGAAGTAGAAGCAAGAGAATCAGAAGTTCAATGTTATTTACAGATGGGGGGGGCAGTTAGAGGCCAGTCTGGGCTGCTTGAGGTGCAGTTTCAAAAACAAACAAACAAACAAACAAACAATTGTTTATGTAATTTCTTAATAGGCTACCACAAAATGCCTAACCACTTGCAACCAGTATTGTCCATCACATAGAAACTTCTCAACAGGCTGTGAACAAAAGAAGGAATGACCAGAGGTTGGAGTTCAGATCTGGAGAGAACCTGTTTATGTTCTTACAGAGCCTGGGAACGTTTGTTCACCAGGTGTGTTTATAAAGACTCCCATTTCACTTACTCTATATTTACAAATGCAAAAGAATGCAATTGTTCAGAAATGTCTTAGGACTTCTCTTTGGGAAGTCCTTAGAGAAGCGACACATAAATCAGCCAATAAGCAGCTGACTATTATTTTACAGCCAGTTCTTAGGTCTTGTGCTTAGAATGAACCACCAATCTGTATACAAAGTGTGGATCCTTAAAGATATTTGTCTGAATTACGAATGATGGATGTCTAAATGCTGAGTGTTTTCCACAACTACAGCAATACAGAGAAAGTAACATGCTGATAGAGATGTAGCTCAGTGGTAGTATGTCAGGTTAGCAAACTCAAGACTCAAGACTCTGGGTTAAAACATCAGCAAAGACAGACAGACAGACAGACAGACAGACAGATCAAAGACAATTATAATACTTATAATAAAGATATTCTATATACATTTGTGCATATACATTGTAATCAGCTACATCAGCTTATAAATGGAATATACATATAATGCATACATACCTGTGTGGAAAATTCCAATGAATTATGGATATATGCATTATGTGCTTATGTGGAAAATGTTTTATTGAGCCCATGTTCACACAATTGTAATTTGGTTTAATTCATACTTAAGTAAAATTGTGATTCTTTTAGTTTTCACACTGGCAATAATGAGATTCACGAAATATCATCCCTGCCCTCAAAGAGTGCACAGTTAGAGAAAAAAAATTACCGCAAACATCATTGCAACACAGTGAAAGAACTGTAATAGTTGAGGTATACATTTTATACAGTGGTAGCACCCAGAAAGACAAGGTTACCCTCAGGTGGAAGGCTTTACGCAGGTGGGAGCACCTAATCAAAGTTTGGATGAATAAACACGATTTTCATCAGGCTTGATGAGATGGGCAATCCAGGTATAGAAAAACAATGTGTGCAAAGACACTGAGGCATGAAACAAGGAGGTATCTCGGGGAAATTACAAGCAGCTTGATATTGCTAGAACACAGAATCAAGGTGAGCAGTGTGGAAATATTTCTCTGGAGAAGGCTCCCGAGCCCCGTGCAACTGAAAATGTGCATTTTTGTTTGAAGATGATTATATATGTCTACTGTCTTTCCATAATACATCAATCAGCCTGTAGCTGGAGCAATGGTGACACACATATTTATTATATGATTTTGTTTTTGCTTGAATTTATCACAAAACAATTTCCCCAGTCTCTGCTCATATTTGTATATTTCCCCTCTGCTCTCTCACCTTTTGCTCATTTCCTCTGTATTGTAGTTATTCACATCCCTTCTCCCTCACATTGTCCCCTCCTACATCAATCTGAGTCCATTGACAGCCTCATAGGTCATCCTCATGTCTAATGCCAGGCAACTCCACTTCTCTGACATTAAGAACTAAGCCCACATGACCTTCAGAGTCAAGCCCTGAGCAGCTTTTCTGGCTAAGTACAAAGTTAATAACGTAGACTTTGAGGCCTGGATGTGTCGTTCCCCATCACTGTGCAAGTGGGCTTCTTCTGGTCCCAGGGTCCTCATCTGTAATAGAGAGGTGACAGATGCTGCAGGAAAGACATGGGAATATTAAAGTGTGAGATAAATGTAAAGGATTGAGCTGGAAGCCTGACCCTTAATCGCTATTGCTAATTATAAACTCGAAGTGTCTAGTGATCGCCATGTTTAAGTCATGCATGTACCCAGGGCGATTTAATTTGGTAGATATTTACCTTGACTTTATCTGCTTGCCTGGAAAGCTGTGGGAGGCAGTGCTGCCAAGTTACGCAACTCCAATTAGAATGATGCCCCCTGGGGTTGTGCAATATGGCTACTCCAAGAAGGCGAAGGCGAGGAGGCTTTTCTCTGCAGTTGGTTTCTTTCTATAGTCTGAATATTTTAACTTCATCAATAAATTAGTTTAATGTCTCAAAGTGCCAATAGGGCCTGTGGGCAGGGACATGTGGGGATGTTTGTAATTTGCTCCATCTCTGTGCCATTTAGTTATTTAAAAATAAAAACCAGGAATGATATGGAGAAGTCAAGTCAGGGTGGATCCATTAGGATTTTAGGAGAAGGTTGGTCAGAATTACTTGTTGGCGGAGGGGAGGGGAGCACAGAGTCGCTTATCCAGCAGGCCTGGCTTGGATCCGCTGATTACAACTATAATCATGTTACAGCATGTTTTGCACTGGTAAGGAACTAATAAATTTAACTACATCAGGTAGCTTCCGGTGCCCACAGGAGATACTGTGTATATAAAGCACTCAGCATGAAGGCTGGCAACGATGGCTTCTCTGTTCATGGGACCTGGGACCGTATTTTAATCACATGCAAGTGGCTTCCCTAGTTGCCAGCTCAAACCTGGTTAGCATGAAGATACTGGTTAAAAACTGATAATTGAGTTGAGGCTGCCATTAGGACTGGTGGTTAGAATCCTTAATAGATTAGGGTTAGGATTAAAATTAGAATTCAATTAAGGTTAGAATTAAAATTCGTACCGAGGTTATTATTAAGGGTGCTGTTAATTAAAGCTGGATAATGGAAGCAAGGGGTGGCATTGGCAAGTACTGGTTTAGTTGGGTGGAAAATTGAAGAGGAAGACAGTGTGTGAACCTGCGTAGAGTCTACTAAGTCACAGAGAGGAGAAGGGTCAGAGTGTGAGGGGTGAACTGAGTGAGGGGGCTGAGTCACATCTTCTCAGAGGTCTTCCCCATAAGCTCCGCTGATCTCTACCACACAAATACACAAAACTCACCCTCTACAAACTGAGTTCCTTCTCTCTCCCCGTTCAGCAGAAGCTGCGTGGGGAAAGAATGCCCCGGGCCCACACAGCTGTGTCTAGCCCAGCAGCAGTGCCAGTATCACATTCCACACCCCCAGATACCCAGGCTGTTGCTGAGTGGACAGGGGCATGCAGGAGGCCAAGCTCTCTCCCTCAAGTCACTCCCCTTCTTGGCTCCCCACAAATCTCCCTGTAGCTGCCATCTCTGTAATCCCACAGACAACCCCCCTCAGACCTTGTGCAAGTCTCTGGGAAACGCAAATTGTATGTCACGGCATTTTCGAGTGCCGAGTAACCATAGAGATCACAATCCAACACAGATACTTACATTCTACCTATTTTTATGATGAGATAATTCTTGCAGGTCACTCTTTCTTTGCGAGGAGGCCCCCTTTCCTAAGCAAATGGCATGCCTGTAAAATGGGAGTGGGATCAGTGAAGACAGGACAGTAGTAGAAGAATTATAGAGAATGGGTTCTTCCAGACAGAGTGTGCACCATGTGGGAGAAATTACCATTCCGAGGTAAACAGAAGAGAACGCTTCAAATTAGACATTGTTCTCAGATACTGGATCTGATTCTCCTCAGTCCTCTTACCTCTAAAGGGTACTTACTCACTCTCTGTCCTTCATCCAGTCATGTTAGTCCTTACTAGCTAGCTGCAGAACACAGGAAGCTACCTGGTTTCTGAGCTCCATTTCCCTCATCTGTTCAACAAAGACACCACTCTAAGAGGATGATGATCTTGGAGGTCTTCCGCAACTTTAACATGTTTTTATTCCATAATTCTAAAAGCCAACGGCAACCTCATATTACCAAGAACTAAAACACTGCCAAAACTCATGCTGATGATGCAGGGAAGGGAAGAGGAGCCAGTAGGAAAAGAGCAGTCCAGAGTCTCATTTGCTAGCCTTAATACAGTCTCTCCAAAACAGCTCCACTCCCCCCTCCCACCCTTGGTACCCATCCATCCCTTGCAGTTACAGTAGAGGGCAGGGCCAGAGTAGCAGTCATCAGAGAATTAAGGACAGGCAGAAGGAGACCTCTGGGATGCAGCAGATGGAAGGAAAAGATGGTTAATTAGAGGACTTTGGGACTTAATCCCACATCTAGCCTACCCCCATCTAATTCATGTCCACACACACCCTTACCCTGTTCTACCTAAGTCCCACTTACATGATGGCTAAGCTAAGGTTTCTTCTAATTCAAATTTAATACTCTTTATCTATCAAGAGCCTATAACAAGAAAAGCCCGATTTTTCTCACCATGGCTGATAAGTTTGTTTGCTTTGTAGTTAGGTTTTGTATTATTTTACCTTGCCCCCTTCATTTTCATATTGTAACTAACCTCACATCAACCTGGTGCCACCTCCATCAAAAAGTCATATCTTCCTGCAATCTCCACCTTCCTGGTCCAGTCTCCTCCCAGTCTTACATCCACATCTCAATATTCCTGCGATATTCACCGTCCTACCTCCTCTGCTTGGGTTTCAAGACAGTAGTGATGATCTCAGAGAGATAACAACATGATTTGGTGTCACCAAGACAGGTAAAATAGGACCTTGTTCAATATTGCCTAGGAAAAAATAATAACCAACTAGACAGTCAGGACATGTCCAAGAGGCAAGCAGATTTCTTCTCTAGAAACTTTAAACTCCAGAAACAGTGAGTGAAAAATATCAGAGCAGACCCAGACCAGCCTGCAGGGGTGCCCTGAGTAGTACTCTCTCAGCCCCAGATAACTACCTGTCACTTAGACAAGGCTTCACAGGTTACGAAATATGTTCTGCAGGTTGTCCTTGTGTTCTTAGATGACAGAGACATTGGCTAAGTCACCATAAAGAGTTAAGAAGCCTTAACATAAGGAAGGAAAGATTACCCAAACATTAAATACTAGCAGAAGAAGGCAGCACAGAAAATGGACTTAAGATGTTAGTAGAACCACCCACATCCCACTTGTAGAATAAAGGACTATGTACTTTTCTTTGCCATTCCTAATGCTGGATCTTTTATTTCTAAGTGAACCTAAAACCTGGATTAGATCTGCTAACTTCCTTTGGGTTAGTTCAGGTCTTTTCTAACAATGCTTAACATACCTAAAATTCCCTGATTTCTACAACTCTAAAATTTAGAAATGTATTCTCCAAAGCTAAATTTTGACCAAACGAACCCAGGAAGATCCTCTTTTTAAACACACCAAAACTCTTTCAGAGATAACCTAGAAGAACAGCAAACACGAGGGACTTGGGACTTTTTGCATGTGAGCAAGTGCAAACACGGTCTTTCTCATCCATCTTCTCTATAGCCCCAGGGAACACGAGTTGCATTACTCACTGTTTCTTGGTCTGTTAAGAGGGTCTGTGAGTCTGGCTTTCACCCTGGGTTCTTACTAGCTAAAAGTTGAGAAGCGCCCCTGAAAGACTGAGCAGAAAGGATGTTGAGGGGCTAGTTTGGGGAAAGAGGGTCTAAGACAGAGCACGGAGGAGGAAAATACCAAGTAACTTTACAGGATACAACCTTGTTTAGTGTATGGAATAACGTCTTTAAAGAAGGCTTGAAGGAGATTAGGTCCGGTGGCCTCCTGGGGTCGGCTTTGCAAGGGATGTTGCCTGGAGCCACAAATTGTTGCTGGACAGTTAAGAAGAGGATCTTGAGTAAGAGAACTACGGAGGTTTATGCTTAGGAGAATGCCTTGAGTAATTATGTACCCTGGGGAGGTATCCTTGGTCACACAGTGGATAGGGGTGTCCTAGCTTTGGGGATCCCGGTTGCCTAAGGAGAAGGCGGGGCCGGAGGACCTCAGGCTAGTGGGCACGCCCTTGCCCAGGCCTGCAGTGGACTCTCTCGCCAGCTGGCCCACCGCCCTGTCCACCTCCCCTCTCTCCACCCCAAGCCTAAGAGGGGTGAGCATGGGGTCCCACTTCTGAGTCAGCTCCCTCCCTTTGCTCCACACCCGAGTGATGCTGGAGGAGCTCCCGGGGGAGAAGATGGAAGGCACCACAAAAGCGCGGAGGGGGTGTGGGAGGCGAGGGGGAGTAGGGAATGCGGCATCCAGGCCCCCCCGCCACCAGCCCAGCCCCCCGTTACCCCCCCTCCACCTCCAACCGAATGGTTTGCTCCGAGCGCCCTATTTAATCCCGGCGACTGCAGCAGCGCCGGCTCCCTCCCGGTACCCGCCTCGGCCCCGGGCTTGGAAGCCGCTCCCGGGGCGCCCTTTTGGACAGCGACGCCGGCTACCCTGAACCCCCGGCCCCAGTCCCAGGAGATCTAGGCTCGCCAGCGCCCAGCCAGGGAGGTGGCCAGGAAGCGCGATGGGGGCCCCTTCCGCCCTGCCCCTGCTCCTGCTCCTCGCCTGCTCCTGGGCGCCCGGCGGGGCCAATCTTTCCCAGGACGGTAAGTGAGGGAGGGGGCGGCGCCAGGGGAGGTGGCCAGTGCCCCGAGGTGGGGGTTCAGGCGGGGAGCAGGGCGCAGGGAGCCTGTTGGCTTTGTTTGGAAGCGAGGGTTCAAGTCGCCAGCCTCTTGGAATACCCTTGTGTCTGTCTCTGAGCATCGCTGTCTCTGAGGACCGTGGGGTGTGCCGGCGTGTGCACCCTCCTGTGTACACGGCCGACTGTGTATGTCTACGTGTGCAGCAGGGATCTGGATCTCGGGGGTTGCTGTCTATTTTGAGCAACCGGGGTCTGGATGTGTTGATGTCCGTGTGTGTCTGGATGTGCGCGTCTATGTTGGTGTCTGGTGCTGCGTTTCTGTGTCAGAGTCTGTGTGTATGTCTGTGTCAGTGTGTGTTGGGGGCGGAGTGAGATTTGTCGCTGTTTCAGTCAGGGCGTGTGTTGGGTGTTTGTGTATGTATGTCTGTAGGGGTTGGGTGGCCAGAACGATCCCCAAAACTGCTGTATGCAAACATTTCTGCTCCCCCGCGCGTCCCCCACCCGCAGCAGAGCTCTGAGTGGGCAGGCAAGGGGGCCTGGGTGAGGCTGTCGAGGGGGGCGTGGGCAAAGGAGAGGGGGGCTTCTCCTTGAAGCAAAACAACAACACAGGGCGGAGGGGGCCCCACTTTGGCTCTAGTCCTAGTGGTGGTAAAATCTGGGCAAGGAAACCTATACTTGGGTGCGGGGCAGCAAATGAAGAGAGCAAGATATTTGGGGAGAAGGATCTATGGGAAAACCAAAGCTTTCCTGGGTTGAACATTAATTTCTCCAAATTTAGGGTGGGGTAGCAGACTAGCCTCTTTGCCCCAGTCTGAAACTCAACCCTTCTTGGGTTTGTAAAGGTAAAGAGGTGAAGGAAGGGAGTCGGGGGAATGAAGAAAGGAGGCGGGGCCAGGGGAGAGGGGACTTGGGGAAGAGCCCCTCCCGCCCCAGGCCAGGCTATGTAGGTCAGCGCTGTGGGGGCACCTCAGCCTTCTTAGAGGCTGCTGGTGGTTAATGGGGTGGCTTGAAGAACTGTGTAGAGATAGGAAGAAAGAAGCCCCAGCTCAGAGCCTCAGGTTCCCGGAGGAGGGAGGACCAGCAGTGGAGGGACTAAAGGAATGTATCCTCCTCACTCCCGCGGCCTGTCAGAGGTGGGCTGGGTGGGGGAGGGGAAAGGGAACAAGACCAGTGCGGAGCAAGGGGAAGTGGGGAGAGTAAAGGGAGGGTGGTGGCTATGACCGGCCAGTTGCCAACGGTGGGGAAAACCAGAAAGAACCGCAGGGGAGGAGAAAGGGGAGGCGGTTCCTGGGCGATGGACCCAGTGGCCAGCAGGGATGGGCACAGGGCGGGGCGGGGTGGAGAGAGGAGGGGTTGGAACTGGGGAGGATGATGTAGAGAATTTCATCTGAGGAAAGCCGGCTGAGAGCCAGGGTGCTGGAGGAATAATAGCTCCACCTTGCCTGACCTCCTCCCCTTACCCTGTCTTCCTCCTGGTAAAGAAGCTTCCCCTGGTAAGGGGGCCCTGGGGATCCCCTCTCTACAGTTGGTTGGATGACTCTTTCCACTCTCTACTCCCCACACTCCCCAAAGGGAGTTCCTACTATCACCACAGAGATGGCAGTCCCTTCTCTTGTACATGGAATCCCCAGTCCCCAGAGGACTGAACTGATGACCCTACTCACAGGGTAGATGAGCAGTCCTGGGGGACAGTGGGCTCAGTGCAAGGCAAAGACTGGATACTGGGTGCTTGTGTCTCAGTAATGACACTCCTATAAAGCCTTGACTTTCAGTGCAGTCTCTGGCTTCCCCATATTCATAACTGAACCAAAGAAAGCTAGTGCCCAAGCTATAATCCTTTGGCAATGCAAGCTACGAGTGCCAACCTTAGACCTGAAAAGAGGGGGGAAAAATTACATCAATAAGCTGCAGGGTCTTTACCTCTAGGGAGAGCCTAGAATAAACCTGTTCAGTGACCACATCTTCATATGCCCAATGCATGACTTAGACTTGGGAGCCTAATCCTTATTTGATCTTAAAGTCCAAAGAATGAGAACATATTATCTCAGCTTAGAAAAACAAGGCAAAAGCTTATAGGAAAAGACAGAAATCAGTAACTTTAGCATGAGGAATTGAAGAGTATGGGTCAGGAAGAGAGTAAGGATACCCCTTTCAAAGAAAATTCAACCAAGCTTCCCGAACATCCGTGTAAAGTAGAGAACTCCAGGAGGCACTGATGTTTGCAATCTAACCATTAGATATCCTCTATTACATTGACTTTGTACCTTGATTTCTGAACTAAGAAGGTGAGCTCCAATGGTGGAATATGAATATACTCATGGATGGCAGTCTGGAAGGCCATTCTGGCCAGCATCAATCGGGTGCTTCTAATACCCCTGAGTTCACCTGGGGCTCCTGAGCAGGGTGCTAGATGATACATAACTCGCCCTGCAATGTTTGACCCAAACTAGGATAGATGTGGCTTGAAGACTAAAGGACAAAATAACCCAGCAAGCTGATGTTTAGATGGTCAAGGGTGCCAAGATTGGGAGGCTAACAAGAAGAAAAACAAACTTCATGTGCCTCACAGATATCAATCTCCCTTAGGCACAGCATAAATATTTCAAGTTCATAAAGATGAGCAGGGATTGAGAAGCTGGAACAAGACGGGACCAGCTAGTTCTATCTGAGCCTGGCCATTAGCGTTGTAGCCACATGCTTAGGAATTCGCCACCTGCCCTCCCTTCTGGTCTTTCTCCACGAGTACTAGCAGAAGTTGGCAGCTCCAGTTTGAGAAACACAAGGCCTGTGAACTTCATGCACCCTGTGGTCATGTCTCTGGTGAGCAGCTTGACATTCAGCATTGTGGCCAGCCTTCTCATGGTTCTTTTTTCCCAAGTTATTATCAGTACAGTGATGTAACCCAGCATCAGGGCAATCTCGATTTGCTTTACCCAGGTTACAGCAACTTAACCTTGTATTTTAACTACCCCACACATGCATATCTTTTTCTTCCTGATGACCTTCTGTCCACTGCCATGCATTCTGCAGCCCCCTGGCCAGGTGCCCAGTGAGGAGATCATGCCCAATATGCTGGAGAAACTCGGCATTCTCTGTAGTGCTGCTCACGGATCTGCTTGGCAGATCTACTCCATTGAGTCTCTTTTCCTTGTTAGAGCTGTAAGGGTTCTGTCTGTTTTTGTCTCTCTTCTCTTCCTAGTTCCAGCTATCACTCTTGGGAAGGACACACTCTCCCTTAAGATTTGCATATCATCTAACACACAGAAGTTGAGGCCACTAAAGACACTGGGATGACAGAGTCTAGTTAATTTAATGAGCATCCAGACGGTGTAATGTAGGGTATCAAATGGCCTCAAAACTTATGGCCAAGTGTTCTGTCCTAAGTTCTGCCTAGTCCTGGATGACATTATTGATTTTCATATTTTCCCCCCTAGGATCCTGATCTTTCATTCATTAAGGAAAACAAACCACAGGAAAAAAAATTGCTGAAATTTTAAGATCTGTAGTCTTTGTCCCATTGCTGGCTTCTCTATATTCTTTAAGCTACACCTGGGGTTTGCTATAGTCTAAAGTTCTCTGCCCTCCACTGAGGACCAGTAGGCTGCACTTAGGTTTTCTCTCTGCCCTCTTCCAACTGAGGAAAGGAGAAGTCTTATTTCAGGAGTGACATGTTGAGATATTCAGCATCCACTTGAAGTGTGTGACTCATAGTTCTGCAGCCATAAAATCCCAGATGGTTTGCTTCTTTTTGGTGTTCTGGTCATTTTGAAATAGCAGACAGGACATGATGCCATTGCTCTGTACATCCTTAGATTGGACTTAGGCATTTTCTTTGCTCTCGCTCACTGTACTCTCTGTATCTAATATGTAGAATGGTGTTTAAAGCTGCTTTTTCTCAAGTCATGTGCTGGGGGAAAAATCTTCACAGTTGTCAGAGAAAGAAAACCCTTGGGGCTGTGCCTAGTCACATTCTTCACTGTTTCCTACTCCAGCGGAGCTGCCTACTGGCTCTACAATCCCTTTCCTGTCATCTGAGCCCCAGAAAGGGAATGTCATCTAAGGATGGCAGTCTAGTTTCCTGATTCTCCTTGAAGCAGTCAGCTTCTTGCTTAATGAAATCCAGAATATTAGAAAAGTGGAGTAATTATATTTTTATTTCATTTCTCTGTAGTTTTCATGATTTAACCTATAGACTATTAAATGATAGATAAGCTTTCTACCACCAGTCTCTACCCCAGCCCAAAATTCTTGTTTTCTTTTTAATGTCAGAGGCTAGTGCTTCCTGTTTAACTATTCTCTACAATCCAATACTCTGGAATGTTTTGCTTTCTGTATGGGGTCATGCACTAGAGGTCCACCCGCCATGAGAATCAAAATCTCCACAGAAATGCTTATAAGATAGAGAGACAAGGGGATGGAAGGGATGGAAGAATGGGAAAGAGAGGAAGTAGGGAGGAAGAGGAGAGGAAAAGGGAGAGAGGGAGAAGAGGGAAGGAGAGAGAAAGAGAGAGAGAGAGAGAGAGAAGAAGAAGAAGAAGAAGAAGAAGAAGAAGAAGAAGAAGAAGAAGAAGAAGAAGAAGAAGGAAGGAAGGAGTCTGGCAAGCCACTAAGAAAAGATTCACGTCTCTAAGAATATAGTCAAATTAAGGATAAACACTCTATAGCATCATAAAATGGAGAAGAATATGTCTCCAGGGCAAAGACCTACCTCTGCTGTCAGGATCAGAAATAGTGATGGTTCTTTATAAGGTCAGATGCAGCTGATGCTAGAGCTCTTACAACTATGCAAGTAAAACCACAGTATTTGTATGTGACAAGGCAGTCCATCCATTCTGGTCCCGAAAAACCAACCTCTGAGGAGTAGAACACATAAATCTGTTGAGTCTTTTTTCCCCCACACATAGTGGCTCATTAAATCTACCTACTCATCATCAAACCAGAAAGTATTAAAGACTTATTTATTAATTTACCAAAATTCCCTTAATTGTAGTAGCCAGCGCCTAAATATTTCCTATAAAATATAGGATTCTAAGCTCTAGTGACACCACTCTTTTTAAAAGCTCCTGGCCCCATATCTCCTCTCCATGTACCAGCAAATGTTAACTACTTATAGAAAATTGGTGTCATCAGAACATCTGGGTATGCCATGCAACCTATGCAATAGTTATAATGTTTTGGCTCCCTTGTATCCTATTGTTTCTAGGAGGGTATTGGGGGGGTGGGTCACAGGAATTTTATAATATTTCCTTTATTGGACAATAATACTAAGTATAATTTCAGAAGCATATAGCAAATTAAAACCACTTTCATCACCACTAACACTTAGATAACTTGTCTAATGATCACAAATGAAATCTGGTAGTGGTCCTCAAAATATTTTGGGTGTATACAACAGACTCAAACGAAATCATTTTTTTTAAAATGGTTGTAGGATAATAATGATCCTAACGAAAGTCCGATGTTAAGTTCTGTGAGCACTAGAGCTTGCTTGCTACCTTAACTTGTCCACTTTCAAATATAATACCTGTGCTTTGAGCTCTCCATGGTGCTGGCCCCTCGTGGTGGCATTCCAGGCACTTCTTGTTGCTCTCCATGGTCCTGCTCTACCTTTTGCTTTATAATCTCTGCTCTCACAGGGCAGTCCTCAAAGCTGGCAGAACTCCTCCCCACACACACACACCTCCTGTCCTGTCGGAAACATGTGTGGACCTGATCTTTTAAAGGGGAGACCAAACCCTGATACAGGGACATTGTGAGTCTTCATGACTGTAGGAAAGAAACAGAAAAGTAATTGTCAGGTTTTAGATGTTCAGGAAACTGGGGTCTAGAGTGTCCTTACATGGCCTAAAAATAACTGCATGTTTTATGGTAACCGGAATCATAGTTTAAACCAGATCTGCATACGTTGTGGTTTAGATTGAGATGGCATTGCTCCTGTATGATGTGGAGGGTAGAATGAGTCTTCCTAGTCATAAGCATACAGCCCCTAATAGCACCCTGAGTCTTATGCCAGCTCTACCTGCCCTGATATTATGCCTAATTTCATCTGCCCTCCACATCAGCAATGAAAACATGATATGTAAGTGTTTAAAAACTAGGTAATAGAGGACCCCACCATATGAGAGGAATAAAAACTAAATATCAGAACCCTGATTCATTTCTTCCACTTTTATGGGAGAAGATGGCCTTAATCATAAATCTCCTGTCCTAGGTTAATGTCCGTAGCCAAATCTCAGTAGATGTATCTTTAAGGTGGACTCTGGTACACTTCTGCTAATATTCTGATGACATCGAGTGCCACCCAGCCAGCGTGGCATCATCACATCAGATCAGGGCAAGCTCCCCTTTCCCTGAACATAAAATGCCCCGTGACAATTCCTACACAAGAGTGCGTTAATATGTACAAATGACCTAGAAAGGAGCCTAGCTGGGGAGGCAGAATGTCAGAATGAATTTTCAGGGTGCCTCCTTCATTTCCTCACTTGAAGCCAGAAGCTTCATTTGTCAAGGCCAGGTAATGGAAGTGATTTATCTCTATGTGTGAGCCTTCTGGAAGATAGGATTGGGGTTACTGCAACAGCTGGAGCATCTTGCATCCACTCATTTCCCTGAGCCCCTCCACTCCAGTAAAGAGCAGGACCTATTTCAAGAAGGATTCAAATGCAGAGGTTCTAACTTTGTTCAATATGTCCTTCATCCTTTGGTGTGAAATCTAGCATCTGGGAAGGTATCCAGGAGCATAACAAAGCTATATATATATATATATATATATATATATATATATATATATATATAACTAAAAGATTGCATTTGCTAAAGACTTATTTTTCCCTTCCCCAGCTAGACTTGTACTAATTATATATTGATTGCTAATTATAAGCACCTTTAGCTCATTTACTTCTAGTTCAGGGTCAGGAAGGTCAGGTGTATCATTTTGCCCTAGGAAAAGAAAATGTGATGGAAGTCTGTGTCCTGGCTATCCATCTATGAGGAGGCCACAACCCATCTCTTCTTTGTTTCATAATTGTCTTAGACATTAGCAAAGTGAGATGGAGAGCTCATTCTTTAAATATCAGGTGACACTGAGAATAGACAGGACTCTGTCTCATGTGTCTTTTTGTTTATTTTACCTCCTGTGCCTTGGCCCTTTGCTTTGCAGCCCAAGCTTCCCCCAGGTTAAAAAACAAAAACAAAAACCCTAAGTGTGAGTTTGTTTATGGAGCTTCTGATTTAAATATTTGATACTCTTTAGAAATCCAGAAAAACCCTAATGAGTGCATCAGTAACAGGTAACATGGAATGCACCATCATGTCCATCCTCTAAGGAGCCCGAGGCCAAGTTCTTCCATTATAAAATGAAGGGCCAGTTTCACCATCTGCTCCAAAGCATTTGTCATTCTGCAAATGCAAAATTACAGTGGGACCATGGTGCTTGCTAGTTCTTACACTTCCTAATAACGAAATCTTCCCAAGGACATAGGATATGTTTCCCCTCCAACTCTCAACCTATAATCTCACACAAATATAAAACACACCATCACTAAGCCCCTGAGCTTTTCATGTTTTCATTTATCCTCAACTGCTGTTAATGCCAAGTCTTTTCTGGTTTCCAAGCCCTGGAGTCCAATGTCAGTGACAGATGGACTGAGCCTTAGCCCTGGGGAGGAGAGGATTCTGGCCCTTTCCTGGGGAGTTTGAGCAGAAGAAAGAGACTAAATTCTGCTTTGGGGAGAAGCTCTGAGGTTAAGCCATATGGTTTTCTGGAAGTAAGGGGTTCTGATTAATATGAGCATGTGAAATGGGCTCTGTATCTGGGTCATAATAATAGCTGTGTGTCTGTGTCAGAAAAAAAATAAAAACAGGCATATGAATAATGAGAATCATAGTGTGTTGAAGGACACATGCCGAAGGAGAGAAAAAGGATGACCACATTAGAAAATGCAAGCATCTTAGGGAGTAAACAGGAGACAACCACAGCAAAGCTGAGACATTCAAGGAGGCTTAAAAGGAGGGGAAGTGGGGCCTTTCTGTCAAAACAACATTATTTATCATCTTGGAGACTGTGAGATTTGTAGACTTGGAAGAATGTGTCTGTCTCATAAAAGAGTTAAACTTTCAGAAAAGCATGAAGTGGGGCTGGCATGAACAATGCCGCATTCTTAAAAATACAGATCTTCTTTTTTTAAGTGATAAGAATGAAGGAGAGAGAGAGAGAGAATAAATTTCAGTTAGGCTTAGGGGAGTCAGGGGAACTCGAGTAGTGTGAGTGGGTGTGTAGAGCGGAACACATCTTTTTTTCTTCATGTAGCACTCCTAACCATTGCCCTGAACCTGTCATTCACACTCTGCCTCTGATCATCCAGTGAAGGGAAACAGTAAAAACAAGTCAGGAATATTAGAGCCAGCAGAGATAAATGCCTTCCTGCATGCCTCAGAAGAAATTAAACTTTTCCAAAGCATTGTTATCACATCACTCCATCACGCCATCACTCTGAAAGAAACACCACACAAACAGCAATGTTGTGGGATGGGGAATTTGCATATGCATGCAGAAAGGTCAGGTACGCAGGCACCAGGTAGTTATGGCAGGATGGGAGAACATGCTGAAAGGTCTACTGGAGATCTCTCACACTCCTGTAATCTGTTTGTTTGTTTGTTTGTTTGTTTGTTTGTTTTTCTGCATGTCCCTCCCTGATTTTCTGAGCTCTCCAGCTCAGTCTCAATTTCCTACCTTCCCATAACCTTTTAATACACTAAATGAATTCTATGTTCAGCGCTGTTATATTTCCTTTCCAAAATGCTTTCCTAAAGTATGGGGGATGCATATTTTCCCAGTTTATCATGTGCATGTGTGTCTGTGCATGCATCTTTCTCTCTCTCTCTCTCTCTCTCTCTCTCTCTCTCTCTCTCTCTCTCTCTCTGTGTGTGTGTGTGTGTGTGTGTGTGTGTGTGTGTAAACATAACAAATTTATGGGAAATTTACTTTCCTGCTCAATTTAAGGGGCACCCAAAACTTTACACAAAACCAGCCTTTTGGCTATTGTGCCAGAAGGCACAGCCCATATCAAACCTTCCATGATTTCTGAAGAATGTGATCACTATGGGAAGTCATTGTGGAGAGAGACTCTGCAAAAGGCTATCCCCATCCCAGGTACAATCGTATACCTACACAGCGTCTGTTCTCCAGAAGTTGTTAGTGATGTCCTTCACTGCTCTGCCTTCTGTCTCCCTCACAGGCTGCTGGTGCAGAATGCTAGATGCTTGTGAAGGGGCTTAAGTTGAAGGAGACACTGTTTAGGATCAGATGTCCCTCCCTCCTCTTTGTCTCCCAACTGCATTTGTCCTCGTTACAACTCAATATTGGCTACAGAGGGGCTTGTTTTGGTTGGGGGCCAGCCCAGGGCTCCCTCTCAGCACTAATGCACCAGGAACACTGACTCAGTAGCAAATCAAAGCAACAGCTGTCCCCACCTCCTTCTCTGCCACCCACTTCCCAGTCTCTCTGCTCCTCAGAATCTTAACTAAGTCTGTGAGCATTCCCGCCCCCCACGCCCCAGCCTACAGCAAGCCCACTTCTGCCTTCAGATTTTTTCCTTCTAGCTCAAGAATAGGACACGCTCCTCTGCTTTTCTCCTCCCATCTAGTCTAACCCCTTTCTCTTCCACTTCATACTCAAGTGCGTGCTCCCATGACTGTGAACAGTGCATGCTCCGTCAGGTAGATTCAGGAGCACATTTGAATTCATATGTAAAAACATGTGCGTGATTCGCACTCTTGCGCCTCCCCCCCACCCCCCACACACCTCAGTCTTATTCTCATGGCCACTGCTTTTAACTCCTGGGAACACAGCAATAGACTCTGCCCTTCAAATTCCTCTTCTGGGGAAACTGAAGTCCGTAGGTAAGACCTGGCATTTGTGACGCCATGCCATCTGACACAGCTGCAGAGATCTCTTATTTATTTCACCCCAACTTCTCCAACCTGTCTGTTAGTTAGTTTCCCCTCACTTCTCTTGAGGTTTGAGGTCCTTGCCATGTGTAGGATTAGAAGGAGCATAGATATCACCAGATAGAAAAATCGCACTCCATGGTGGCAACTGACTCTCCAAGTTAGCTAGCCCACAAGACTCTATGATGTGGTGATAAGAACGAAAGACTAGAGTTATAACCATGGCTCTGATGACTGCTTGTGGGACTTGTTCAAATTCTTATACTTCTTGGCGGTTTGGTTTCTCATAGTTACAAGAAGCAACTGCACTTTGGGCTGTAGTTTAGCAGTTTGCACATAGACATGCTCACAGACACACATACATAACAGTATTTGACTGCTACTTAAGACATTGTCAGTTCTGAAAGTCTATACTGTGAGAGTCATGGTGGAGAAACTATTAGGGGCAAATTAATTTTAACAGAAAGAGGAGAAAAGTTATTGCACTTAGGTGCCAGAGTCAGAGCAATCTTTCTTCTCATCCTAACAGTGAATGATCTTAGGAGTAACCAGCTTTGGCCAGTAGGGGTCAGTAGAAAATACTGATAGAATATGGAATCTGACTGGAGGGCTTAAGAACACACACACACACACACATACACCCCTCTACCTTCATAACATGATAAATCTTCACAGTTCTTCCTAACATTTGCATATAAAGAATGTTTTTGAATAACTGGATTTTTGTTTACTTCTAATTTTCATGAGAAAAGAGTATTACACCAAGATAAGGTTTTCATTTTAATTCCCTCCTCACACCAAGATACAGGAGTTAGCCAACTCCTGAAGGTGCTTCTCCTCATTTAGCTTGGAAAACCTTTGTCTCCAACCTGCTGTGGAAGGAATCAAAAGATGTATGTGAAATTCCTCATCATAAAACCTGTTGGAATCCAACTTAGTCTCTCCTAACCTGACTCGGAGGCACTTTTAATAGTGTGAAGACTCGTGAGTCTCTAGCCCAGGCCTTGTACCAAACTAAAGGGTTAATTACCATAATAGAAGTTCCGTGGGGGAGGAGTGGAAATCTACCCTTCCCCCATATGTTTCCACTTACAACTTCTGTGCCTCTTAGGAGTGTAAAATCAAGCCAGGAGAGAGTAATGACTTTAGGCCCAAGAGGCTTCTTGACAAACAAGGCTCCAGGAGGGAAGAACTAGACAGCAACAGAAATAATATAGGGAGGAAAACCTCCTCTCAGTAACCCACTGACAGAAGGAAAAACAGGGAAGGGAAAAGGGAGACAGAGACGAGAGAGCAGCAGGCAAGGCATGACGGAGCTCCAGGGTTCTGAAGCTCTCCTGAGTGGTGGAAAGGAGGCTGTCCGTGAGGACTTCATGATCTCACTGTGCACAGAATCCCATCCCAATGGAAAAAGAAGGAAACACACCTGAAAACGCAGAGAGGTCCATAATCAGCATTAACTCCCCTCTTAAGGCTCAGCCTCCCTCTGGCTATTTCTTAAGGTCACACAGGTATTAGCAAACAAGCATCTAAGAAAAAAACAGGCAACGTGAGACAGGAATGTAGCACAAGATGGGAACGCATTGGTAGCTGTCAAAAGATGTCAACAGGGAGGAGTTTGGTAAATGTGGCACATTTGTGGCTGCCAAAGACCAGCTGTAGGAAGTTGAGTGTAAAGAGAGTCCTTTGTGATCTGAGTGTTTTTGCTCTGAAGTCAAAGTGACTCCTCCAAATCTTGGAGTTATCTTCTAAATCAGGATTCGGATGGAACTGGTCCAGTTTCCTCCAAATGCACATTCAAACATTTACTCTTAAAGAAAAATGTGGCTCTGAGAATAGAAAAACCTCCAGGGGCCAAATTCCAATTCTAATTTTGCTATGGCCATTCTCTGCTGCCTGTGACCCACATGTACACAGCAATTCACTAAGGAGCTAAAGCTGGGTGAGACTGTCAGATCTGGGAGCCCAGCAGTGAGACTCCTAAGGGTGGAGACTCCATTCTAAAAGAGATTCAGTATTCTAGGCCACAGCCCCCAGTATGTTTTTCACTTGGAGATAACACTTCTCCACCCACCTGTCATGGTAGTCGTGAGGAATAACAAGTAGGCTGGGCTGAGCATTATTTTTAACTCTGGAGTTAGAGAAATGCTGAGTCATCACCAGCAGCAGCAGCAGCAGCAGCAGCAGCAACAGCAGCAACAGCAGCATCACCATCACCATCATTACCATCACCATCATCATCACCATCACCATCATCATCACTGTCACCATCACCATCATATTACTCACCCTTATCATTACTATCAACATCATCATCACCACCATCACCACCATCATAGTCAACTCCTACTCAGAGAGCTGGTTTTCTCTAGAGTCAGGAAAGTGGGGCTCTGGATACAAGCATTCAGTTGTAGACACAAGCATTTATGAGTCCAGCTGACGTCATGCAGACCAGGACTGGGTCCTTTGTCCCACCATCCCAAATGTGCACCCATGACACTGTTAATAACTCTACCCATTCATTCTGGATCTTCAGAGCAAACAAGACAGGGAAGATACATAAACCAACCAGTCAAGGGTGACGGTGGTATACTCTCATAGCTTTGCCTACCAGTCACTTGAACTGCAGACATAATACATTTTTATTCATTTGAGTAACTCACTTATTTATTCAATAAATATTTATTGAGCCCTTACTATGTGTGAGGTCTTGTGTTTGCAGTGAAAAACTGAGTCATTGGTGCCAATGCATGCTTTGTAGAGGGGCATTATTAAGTCTGAAATCCTTGCCTGTGCTACTCCCAACAAGAACAATCAATCAGAAGGAGACCTGTGTAGGGAAAGGATTATTTTGTCCTTTTAATGCTAAGAACTCTGAGGATATCAGAACCCACAGGTAAATGAAAACAAAAATTTAGAACCCCCCCCTCACACACACACAGAAGAATGACTGAAGGCCAACAAGACAACCTTTTTGCTTTTAGCCTAGATGCTAGAATGTGGTGAAAACATAAAAAAGTTTTATCAAAAAATTTAAATAAACACATCTGTTGTTTGGTTAACCAAAGAGTACCACATTATAGAAAATTCAGGATAGACAAAATATATCCCAAAGTATGGAGTGAAGACAAGTTATAGAATCCAGTTAAAACCATAATTCACTGGATGCCAATCACAACACCACCACCACAACCACCACCACAACCACCCACTTTAGCCTGATACTCTGTGATTTTCACTGTGCAGATAAGAGCTTTGAATATTGTTTAGGTAAACTGTTCCTCACCAATAATGAAAGAGAGTCTTCCCGCTCCTATTCCTAACCTAACACCACCACACACACACAATGCATGTTTTCGCAGGCAGTGCCATGAGAAGAAGCAAAAATCTTGGTCTTGATGGTCAGAGAGACCTATAATTAAAGCTTGTTCCATCCTAACCCTTACTAGATACATCACATAGCTCTCTAGGGAGCTTGTCTGGAGTTAGGCCTATGGATCTCTTGACTTGAATCTTAAGGTTAACACTAGGGGGCTTTATAAATATCAAGCCCTGCCTTGTAGATCTCTAGAGTCTCCATGTTCAGGCAGTCTGTGCTTTTCTTTCCCTACTTCTTGTGCTTTTGGAATTGTTATTTTTTTCTACACTAACAGATTCTGAGCTCTGTTCTCACAACAGAAGACACTCAGCATCTGATTCACTTAATCAATAAATATTTATTAAGCACCTTCTATGTGCAATATGCTGTATTAGGGCTAGTATTGATACTAAGATGAATCAGATATCAACTGTTCTTGTAGGATCTTTATGATTTAGGAAGGAGCTCAATTGCAGTGCAGGGAAGAAGGCACCACATCTCTCTTAAGGAAGGCAGAGATTGTAGTGCAGCTCAAATATATGGGGATAATTCCCATCTGGGACCACCAAGATGGTGGTCTTGAAATAAGAGTTACATAAAGCAGGCTTAAAAGCTAGAGCTGAGACCCATAGAGATGGGTAAACATCATTAAGATCAATGTCTCAAAAAACAAAACAAAACAAAACAAAAAAAAAAGATCAAGTTATTATAGAAAAGGAAATGGACCCAGGATGGAAATACTTTAAATGAAATTCTAAATAGCTGCAGTGCCTAGAATGTGTGATCAGTAAAAGGAACAAAGTTGACAGGTGGGTATACATCAGACTATACATGACCT
The DNA here is from genome assembly GCA_902729485.2 of Mus minutoides. NCBI lineage: Eukaryota > Metazoa > Chordata > Mammalia > Rodentia > Muridae > Mus > Mus minutoides. The sequence continues at coordinate 639,815 of LR749651.1, read as the reverse complement.
TGAAGGCTAGGCTAGCCAATCTGTGTGTGATCTGCAGAAATATGTAAAGTCCGGTGGGGTTAGAGCTCAGTAAAGTTCTTGCTATGAGCCTAAATTTAGATTTCCAGCACTCATGTAAAATGCCTAGCATAGCAGCATGCATCTGAACACCCAGCATCATGACTGGAGAGGCAGATGGATACCTTAGAGAAAGTGGCTACAGAGCAGATAAGATACTCACTTGCCAAGATGGATGATTGGAGTTCAATACACAGGACAGCTATGGTGAAAGCAGGTGACTGACTCCTGCAGGTTGTCCTATAACTTCCACACAGACACTGTAACAATAATATATATATATATATATATATATATATATATATATATATATATATATATATATATGCATGCACACATGCATGCACACCTACATACACAAATAAATTTAATTTTAAAAACCAATTAAAATATAAGCTGGAGAATGAGTGAGGAAGACACACTATGTTAGTTTCTGACATCTACATGCACAGTTGCATGCCCATATAGGCATATACTCATGAACCCACAAACCTACATATAACATACAACACACACACACATACACACACACACACACACACACACAGAGAGAGAGAGAGAGAGAGAGAGAGAGAGAGAGAGAGAGAGAGAGAATAAAATAGAAAGTCACAAAAGGTTTGTGAGCAGATAACTAATGTAACTAATAAGACTGGCATTTCCCAGCTTATATTGCCAGTAAGACTGGAGCTCACCTTCATGACTCTCCCCATATACAGAGCCAGCAGCTCCTTCCAAAGTCCATGAGTAGAATTCTTACTAGCTCCACTTCAAAGTCCATATGTCCCTTTTAGAATATGCCTCAGCTTCTTCCCTTTCCTGTCCAAACATTTTGAGGGAAATCATACTAATCTCATAAATGACTGGCATAATTTTAATCCGAAGATAGTTCAAGCTTTTCATAAATCGACTTATAATTTGTGCTACTTATCCATAGTCCTGATGATAGCATTACAACCTACTCCCATGGGAATTACCATTCAGAAAGTATCGCTAGCAGCCTACAATTTTGTAAAACTGGGTAACTTTCAGCCATATTAACAGAGTTCTCAAGAGTAGAGATACAAGATCACAAGTACATTTCAGAATTAGCAGCTACGTCACACATACTCCACAGAAGGGGGAGTGATGTCCCAGCCACATCTTAAAGAGTGAGTGAATTCCAATACTAAATAGTAAATAGCCAGTCCAAAGTGAATTCTCTGCAAATAGACAGAGGCAATCAATGGAGCACATCCCAAACACATCATTTATTGAAGGCTATTTGTTGCTTTCTGGATCTGAACTGTTCAGCTGGGTTCCAATGCTGTACATGACCATTTTACTTATTTATCTTACACAGGGTGGGGGGCGGGGGGGGGAAGCCTAATGGACAGGTCAGAGCAAGGAAAGAAGCAACTGAGGAAGATGCAGACCAAGGATAGATGAGAGAGTGGAGACCTGAAACAGGCTCTGCCTGATGCGCAGGATGTATGTACAGCCCAGTGTGGAGGTGGCAAAATACTAGGCTAGTCACAAGCACCAAGAGCTCACAAGGATGGAAATGTAGATTTAAGTGGTATTGTGTCTGCTCTTAACCAGCTCAGAGTTTACATGAGGAGCCCGGTAACTGAATAAACACATAGCAGTGCAGTGTGTGGAAATGCTCTAGAAAACAGGGAAAGCTGTTGAAAGCTAAGGAGCCCCCAAGGGGCAGGGAGGGTTCTTGAGAAGTGTACTATTTGGGTTCCTTCAGGTGAACCAAGGAACCTCTTTGGATGTCAACTTTTAAAAGGATTATACCGGCCTACCTATGCCTTGCAATTGTTTTGAGATTAAATAAAAAGTGACATTATGGGTGAAAATCTACTCTGCAAACTGAAAGTCTCACACTGAAGTATGACAAGGCTATTTCATCAGCCCATTTGCATAAAAGTCTGTGTCCTTAGACTATCTACTGGGTTGTATGAGGGAGCATAGACCCCTTACCTGGCTTCTCCCTGTCTCTCCAGCATCCCGTGCTCCAGGAAAATCAATCCTGTTTCCTACTTGATATTGACACAGCACACTCCAAAACATATAACCCGGAAAATAATATGAAACACTCACTAATGTCCAGATTTCCACATCCATGGTCTACACACACACAGCATCCCCATAATGAGGACTCTGCACCTCCGGACTACCTCTCTGCTGGAATTGAGAGCCCCGCCCTCTTTCTTTCTCTCAGCATTGTCTCTCTTCTCTGTCTTCATCAATTGCTTTTGCCCCTCTCCCCAACTCCTCTTTACCTGTTAAGAGATGTACCTTGTCCCTCAACTTTGCTCAGAGCAAAGTAAATTCACAAATCTAGGCGACCCAGGTCAAAAGCAGTGGGGGTGAGGTGGGGTGGGGGGAGGGAGGGTGTTTACACTGCTGCCCACTGCTGCCGACCCCCCCCCACGAAACTCTTTTAGAGCTCTATCTGGTGTGAGCACCATCCCGCTCTCCCCTCTCCCTTCCCCCCTCTTCCTCCCTACATGTCACCCTCTTTCAAAGCTACCCTTTCTTCTCTGTTCTCTCCGAACCAGCTTGCTTTCCCTTTTTCTTCTTTACCCTTCTCTCTCCCAAGTCCTGTCCCCTTTCTTTTTTTCAGTTTTGACCCACCCACCTGCCCTCTCTCTTAGCCCCACCTCCACTTTCTTATCCCTCCGCCACACCCCTAACCTCAACACACACACACACACACACACACACACACACACACACACACACACACACACACACACACACACACACTTACTGTTGTGCATGCTGGCACCACTGACAAACTTCTCCCTGCACTGCTGTCCCAGGAAAAGAAGCCATTCCAGTCTCCGCTCAGCAGCTGATGATCTCACTGAAATGTTGCGATGTGATTGGCTACTCTAGGTCTCTGTGGCGGGAGATCTTGAGAAGGTGCTTAGCTGGCTTCTTTGTCCCTCTGCTCTTTAAGCTTGGGTTAGGGCTGTGAACCGCAGACACTGCTGTATTCCACAACACAGTTAAAAAAAAATTTTGATATAGTTCTAAGAGAAGTGGCGACCGTTGCCTGTGTGACAAGGTTTGGTGACATGTGAGGAAGGCACAGACTCAGTGAGACAGAAGCCTGGGAGTCTAGCTTGAAAACTAAAGAGGATTTGAGCTTACACAGAAGCTTACACTGGGGGAAGCTATAGCGCGACTTCTAGCCCCAAATGTGATCTTTCTTCAGTGAGGAGGGTCTCACCTCGGAACAAAGAGCATTGGATTTGAAGTCATGCATTTCATTTCTAGTCTCTACTTAATTTGTATGGCTTTGGGCAAGTCATTTCATTCTGCTTCCACATGGCAAAACAGGAGTGATGACATCACCACTTTTTATAGGTTTAGTGAAAGAATTAACTGTGGAAATACATTCTAATGTTTAAACCTGCTGTTGAGTTAATAGATAATATGGTATAACAAAAAGAATCCTGAATAAGGAGTTTAAAATGTGGTTTTGTTTTTTTCTTTGGTTTTAGTTTTGGTTTTCTTTTTCTTTCATTTATTTATTTATTTGGGGGTGGGGTTTCCATTTTTCAGAAGCAAACCCCTCACAATCCTTTGTGGGATTCTTTATCTGTGAGGTGGGAAAACTGGACCAAATGGTCTCCAAGATCTTTTTTTTTTTCCTTTTGGTATTTATTTATTTATTTATTTACTTATTTATTTATTTATTTTTGGCTCAAACACCATGTGATTGACAGATAAAGCTTAGCATCCTCCCTAAATGGCCTATCAGAGACGTCATTTCCTTTTTCGGAACTCTTGCTAATGTCTCACTCTCCCTTAGGTTTGCCGATGAAGCTCCTTTCCCTAGGGGCCTACCCCTTCCACACCCCCACCATGAAAGTGTAGACACTAGCAGTTTGCACAGGGCTCATCCTTGATGGAGATTCTTTCCCCAGGCTACTGGCAGGAGCAGGATTTGGAGCTGGGAACTCCGGCTCCACTGGAGGAGGCCCTCAGCTCCACAGTCTGGAGCAACCCTGACCTGCTGGCCAGTCAAGGTGAGAAAACAGGCCTTTCATCTCAACTTTCTACAGATGTCTCTCTCATCCTCGCACCATCTCCCACTCATAGTACCCCACCCCATGGTCTCTCTCCACTCATCACCACACAGCTTTCTCCTTCCCATCTGACGTCTAGATCTTAGCTCTGCACCGCCACCACTTTTCTCATGCACCAACTCTCTCCCTCACTCTGCTACAGAGACCTCTGTAACCCAACACCTCTTTCCAAAAATAAAGTGACTCCAGGGGAGTGGATTACTCAAAACAAAGAGGTCCTGGAGAGGCACTGGCAAAGAAGAACTCCTCAAGGGAGACAAGGACAGAGGGATCAGAGGTTGGAAAGTGATTCACTTCTGTTGCAAATGAACGGGCCTCAGACACCTTCCATTGAGAAATTTTGAGAAAAGAACGTCACTTCTAAATGCGCTCAGTGACTACACAGAAATCTCAAAGTCCATCACAGGTTTTTACTCTCCATTCAGAGGATCACTTTAGGAAAAACTCAATGAGAAACATCTCTGTGTGGAGGACAGAACATAATTCCGGTGTTCAGAAATAGTGAGCTGATCTTAGGGGTCTCTTCACCTCTGCTGCCTTGTTGTCTGCACCTATGAAATGGAAGACGCACCCTCAGTTACAGCTTTTACTATTTTAGGCAGCAGCAACCGTCAGGCTTCATACTCCAATTGGGAAACTACCGCCCTTAACGGCGTGTCTTACTTGGCATAATTTCCAGTTTGCCTTCCCTCTCTGTTAGGATCAAGCAGGGTGTATTTCCTGGAAATACAGGACTAGGAAAGTAAGACACCAAGCAGGCTGAGTAGGGATCGCGTCTGTGACAGAGAAAGCATTGGACTGACTGTCTTCATAGTGCTTTGTAGAGGATGTAGTATGTGTGTTTCCTGGTTTCCAGTGGAGCTTTGTGAGTGGTGCTGGTTGTGGAACTCTATGACAGAGAGCAGACTTTTGGACATTCCTGAATCAGAGCCTGGAGATGGTTATTTCAGATTGGCTCTGAGGAGGTCACTGCTGTTGGGTCACTAAAAGTGATTCTGAAGATGAGGGAATCAATATTAGGAATCAGAATCCTTGCTGTGGGAACGTTAGCACAGTGCCTGGTGGCGGAAACAGATGTCAGTGTTGGAGAGGTTCACAGCTAGACCTTAGGAGAAGGTTCATTTGGCATTCAATTGATTTATCAAAAAAAAAACAAAAAACAACCAAACCAAAAAAAAAAACCAAAAGCCCTGGATTTTTTCCTCTCTCCCTCTCTTCATCCTCTTTCCCTCCCTCCTGTCTTCCTTTCTCTCTCTCTCTCTCTCTCTCTCTCTCTCTCTCTCTCTCTCTCTCTCTCTCTCATTTTTGACACAGGGTGTATGCAGTCCAAGTTGGCCTCAAACTCTGCACTTAGCCAAGGATAACCTACAACTTCTGCTCCACCTGTCTCTACTTCCTGAGTGATGGGATAACATGTGTTCCACCACAAGCAGCCATTGTGGTGCTAAGCGTCCAATCCAGGGCTCCGTGCAATGCTAGGCAAGGACTCTTATCAACTAAGCTTCAGTTTTGTTGAATTTCTCTAAGGAGAAAGGAGGTAGAAATTATGCTTAGGCACACTAAGGGCAAAAATTTAGTCTTTTACTCTTTAAATGATATCAGGATAGCGACTTGGGTTTGGAGTTGGGGTGACAGGCAGACCTACCAGGAAAGAGAACGAATAGTTGGATTCGACTTTGCATGCCTCAAATCCCAGCACTTAGAAAGGCGACGCAGATGAACTTTGATAAATTCAAGGCCATCTTGAATACACAGTAAGTACCAGGCCAGCCAGGACTGCATAGTAAGACCTTGTCTCAACAGCAGCCACAACACCTAATGACAGTAGTAAAGCCTGGTGAGAGATTTGATGATTGGATTAAAGTAAATGCTGGAAAAATTATAAAGTATGCTAAAATGGTTCAATTTTTTAATTTCTACTTTGTTTGCTTTGCTTTCTTTGTATAGATGAATGTACACAGCAAGAGCTGGTTTAGGTTTTTACCCCATTACAGTCTTGGTTATTAGTCATAATTTCTTCTACTGGTTTTGTTCTTATAATAGATGGTAACAGGAAGGCAAGACATAGGATGGAAGAGATGCGTGTGTGTTCTCAACGATGAATGGCAGAACCATATCTAAAGAGAGACAAGTGGAGTAGTGTGTTCAGATATGGGTGCCTTTATCCTTTCAGTGTTTGTGACCCTGTACGTTCATCCAACATTCAACAAGAGGTGAAGCTTTCTGTGTATCCAAAGCAAGAGAAGATCAGGTCTGCCTCCCCTCCACTGCCACTACCACCTCTGTTCGCTCACCCATGAAGCCTCAAGAGAATACAGAGACCAGAACCATGGATAGCCTGACTTAGATGAGGTGGACTGTGGTCCAGTAATGGGTAGACATCCTCATAGCTCCCAGGGAACCTAACTCTACTCTACCCCTGCAGATAGCCAGCCCTGGACATCTGATGAAACAGTAGTGGCTGGTGGCACAGTGGTTCTCAAGTGCCAAGTGAAAGACCATGAAGACTCGTCTCTGCAGTGGTCTAACCCTGCCCAGCAGACTCTATACTTCGGGGAGAAGAGAGGTAATGTCTCATGAATGACCTTTGTCTGTGGGAACCATGGGCTAGGGGAAAAGGGACCGCAGAGGCTGATGGGAATTTTCTGTGTAGTTCAGAGGCTAAGAAACATGTGGTATGTTATTTTAAAAAGCAGTAAGCTGTGGGCTCCTTAGTTGTTTACTAAAGAAAAACCAGTACTACGGTTCTGGCCTGGGTATGCATAGTCTTACAGGGTGCTGGAGAAATATCACCCCAAAGAAGCCCTTATGAGAACTGACATCAGGCAACCGTAGGCCTCTCCTAAGTAATTACATAAGACACAGATTGTAGTACTAGCCTCTTAAGCTACTAGCCTTAGTGGCTCACGAAAGTCACTGAATACTTCTGTCCTAATTCAGAAGTGGGTTGTTTTGTTTTGTTCTGTTCTGTTCTGTTTTGGGCCTCTACTCCCATCACTCTGCTCATCCCTTCCCCTCAATGATACTGGCCCAGGAATGGAAGGTAAACATACAAGGTACTGGCAGAATCCTGACTCTCATTTCTCCTGATTTCCCCAGCCCTTCGAGATAATCGGATTCAGCTGGTTAGCTCTACTCCCCATGAGCTCAGCATCAGCATCAGCAATGTGGCGCTGGCCGATGAGGGGGAGTACACATGCTCCATCTTCACTATGCCTGTGCGAACCGCCAAGTCCCTTGTCACTGTGCTCGGTGAGGTTCCCAAACCCCCGTGTCTCCACAGCATGCTGCTTTGCAAACAAACCTCCCTCAGTGGGTCCCCAAAGCTTCCCAGAGCCAGGCAAGCCTCCAACAACAACAGGGAAGACCTGAACATTTCCCTTTAAATATGAGGGAAACAGAGTTCCGATCTGCTGCACTGACTGGATGATCTGGAACAAATCTCATTCTTTAAGCACAAAGTTTGTAATTTATAGCGAAGAATGATCATTCCACTCCACTCAGAAAATTATATGGCAAAAACACAAGATCTACATGCAATGTCTAATCCCAGTTTCCAAGAAGATTCTTTAGTTATTTGAAAATACAATTCTCTTCACCCTGTATTCTAATTTCCATCTCTACTCTCTTGAGCCTCTTATTATCTGCAGGGCCCCCTAACTACACTCTGGACTATCCAATCACTATCATCCTTTAGGTGTGGCCCCCTCCACCCCTCCTACAGTACCACACTTCCCCACTTTAGTCTTCCTAAGGAAGACTTGTCCTCAGGAAGTAGATAGATCAACAGGACTCTTTATGCTTCTACCCATCTTGCTAAACCAAAGTCGAGCTCAGTTGTCCTGACCCATGTAGAAGACATATCAACAGGGAGAGCTTGAACTGTGACCTCATGGTATCTCTCCTTCCTATCCTGGCCATTCCCTATGCATGACAGGAATCCCACAGAAACCCATAATCACTGGTTATAAGTCATCATTGCGGGAAAAGGAGACAGCCACTCTAAATTGTCAGTCTTCTGGGAGCAAACCTGCAGCCCAGCTCACCTGGAGGAAAGGTGACCAAGAACTCCATGGTGAGTAGTTCCTGCTCTGAATCTACAGAGATGAGGTGGCTAATATATGACGAGTGTGTGTGTGTGTGTGTGTGTGTGTGTGTGTGTGTGTCTGTGTGCCTGTGTGTCTGTGTGTATGTGCATATGTGTATGTATGTGTGTTTGTGTCTGTGTGTGTGTGTCTGTGTGCCTGTGTGTCTGTGTGTATGTGCATATGTGTATGTATGTGTGTGTGTGTCTGTGTGTGTGTGTGACATATAAGAAATATTGGAGATGAATGAAATGAATGGCAGACACTCTGTGAACATGTGTCTGTTAAGAAGATAGGGTCTATCTTCACTTTATACATTAATATCCATTTCAAACATTTTCTAAGTTTGTCCTAGAAAGACTCAGAATCTGAAGGGCCCACACAGTATCTATATGTGAAGATACAGTCTGTGTATACTTAAAGTATATATATATATATATATATATATATATATATACATACACTTTATATATACTTAAAGTATATATATATACACATATATACTTTATATATACTTAAATTATATATATACATATATATATATATATGTATATATACATATACTTTATATATATGGTGTGTGTGTGTATGTGTGTGTGTATGTGTGTTTCTATTTGTCTGTTTCTGCATTCCAGGGGAGCAAACACGAATCCAGGAAGATCCTAATGGGAAAACCTTCACTGTGAGCAGCTCAGTGTCATTCCGGGTTACCCGGGAGGATGATGGAGCAAACATCGTGTGCTCTGTGAACCATGAATCTCTGAAGGGAGCCGACAGATCCACCTCTCAGCGCATTGAAGTGTTATGTATGTCATGGGCTTTGGGCTGAGAAGGACCGGGTGTGAGGTAGGCAGTGAGGAAAGAAAAAGCTGCTGGCTGCACGAGATGCCCCATGCACAGACGCAGCAGCAAGCACGCCTTCACAAGAGAAGCCCTTTAGTAAACACTGATGGCTTGGATTGCTGAGGTCTTTGTCTCCACGTCTGCCTGTGCTGCAGGAGAGCAGCCACAGACAAAGGGGGAAACAAATGAGTTGGGCTCCAATCCAATAAAACTTTATCTATAAAAGCTTGCAGCTGGCAAGATATGGCCCATGGGCAAACTTTACCAGCCCTTGGTCTGATCGTGGCACTAGACTGTAAACTATGGTGGTAAATGTAGCAAACCCAGAGTCTTGGGATATATATATATAGTTACTAGTCATGTAGTCCATTCCACTACTCGCTGGTTGTGTGGTGTGAAGACAGCTCTCCCCATAGACTAATCTTGGTTGTCTATTTGTTAAAGGAGTGAGGTGGGCATGGCCATCTTTATGGCTTCTTCACACTCTAGCAGTCCATGAAGTCAGGAGGTGAAGAGAAGGCCAACCTGGTGCTCAGACATTCGGAGGGCTTTTACCTCCCAGATGTTTCTCTATGTGCCCCAGTTCCAAGCTTTCACTGGGGATTCTGATGGAACATGGCCAGTTGTTAGGATCACAGCTGCATCCTTTCTCTAAACTTCTTAGTCATCTCCCTGGACCCTGCTTTTGGTACTAGGAGGGGATATCTGAAGAAGTTGGACTATTTGAGAATTTCTCATCTGAGGAACTCTGGAAACTTTTTCAAAGGAACTTTCATGTACAGAGAGGCAAGGGTGGAACTGAAGGGTGGAAGCAGAGCACAAAGGCATAGACAACAATGCCTCTCTTTGCCTAGTTTACCAAAAGGCTGGGGGATTAAAAAAAAAAAGCTAGAGCTTTTAATCTCCTTATGGAAGACACAGGCTGATTAATTTCCTAACTCCAGTGCTATTTAATGAGTAGCTAGACCCTTCATTCAAACTTTAACACCAGTCAATTTTGAACAGTCCTATGGTCCATTTTGAATGGCAATCAATTGGCAGGTTGCTGCTTTAGCCAGGACTGACACATACTAGCTATATGTACCTTGACCAAAACACTGGATCTCTCTGGGAATCTGGCTTACCATTCTAAATGGAATCAGATGAAGAGCCCTACAGATTTTCCAGGTCTAAATTATTGTAAAGTTTCTGTATTTATTCATTCCAAGTGTGAGGCACTGGACCTTGGGCAGTTCCCTTGAGTCCTGGTCCCCAGGCCATAACTGAGGAGTACTTTATGCTACTGGAGTTCCAAGAGTCCCCTCTTAGATACCAGACCACCTGGCTATTCCTCTCCAGGGTCCCCTTTGACCTTTGACCAGCAGTCAGTTAACAAATGCTACATTTGAGGTCCCATGCTAGAGGTCTCTTTAGCTGTGAAGTCCTAGAAAACCTGTTCTGTCACCTTGCCTGGCACTCTCTGTCCTGTATGATTTAACAGAAGCATGTTCATCAACTGCTTGTTAAGGTTGGCTCTGTCCTTAGGGAAAGTATAGCCTCTTTATCCATAGTTACAAACTAGCATCTGGTCACATTGTTCTAAGCCACCATCTGGACCCAGTCTCCAAAGCAGCCTTTTGGCATCAATGACAGATGTCATTATTCCCACACAGACCCATCTATATTGTCTCAGGCCTTTTTTTTTTTCCTCTGCCAAATATGACCCCCCACTCCCTCACTGTTTCTGTGCTCCCGTTCCATGTTTGGACTGACCTTTCAAAGGGATGTTTTGTGTTCAAGCATTGCATTCACTCCAAAGCTCCCTCACAGAGTAAACGAAACAGAGGTGGTGAACTCAGTCAGTGTCAAGTTCACTTTCTTTGTTCACTTAAAAATACGTATTAGGTCTTGTCTATGTGCCAGACAATTTTGCTAGGCATGAATAAACCATGACTTCTCCTTGGCTCTGCTAAGACATCCTATAGGTCCCAACAAGGGCAGCCGTGCTGGAATGCCAGCACTCAGAGGTTGAGTTGCAGAGGGTTGCTCTCACAGTCAATGACAGTCACAATCTGTGTTCAAGAGAGCCAGGAGGAGCCAGGCAGTGGTGGCACACGCCTTTAATCCCAGCACTTGGGAGGCAGAGGCAGGCGGATTTATGAGTTCAAGGCCAGCCTGGTCTACAGAGTAAGTTCCAGTACAGCCAGAGCTATACAGAGAAACCCTGTCTCGAAAAATGAGAGAGAGAGAGAGAGAGAGAGAGAGAGAGAGAGAGAGAGAGAGAGAGAGGAGGAGGAGGAAGAAGGCCTGTTCCTTCTGAAACTTTGGGGATGGGAGATGGAGCCTATAGCATGTAACTAGGTGAGTCCAAGGTTTTAAGGGTCTCCTATGCAGAGTGGGGAGTTTTGTGCTGATATCATGTACTTCTCCACAGACACACCAACAGCCATGATTAGGCCAGAACCTGCTCATCCTCGTGAAGGCCAGAAGCTGTTGTTACATTGTGAGGGGCGTGGCAATCCAGTGTAAGAAGAGCAGTCTTCAGTCTCTGATACCCCTCCACCTTCTCAGATAACCATCCTCACTACACATCTTCTCCCCACGGACCCCTGATACCCACCGAGGCATACCTCCTACTCCCTTAACCATACAGCCACACTTCTCCTTTATTTCCACTGCAAAACAGCAGAAGTGAGGTTGGAACACTCCCTAGCTCAGTTCCTTTGTGTCCCCTAAGGAACAACATTACAACAAGACAGGGATCCATATCTCTTCCTTCTCCGAATTGCACCCAAGACTGATACCCCACACCATCCCCCATGCCCATTCTCTGGCTCATATAGCATCTTCAAATTTAGCATCATTGTACATCAGATTTCCTTAATCCTAGTTCATTTTTTTTTAGTTCCTCTAGCCTTCCAGTCAAGACCATGCTGACTGTATCTCATCTTTCTATCTCAACAGCCCCCAGCAGTATGTGTGGGTAAAGGAAGGCAGCGAGCCACCCCTCAAGATGACCCAAGAGAGCGCTCTCATCTTCCCCTTTCTGAACAAGAGTGACAGCGGCACCTATGGCTGTACAGCCACAAGCAACATGGGCAGCTATACAGCCTACTTCACCCTCAATGTCAATGGTGAGTGCCCTTGGCTTCTCTCACTCCACTTCTTTCTTCTCTGGTCATCTCTTGTTCTTCTGATGTCCAACCTCTCACTCTGTATGGTAGTTGTGGGGGGATAGAAAATGCTCACGATTGGAAAGCATGGTGCTAGGCCCAAGAAGTGTGTAGCAATGCTCAATCAATAGAAAGATGAGCTCCCACACACACACTCTCTCTATAGGTAGAGCTCCTCTAGAACAATCTTTATCATCTGATGGGGAGAATGTCAACTTCATTTAGATGCCCCTCTTGAGAACATGTGTGCTTGCTGATGAGCTCCTCCTCCTAGGACTAGATATGGTTTGCAAGCTGCTGCCCCCAGTCTTTTACCTCAGGACCCTGTGTGCATTGTAGTTTGGCCAAGAAGAAAACGAAACAAGCCTGCAGTATGCTAAGAGATGGTCAGAATCGCTTCTCTAATGCTACTCCTCCCAAAGGGACATGGAATTGCTTTTTCATGAAATTTCTCTCAAAAACTGGAGCCACCAGACACCTAGAAAGTTAGGTTAGTGGGTGTGGCAACTCACATTTGTAATCTCAGTGTTAGGGAGGCAGAGGCAACCTAGCTTACTTGGTAATCTCTCAGCTAATGATGAATTATCCTGTTCAATAAATTGGGTAGATGGCATTCCTGTGGCTTGTACAGTGAACGCATGGACGTGCATGGGCATGCATGGACATTAGTGCACACACACACACACACACACACACACACACACACACACATTCAAACACATGTGCATATCATACAAACACAAAAGAGACATTTGAACCTGAATATCTTCAGGCCCTGAAGAAAATTCAGGGTCTCTACTCATGAATGCCCAATAAGGCAGGGAGTGGGGTGCCTAACACCCAGAATTTCAGGGTTGAGGAAGAGGCCCAAAGCCTGAGTGCTTGGGACCAGAATATATACATTGATGATTCTGACTCTAGAGACAACCTCTCAGCTCATGGAAATTCCTCAACACAGCAACAGGACTAGTGCAAGATTCCAATTGCTATGGCAAGGCTCTAAGGATCTAGGCTCAGCTCCTCAGATATCCAGATCCTCTCGAGATCCTTTCTGATGGCAAATGGTAACTAATGAAAGTTTACATACCCTGCAATTCCTATCTTCATTTTTATTAAATTTATTTACTTCTCCAACTTACATCCCAGTATCAGCCCTTGCTTTCTTCCCAGTACTCCCTCATGCAAGTCCTATGGACAGCCTTGTCTGGCCTCAGCTGGTATCTTCTTGATCCTGCCCTAGGCTAAAAAGCTAAGGGAGACTAGGTTGACAGTTTGCTGCCAGTGCTGACTCCTGGTGGTGGAAGGAGTTACTGCAGCCTCTTCAGGACTCGCCTGTGTAACCTGGTTATTGATAATCCCAGAGGTCCTTTTGACAGTGGAAGACTGTGTTTTTCCAAGAACTGTCTACTTCTATAGCTTCCAGAGTAAATATCCAGGATTGATTTTTACAGTGGACCCTGTCTTGTGTATCTTCACTCATCTTCCCCTAAATCGTGTCATCGCACCTGCCTTGCCATGGAACACCTGGGCCACACACCCCCCCCCCACCCACTCTCCCAAGCAGAACATAAAATAACCAAAGCACCAATGTTTTCTTTTCAAATAAGGCATAGAAAGGAAGGGACCTAAAAAGCTGGCCCAGTCAAGCCTGAGGAAACATAAGGTAGGGAAGAGAAAAGGACAGGCGTCAATGAGGCTGAAAGAAGCAAGCTGGGCCCATGGAAAGACAGGAGTTCTCTCTTGGGAGGGTGAGGTATAGCTGTGGCTCATATAACTACTGAGACATCATAACTGCTCTGGGTCTGTGCACCTGTCCTCAGATATTTAGGTCTCTGACAAAGGTTGGGACTTTTATTGACACCTTTGGTCCACACGTTTAGTCCTATGAGATCAGCTCATACTATTATGGATGGTGACTTTTATATATCTAATGAAAGGAGCATTAGTAATCATTGGAGAAATCCAATCACACCCAGTGCACAAACCTTTTAGATGATGTCAAAGTGGAGAGGAAGTCCTAGTTCTTCTTTCTTGGAAGAGTCAGGTTGGATTTTACTGGATCACTAATCTTCCTTGCTGAAGTGAAGGAATTCCTGAAGAATAAAACAAGATATGTTCGAGAAAATATAGGCTGGGAAGCTAAAGGCATCACGGATGAAATACCTGGGGTGTGTGGGGCGGGGGTAAGATGTCAAATGCTGTATGGTAAGGCAGCTGTATAGGTCACAACCCAGGCTGGGAAAAGGACGTTGGGATGGAGATTGAGATCCTGAGTTCATCCTAGGAAGGGAGATGCTTTCCTAACCCATATCAGATTATAGCATTGCTCTCTCTGGGGAAACTTACAAGTCTTAGGCAGGGAGACACAGTAGCATTCTCTTTGCAAGGTGCTGTCCAACTGCTTAATGCTCAGGTCCATCAACTTTCACTGTTTCTTCCCCAAATCCTCTAAAGGGAGGAGTGCACAGTACCAAGGCAGGAGACGAGAGGACATGGGATGGGAAAACACAGGTGTGTGCGTGTGTATGTGTGTGTGTGTGTGTGTGTGTGTGTGTGTGTGTGTGTGTGTGTGTGTGCGCGTGTGTGTGTGTGCGTGTGTCGGAAAAGAGGAAAAGAAGAAATTTGATATTGGTCACAGGCATTAAAGTAATGATCTCTGATTACGGTCACACTTTGGTACCAAGAAAGCAACTTGAATTGTCCAGTGAGAACTGGTTTGTTTATTGCCTGGAGAACACACTAATTTTCTTTAACAATTACTATGCTACCAGCATGGTGATGCCCACTTGGATACTAACTTGGGCATGTCCCTTGTGCTTGCACACAGCTCCTGGTTTCTCCTGTTCTTGGTGTCATTTTCCTTTTTGGGGATTGTCCCAGGCCAAATTAGCATTTGAGTTAAAGGTCCTCCCCAGTACTGACTGTATGCCTGTCCTCCCCGCAGACCCCAGTCCGGTGCCCTCGTCCTCCAGTACCTACCATGCCATCATCGGAGGGATTGTGGCTTTCATTGTCTTCCTGCTACTCATTCTGCTCATTTTCCTTGGACACTATTTGATCCGGCACAAAGGTCAGAGACATTGGGAGGTCTCAGGTGGGTAGGGTGGGTAGGGATATCAGTTAGGGAGGGACGGACAGGAAGAGGGCTTCAGAAATGGCCCTGTAAACTCATTCAGCCCCTTGGGGTGTCTGAGAATAAAACCACAGCCAACCCCTGCAATGCCAATGCTGTGATCACTGAGTGACAGCAACCCCACAGTCAAGCCTGATCACTTGGTAACCATCCAAGTACAATCAAACCTACCCACTCAACCAGCTGCTGCTTGCTGCTCTGCCTTCAGGTCCCTGCAAATCAGTCTCTAGTCCCTTCCTTCTTGCCCTTGTCTTCTTTCCTCTCTGTTTAGCTCCTTTACCCTTCTTCAGTCTCTTTACTCTTCATCCTCTCTCCCATATCTTTCCTTTTCTCTTTCTTTTACTTTTCCTCATACTCTGTTACTACCCCCAGCCTAGCTGTGAAGACAGGTCATGCCTAAGTCATATCTCCTGTACACACACACACACACACACGCACACGCACACGCACACGCACACGCACACACACACACAAGCACACATATGTTCACACACGCACACACTTCTTTTATCCCTTGCCTGCATTATAGATGAGATTTTTAGTTAAGAGCAAAATTCATTATTCATGGGGGTGTGGTCAGGTGAGGGAGGTTGGCAACAAAATGCAAATGAGAGAAGGTGGGGTGGAAGAAAGCTCCAGGCAAGAGAAAGATGAGCAACAGTGTGAGTGGGTGAGTGGGAATGTGGGCAGGGTGGGCTTCAGAGGCTGAGAAGCTTCTGAAAAGAGAAGCCTCTGTCTTCACACAGGAACCTACCTGACACACGAAGCGAAGGGCTCCGACGATGCTCCAGATGCGGATACGGCCATCATCAACGCAGAAGGCGGGCAGTCAGGCGGGGATGACAAGAAGGAATATTTCATCTAGGGGCACCCACACACCTCCTGAGCCCCTAGGGGGCCCCATGGGGACTGCTGGGCTGTCACCAACCTGGACTTGTACAGAGTGACCCCAGGGCCGCCCCTCCCGCTTGCTCCCCAGCCCACCCAGCCCCCCTGTACAGAATGTCTGCTTTGGGTGCGGTTTTGTACTCGGTTTGGAATGGGGGGGGGGAGGAGGGCGGGTGGGAGGGGTGGGTCGCCCTCAGCCCCTTTTGTGGCTTCTCTGCGTTTGGGTTATTATTATTTTTGTAACAATCCCAAATCAAATCCGTCTCCAAGGCTGGAGAGGCAGGGGCCACGGGGGAAAGGAGAGCAACGAATCTGTAATGTTCAGAGGAGGAAGTTGGAGGGGTTAGAAATGAATGAGGAGCAGGGCTAGTTTGTGGGTGGGGCTTAACACAGCCCTCCTTCCATCTTTACAGCAGATGTGGCCCCAAAGGAACCTGGGAATGGAAGCAGGGTCTAGTGGTTGCTCTTCCTCTGCCAGCCCTGCACTACAGACAGGGAGACGGGTGTCACATTGCCACCTCTCTTCCATTACACAAGAAAGAAATGAGAAGGAGAGTGTTCAAAGACTTGATCTGAGGATAGCATGCAGCCGCAAAGGAACCCAGCGCCTCAACATGTTCCTCCCAGAGAGAGTAGATTTCCAGAGAGGGTGGTGGCATAGGCCCTGTTCACCCATTGCCCCCACACGGTGAATGAAGCTAGGCTCTTTTAACAGAATCTGCCCTTGGGGGACAGTAGAGTTCAGTTTTCTCTCCCAGCTCCAGCAGCTGTGGAAGAGGCAGCTGTGGACCTGAACAACGTCTGCTGCCCCCACCTCGGAGGGGGCCCCTCACTCTTACCCAGCCCCTGGACTGTTGCACGGCAACCGCTCCTCTTATGGCATTGCTCAGCAACTACTCCTCCACCCTGTGTCACCCCGTGCCCTCTCCGGTTCCCTGTGCCAGCCCTCGGTCCCTCCTCCCTCAGCAGCCAGGCAGACATGACAACAAAATTACTAAAAGGAGCTTCGCTGCAGTGAGCTGTTTCCTGCCCAAACCGAGGGAATAATGTGAACTCTGTACACGTGTGTATGTATGTGTGTGTGTGTGTGTGTGTGTGTGTGTAGTTGTACGTGTACGTGTATGTGTTTGTGTAAGTGTGTGTAAGTATGCATGGATGTGTGTACATGTGTGTTTGTGTGAACAAGAAGAAAAGGGATTGATTAGAAGGACCAGGGGTCTCGGGTGGTTGGGGGGGGGGGGACAGGACATGGGACACATGAGGCGGGTCTTTGGGAGTGGACGCTTTGTAGTCAGGGCTTGTACCTCATCTAGAGGGCTGCTCCATCCGAGCCGTTTCCAGACCACTCTCGATGCCTATGTGAGAGAGAGAGGAGTCCCAGGATGTGGTTTACCGGGCTGTGCATTTTGTCCCTCTCTGAAATACCATGCATTCACCACCTTTCCCTGGACCTCCCATCTCTGAGCCATGGGCTAGGGCCACCGTCTCTGCTATGCACCCCTCTCCCTGGCATTGACCCTGGATCCCCATCTTCTGTACCCAGTGACTAAAAGACTGGGTACTCATATCAGCTTTTGGTTGACCGTCTTCCTTCTTATGGCCAAGCTGGTTGCTATGGAGAGGAGTTGCTTACTCTCTCCATCCTGGCTGGCCCTGTCCCTTAGACCCAGGGTACTCTTGGGCATCACACTCCCCCTCCTCCGGCATGTCCTCCCTGCTCTGACAACAGGTGTGCAAAATGGGGCAGCTGCAATCCAGCAGGCCTGCCCACTCCTTCAGTTCAGGTAATACCTTCGTGAATCTTCCAGCCCCTGGTTAGGAACCTGGGAACCCCAGGTAGCCCCTCGCTTAGCCAGGACTTCTCCTCTTATAGCAGCAAGGGAGCCCTGGGTCCCAGGGCTGGGATCCTGTCTGGGCTCCTTGTCTCCCAGCACCCGCTTTTGGGAAAACGACTTTTCCTCTTCGAGCTGAACCACTCTGTCCATATTACACAGAAGCCATATTTGTACCAGGCGGGCGGGCGGGAGAGGGGGCTGTTGTGCTGTGTGTGTCTGTTTGTGGGTGGGGGTGGGAGTGGGGGAAGGGAGCAGGGAGGGGACCGTGTATCTTTATAATCTTTCTAACTCTCCTGTGCTAATATCAGAGGGACCACCCTCAATATATCTGGATTATCCATGTGGTCAGGCTGCCTCCTTTCTGCTCCTCTCACTGCTGGCTGGGCTGCATGTAAATAAGGGCTGTCCTCATGTCCCGGGCACCTGGCACTCAAAGGGCACCGCATCCTTGCCATGCCGCTCTGTGGAGCATCTGTATGTGGAATCGAGGGACAGAGAGTGTCTGAGTCCTTTGCTTTCCAGAGAATATTTGCATTTAAAGCATGCCAACTGACTGCTACCCCGTTACCCTCTGTCCAGCAATGCTGGCCACCTCTGTGATGGAGGTGAAGCCCTGAACAACACTATGTGGGAAGGAGAGCTTCACCCCTTTTGCCAAACTCTCTTTTTAGCTCTCTCCTAGTACACCTGAAATTTGACCTGGGTACTCATCCATCTGAGAGGGTTAATGGGAACCCACCTATTGAACACGTATCCTGTATTTCTCCTGGCCAGAGAAATAACAATTCTACCTCCCATCAGAAACTTTACCTATTGCCGAGATGCCAAGCCAATGAAGCATTCTCAGTCTGTATGTCTCACCACAGAATATGAATAGAGATTACCCAGTGGGCTATAGTCTCACATTAAAGTACGCTATCCCATGGTCCCACCGAACCTATTTTGATGTGTCAGACCCTGTGTTCTGCTTGGTGTGAGAGATGCATTCATTGAGTCCATAGGTGGTAAGGCGAATGCCCAATTGCTCCCTGAAGGAGAGTCTTTACAGAGTCTTGACAGGCCTCCAGTCTCCAGTCCCTCATACACAGAAGTGCCCATACCTCTAGATAGCAATGCCCACACCCAGGCACCACCCAGCACTTAGCACTCAGATGGGGGCACACTGATACCCAACATAGACACACAGATAAATATGTACATTCCTCTACTCATGCTGCCATGCACAAAAAGCCTCCAACTGAAGGCCTGCTCTGTTTGGACAGAGCCAACACCAAATACTATTAGCATGCTTTCCCCCCAAACAGGGGATCTTTTGAACTCTTTCCTTGGATCTCATTCAAAGGAAGAAAGAACAGAGAGAGTCATCAGATGCCTGGTCACTCCACCTTCCCAGTGCGGTTCTTATCTCCGCTTCACAAGTCACCCCTGGCCCCTCATCCTTCCCTTGCTGGAAAGATCCTTGGTTTCTTCCTCGCCACCTTTGGGAAAATTCCCCCTTTGTGGATCTGACCGTGTTCTTTTCCTGAGGTCATTCTGACCAGCCAAATCCAACTTCAAAACAGGAAGCCCCAGGACAGTGCCCTATACTAGCCCAAGGTTTAAGAAGCCTGTGGGTGTGAGGTTGAGCTTCCTGAGTGTGAGCCCCCGAGCACACACATACACACACCCTGGCTCTGCCTAGAATCTGAGAGAATTCATTAGCCCTGGGCACTTATCTTGGAGACACAGCTGCTGGCAGAGTCCAGGCCCTGTACTTTGCTGCCCTGAGCCTGCAGTGCCATGGGGAACTGTCTGTACCCGGTGAGTGTGGGGACCATGTTCCATAACCTTGCCTCTATCCTACTGCTCCTCCTATTCCTTCTCAGGATTTTAAACCTTTCTTTTCTTATAATCCTTCATGCCCATGTTTCTTTGTTCTCTGTCTCAAAAAAAAACCATCTTTCCCTTTCTTTCCTGTTTCCTGTCCTTACCATATTCTCCTCTCTCCATCTTCCAGGCAGTCTCAACAGGTCTGTCCTTACCTTCCTTCCATCTATCTGCTCTCTTAGATCTCTACACAACTTGGACCAGGTTTCTCTGTGGCTCTGACCATTCAGGCTCCTCCTCAGCTTCCCTGTTCACCATGCTCACTGCACCCATGACCTTCGGGAAGACCCCCAAACCCAAGTGCCCCTTCTGTCTAGCCCTGCACATACCCCAGCCTCTTTATTGAGGTGCTAGATGCCCCTGACTGTCCTTTCTGGGTGTACTTTGTAGGTGGAAACCCTTTCACTAGACAAGAACGGAACTCAGTTTACTTTCGACAGCTGGAATTATTCGTTTGAAGATAACTACTCCTATGAATTCTCGAGTGACTACAACCTGACATCAGCTGCTCCCTGCTACTCCTGCAACCTGCTTGACAGGTCTTCCCTGCCCTTCTTCATGCTCACCAGTGTCCTGGGCCTGCTGGCAAGTGGCGGCATCCTCTTCGCGATTTTCAGACCTTTCTTCCACTGGCAGATTTGCCCCAGCTGGCCCATTCTGGCAGAATTAGCAGTGGGCAGTGCCCTGTTCAGCATTGCAGTGCCCATCCTGGCACCAGGCTTACACAGTGCCCACAGCACAACCCTGTGCAACCTGGGCTACTGGTTATGGTATACTTCTGCTTTTGCCCAGGCTCTGTTGATAGGATNATTTTCAGACCTTTCTTCCACTGGCAGATTTGCCCCAGCTGGCCCATTCTGGCAGAATTAGCAGTGGGCAGTGCCCTGTTCAGCATTGCAGTGCCCATCCTGGCACCAGGCTTACACAGTGCCCACAGCACAACCCTGTGCAACCTGGGCTACTGGTTATGGTATACTTCTGCTTTTGCCCAGGCTCTGTTGATAGGATTCTATGCTTGCCTGAACCCCAGACTGAATATTGGTCAATACCCTGGCCTCACCTTGGGACTCAGTGTGGGACTTTGGGGGGCAGCTGCCCTCTTGGGGCTGCCAGTCACTCTGGCTAGTGATGCTTACAATGGCTTCTGCGCCTTTCCATCCTCCAGAGACATGGAAGCTTTGAAGTACACGCATTGTGCCATCTGTTTTACCATCTTCACTGCATTGCCTCTGACTCTTTTGGCAGCCAAGGGGCTGAAGATAGCACTGAGCAAGGGTCCAGGCCCCTGGGTTAGTGTCTTATGGATCTGGTTCATTTTCTGGTGGCCTCATGGGATGGTTCTCACATTTGACACCTTGGTGAGGTCCAAAACCATTCTTTTGCATACATGTCAATCCCAGAGGATTCTTGATGCGATGCTGAATGTGGCGGAAGCCCTGAGTATGCTGCACTGTGTGGCTACCCCACTGCTCCTGGCCCTGTTCTGCCATCAGACCACCCATAGACCCTTGTCCTCACTCTCCCTCCCTGCAGGACAGGCTTCTCAAATGGATGCCTTTGCAGGCAAGTCCTAGCTTTTTTGTTTGTTTGGGTTTTTTTCCCCCTACATGTCAACTTAAATTAAAGTCTATACTGCTTTTATGAAGCGGGTGCTTTCTTGTTTTGTCTGGAGTTAAAGAGAGAGAGAAAAAACACTGAGGAAAGGGAGGGCAGGGCGTGCCTTCCTTTCCTGTCCCTAGAGCTGTCCTGGAAGAAAGAGAATGGTGGATAAACATCCCCAGGGAATCCAGATGTTCTCTGGAGGTGAGTGATTATTGTCTTCTTACAGAACTAGAGAAGAGAAACAGTGGGGCGAGAGAAGATGAACTCTCTAAACTAGGAGGCAAGGCTTGATGAGCACACAAAGGGAACCCACTGCAGAAAGCAAGTGGAATGGGTAGAAGAACCAAATCAGGAGAAGGAGCAAGAGTGACAGGCGGCAAAGCCCAGCGCACTAGCCCTGCCCACTCGCCTGTCTGACCCTCTGGGTGCTCCCTGGGCCTCGTCTGGCTTTGCTTCATAGTCAGAATGTGGTAGAAAATGAACGAGGCATGCCTTATAATACTGGAGATTAGTTGCCCTACTAGGGCTGCCAGTCACCTTGGCGAGTGATGTTTACTATGGGCCAGTCTAGGGCATATATCAAAATAGTGCAAAATGCTGCTTCCTAGGGTCTGTGTTTTTCAAGTTAATTCTTCATCATGACCTGGATAACCTCCCATTCCCCCCTTTTCCTTCCCTCCCTTCTTCTCTCCCTCCCTTCTCCATTTCTCCCCTCCATATCTCTGCATGCATGTATGCTCTTTTGAAGGTTTTTTTCATCACCATGACCTTGATTCCTTTGTAAGCTTCTCTCTCTCTCTATCTCTCTCTCTCTCTCTCTCTGTGTGTGTGTGTGTGTGTGTGTGTGTGGCTGTGTGTGTGTGTGTATGTGTGTAAGTGCATGTGTACTTGAGTGAATGTGAGTTTGTATATGTGCATACACACACATATGTGTTTGTGTGTTCTTGCTGGTTTATTTATCATCATGACCCCATCCAATACCCCTGTGTGTGTGTGTGTGTGTGTGTGTGTGTGTGCATGCGTGCGTGCATGCGTGCGTGCCTCTGTACATCTGTCTCTCAGTCTTCTAGGACCCATTTCCATGTTATAAGAGATGCACACACACAGTGAAGCGTGTCTATGCATGAGCTTACATCTCAGTCAGTTTCTGCAGTACACATACCTGTGCATTTGCACAGAACTCTTGCAGAGGTCCCTTCCTAACTTAATTCTATGCTGCACCTATTCAGGTGTTAGGACAGAAATCCTTATCTAGTAAGTCCACTCCCAATGGTGTTTATGTCCAGTCTTTCAGTGTGTGATGTATAGAAGGATGAAATCATGATGTAACCCAGTGGTGAAGAATCTGAAAGTAAGACATCCTCATCAATTTACCTTTGGACTGGAATTGCCCAAGTTTCCTTTTCAAAACCCAGCGCTCAAAAGAAGCCTTTATTCCATGCCAGTCTCTTTTCTCCTTCTCTTATACATTCTAGTATCTTAGGAAATCTGTCCACTACACATACCTGGTTCCCTGTCTGCTTGTGACTTCTGAGGCTTTTCTTCATGTCCTACTCAGTAAAGCTTGGGTGGCCATTAGGAGAACAGCAAGCAAGACCCTCTTTATATGGGGCACTATCACTACCAACAAATTAACCCTCTCCGTGGAAAGACCATAAAAGGAGCTTGTCCCTGCAACCCACCTCAAGCCCACCAAGGAAACCTTGAGCAGGTATTTCATGTTGGTCTGAATCTACTTAATGATCTTTCTACACTTTTAAAGATGCTTTCTACTGTCTTCTTCCCTGATGTACCTATCCATGGGTTTAAGGACTGAGAGGAAAGTACAAGAAAGGGGCAGGGATGACTTAAAGCCTCCTAGGCTGGAGGGTGCAAAAGGATCAGAGAATTTTCCTGGGTGGGTGCCTTGACAAAGCCTCTAAATCTCCCTCCTCTGGTCTCTTAGCAACCACCAGGTTTAGTTCCTGATTGGTGCAACATAAATTGAAAGGCGGGATTGTGGGGCCGATTGAGACACGGGATACATTCTGAAACATAACGGAAGAGAAAGAAAATGAGGAAAAAGGAAACAATTTACAAGCCTAAATTATGTTCATGTCTCCAACCACAGAGATGGTGAAAGTGTGTATCCTGGTGTTTTCTTTTTTTTTTTTTTTCATTTCCATTCCAGTTGCCATTCACACACACACACACACACACACACACACACACACACACACACACACGCCAGAGAGAGAGAGAGAGAGAGAGAGAGAGAGAGAGAGAGAGAGAGAGAGGTGGGTAGCTCCAACTGCTTTCCCTACAAGGGACTAGATTTAGAGGCTGAAGTAAGTGAAGGAATGGTAAGGCTGTTTTGACTCCCTGATCCTTCCAGTATTCAAGGGATACTTGGCCCCACACTAGGGCTGTCTACTCTGTCTTGATCCCTTATTTCCAGAGGGGTCTCCCTCCTCACTCTGTCTGGGTTGAGAGCCTACTGGTGATAGCTAACAGCTATCACATCTCTTGCAAAAGGAAGACAGAAACAGAAGCCAGCAGCTGATAAGAAGTGACAGTGGGTTGGAAACATGAATGTTTATACTTATACTCATCTGCACCCCCTCCCCCACCCTTGGTGCCTTGCTCAAGGCCCTCTTGGATTGCCCTTTCCCTCCCATTACGAAAACTGCAGCGGGGTAGTTCATCCTTAAGTCCGACTCTGACTCCAGCCAACTCTTGAAGCTTTCCTTGGGGACCTGCTATCCAGGCCCACTTAACCCAATGGATACTACTAACCACTCTAAATTGGGTTGAAACTTAGCGTCTTTAGTTCAAGTTCAGCCCTTCAGGAATACAAATCCTGTTTCCTTAGAGTTTAATCTAAGGGTTGGCAGGGATTTTAGCTGTGTATGAGTTATTGGGCATACTGGAGAAGGGGCGGGGGAAACTCTCAGAAAGAGGAGAGTCAGAAAACAAGCTCTTGGGAATACATAAAGTCCCCAGGGAGGGTCAATTTACATTAAGGGAGACATTTTTTTTCCTGAGGAAAGTTTGAATATCACATTGATGCTTATAATTCATTTATTTCTGACTGAGCCCATACCCTCCAGGATTTAGGAAACAAATGTCTGTTTCCTAAATCCTTTTATCCACCTTCATACCTATACCCTCCTTCTCTGTCTCCCAACACCTTTCTTCTGTAGCCTCCGAGGAATTCTCACTGAGAACTTCACTGGGATTTCAAACCCAATTCATTGCCAACTCTAATTGCCAGGAATTTGCATGAAAACCATCCTATGCTATCTAATTATTCTGACAACAGCAGTCGGCCGTCTGGGCAGGAGGAGAATCGAGGTTTTAATTAACAATAATGCACCTTGCAGATGAATGTGACTGTTTAGGTTAATTAACAAGTCCAAGTGTCTCCAAATCATCTTCCAGACATCTAGGTGGTTCAGGTGGGAGAGGTATGGCGCACACCGGTGGGGGTGGAGGGGGCTACTTTAAGAAGTCAGTTCAGCAAAAACATTCATGTTGGTTTGTTTCCATCTCCTCTATAACAACTGAATGAAGGGGAAGAGGGAATATCAGAAAGGAGCTCCTAAATATTTGGGTTGGGAGTTTGAAAACAACAAACTGTTGTGGGAGTTGGGGCATCTTTTGTGCCACTTTTCATTTAGAATGTGTTTTCTTTTTAGTGCATGACAAGGTAAAGTTCTTATAATTCTTGGGTCTTTCTTTCTTTCTTTCTTTCTTTCTTTCTTTCTTTCCTTCCTTCCTTCCTTCCTTCCTTCCTTCCTTTCTTCTTTTCTTTTCTTTTTTTTTTTCTTTTTGCTGATGTAATTTCTAGCATGGTTTCCTTTGTGCATCTTTAACCCATATGGGGTTCCTATAGCTGCTTACACCCAAAGACATCCCTCACAATGTCTCAATTCACTCCCTTGTCTCTCCCACCAGTGAAAATTATTTGCACAGATCTCTTAAGTAGTTTTCTGGGTTCTGGGAGACCCCCCTCAAAAAAACCCAAAAAACATTGCATACAGCTCTAAGCTGCACCCTTTGTCCCTCTTGTCCTGGTAATGTAACTTATGTTCTCTCTGAAATCAAGTAACATGTGGCAAAGGAGAAGCACACCTCTTCGTAAGTCTTGCCTTTAAGGATTATTTTATCACGCTTCTGTAGTTTACTGCTAGCCCTGTCCTGAAGAGTTGCAGAACTTTGGTGATTAGCATTGGACTTGACTATCTCTTATTCTTTAAGGTTTATTCCCAGTGACCACTTTGCAATTCTCTGCATGGCCAAGTCCCTTCTGTGTGCAAGTCTTCACATTGGATATTTTTTTCTGCCAAAACTCTCTTTCCTGTCTTGTTTATGTGAGTGACATCACCTCATCCTTGAGGTCTCAGTACAAATATCAATTCCTTCAAATTTGACCTAGCATCCAAAGGGATATAGCTTCAGCTCCTTCTTACACTCATGTTTTCCCTACCAATTCCCTTGGGGTTTGTTTTCTCTCTCTCTCTCTCTCTCTCTCTCTCTCTCTCTCTCTCTCTCTCTCTCTCTCTCTCTCTCTGATTTATTCCTGTGTGTGTGTGTGTGTGCGCGCGCGCGCGCGTGCGCACTCGTGTGCATGTGTACATATCTGGATGTGTGCTCAGACAGAAGACAGAAAAGGATCAAGATCCCCTGGATCCAGAGTTAAAGATGTGAGCAATGAAGTCAGCTTGGGTACTCTATAAGAGCATCGAGAACTCATGCAAATACCACTGCTCTGAGCCTCCCACGTTTTTGTCACCCTGTGTTCTCAGTCATGCTTCTCCTTCACAGATAGCCACAAAGCCCTGGTCACTGAGTGTGCCTCTCACTGCAAATTAAGAAAAGGACATGTTGGGACTCCAGGCATGAGCTACCATACCCAGCTGATGCTGTTTCCATAGCAGCAAGAATCCCACATCAAAACTGTCCTGGTTATTAACTTACTCTCTGACTAGTTCAATTCCTGTCCACCCATTTCATCTACTACTATATACCAGGCTTCAGGTGTACAGAGCCTGGGTATTACCAGGTCAGAGCACAGTAAGCATTTGATAAGCACACAAGCAAATTAGTTGACTTCATATGAATAAAGCATAGCTTCTCACACTGGAGGGTTCATAGTCTGGTTATAAGAGGAACAGGAGCAAGGACAAAAATAATTGAGGGTGAAATCTGTAAAACCAAGCCATACCAAACACAAACATCCACAACAACACTAACTCTCCGAGTCCTGCAAGCTGTTTCTCTTGTGTTATTTAATTATTTCAGGATCCATGAGGACCGTTTCTGTGCCAGTTCTTGGCTGACAGAGCTAGGGTCCTCAACACAGTGCTTGAATCATGCAATGAAGAACTAATACTTGGGTTCTTCTGGGGACAATGCTAGGCTTGGGACATCCAGGAAGAGGAGGGAAGGGCCATCATATTCCATCTGCACTTGAAGAAAAGTGAATCATGGGACACTCCCTGAAGTTCTTGGACATGATGTCTTCCACTGGCTCAGAATCATATTCAGAGTCCAGCCACCTCCTCAGTTTTCATCGCAGTCCAGGGAAGGGCTCACATTTCCTGGAACCTGAAGTCATTTTCATCTACATAGGAAAGATTTCCTAATGTTCTCTACTAAGCAATTTTAATTTAGCCTTCCCAGCAGCCTTTCCCCTTCTCTACCGCTATGCTCTATTTCTTCCCCTTGCCTTTTGTCTTCCGTGACCCCCATTTTCTGGGGCCAATTTATCTTTCTGATGTTCTAGGCACTTGGTCAGGTTAATGTTTTTAGGCACATAATGGGTATAATTAACTTCCTTTATAGAATGTACCTGTCAAGCAATCACAAGAGATATTGGTGATAAAGAAAGAAAATTTGTAATTATTGACAATATCATATCTGACCCATCCAGTCCCTTCCTTCCTCCCTTCCTTCCTTCCTTCCTTCCTTCTTTCCTTCCTAATCAGGTTTACTCAGGTTTCTACTGAACTACATTGGGTGTATTTGGATCCAGGGACATACATCTCCAGAGTCATTAGCCACCAGATCTCCTTGTCTAGGCTTCGTCTTTGAAGTCAATCCCAGAACTCCTGGTTAGTGCCTGTCTCACTGGCCTTGTTTTTCACCCAAGCAAACCAGAGGTACATATTTGCTGTCATAAGGAGGTTGTGGTAGATTCTGGAAGCCAACCCACTGAAATCCAATTACCCAGAGCATAAGGGGTGGGTGTGGAGCTTGGAGCAAAAGCTTGGTGCAAATGAGTTGGCTCACGCTGTAACCTGAGAAAGAGGTGGAGCAGAATGATTATTTTTATCAACCTAGAAGCTTCCAAAAACACAGTGATGTTTCCATTTTTCTGACCATCCCCTTCATGATCAAGCTTTGGTGAGGGGAGCTTTCTTTCTTCACAGATTTAGTAGGTTCATGGATTCATAGAAATAATTGGGGAATATAAAAAGATCAGATGGAAGAAAGGACACTGTGTTAACAAAAATTACAAGAATTAAATAAAACTTAATGGAGACAAATAGAAAACTTGCATTTAAAACACCAACCACACAGAAGAGAAAGGGAGAGATATGGATTAACAGAAATCTTCATATTAAAAACAACCTCCAAGCCCCCCAAATAAAACCCTTAGAGGTTTCACTTGGCTACAAGATAATGATGATCCAATCATGTGTGTGTCAGCCAAAACGCTAATGCAGTCTCTGACTACATTAGGAGATGCAGCATCCAGGACAAGGGAGGGCATGGTGCCACTCCTGCCTAGAGAGGATGTGTATGTAATCCAAGGCTCACCTCTGGGTTCCATGTGTTGAAAGCTCTACTATCAAATTAAAGCTCTTAAAAGTTGTTAACCATAATGATGATGACATAAGACACCATATTTTGGCTACAAGGTTCAACTGAGGAGTGTCTTAGCGGGAGTGGAAGAATTACCCTGGAAAAGTGGGGAAAAAAATCTGTGTGTGTGTGTGTGTGTGTGTGTGTGTGTGTGTGTGTGTGTGTGTGTTGAAGTAAATGAGTTGGGCTATAGGAAAAAATAAATATGTGTGTTTAGCTTCAGAAGTGGAAATAGTAGATGAGATGAAGAAACATGGAGACTGATAAAGGACAAACTTTAGGAAACACAGTCTATGATGGAATCTATGCCACAGGGAAGGGCTGTCACACTGTTACTAATGAAAGAAGGGAGAGGGGCAAGAAGAGAAGAACAGACAGGAAGAGAGAAGCCTCCCCCAACTCACACATACATACGAGCAGATTAGCACTCATTTGCTTTATGTTCTTGCTTTTCAGTGGTTAACTTACCAGACATGAGGCTTGACTTTGTGGAGAGCGTGGATCAACAGGAAAGGTGGAGATTCAATGCATAAACACACAAATAAATTGCTAATATTTCGAGATGAAAGGCTTTGTAAGAATGTGAAGAAGAAGGAAATAAAGGGGAAGAAATTATTAGTGCTATACTTTTTTATGTCTAGAAAGAACTCAAGCTAAGGTTGGGCAAGAGAACATTCAGAAGGCAGTACACCATGTCCTGTCCTTGGGGTACAGCTGAGAGTGATCTAATAGCTACCTCACAAAAGCAAGGACCAGTCACCCGAAGAGAGATTTTTTTTTTCAATCATGGCGTCCTTGGCTCAATCAAAGATATTCTAATTCAGATTTTTGGCACAAAAGAACCCTAGATCACTCTGGTAATATGCTAAATGTCATAGCTAGACAAAAATGCATATTTTTTATATCGATTCCCAAGTCTCACATTGATTTTAGTCTCTGTTTGAGTTCTGGAATTAACCATCGGATTCAGAGCTGGAACAGTTTTGTTTTCTCTGTACCTGGCTTATAAAACAATGAAAGGTTCTTTAGCCAGATGTGGACCTGACCTGAATTTTTCCAAAGGTAGGTACCATTCCTGGCACAAATTACTGCAGAAAAAGTGATGCTGGTGCCCGGGCGCCCTCTAGTGTTCAGAAGCTGTTGCTTCAACTCCCGCTTTCTCCTGACCCAGGGTGGGTCTCAAAGTTTGCTGTTGAAAGATCCAAGAAAGAAACCTTCCTAGAAAACAAACAAACAAAAGAACAAAAAAAAATCTAAATACATGTTTTTAAAGTTCTTTCTTATAATTAGTGTTAATAATAGAGGGAGGTAAGCGAAAGAATCACTTTCCAAATTTATT
This sequence comes from Mus minutoides, assembly GCA_902729485.2. Taxonomy (NCBI): domain Eukaryota; kingdom Metazoa; phylum Chordata; class Mammalia; order Rodentia; family Muridae; genus Mus; species Mus minutoides. The sequence continues at coordinate 610,081 of LR749651.1, read as the reverse complement.
TTGCCTCCTTTCACCTTGTGTTGGTAGTCTCAATTTAAGTAAAGAAACTGAAATATATATTAGCTCTAAGGAATAAGAAACAACTCTCTAAGGGTGCAAGCCACTCGGAAGGTCAGTTCTGTTCCATGAGAAGTGACGTAGTGTGCTAGCTAGTGTTAGGTGGTTGGGTGGAGACACTGGGTAGAGATGAAGGGTGTGAGTCCTGCACTCTCTGCTAAATCACTTACCTGCTTTCTGAATCCTCATTTTCTTAGCTGATAAAATAATGACACTTGCCCTACTTAGCTCACAGGTCTGATGTCAAAATTAAATAGGCTGACAGATGTTGAAGATGTAAAATCAGTTACTGCTTGGAGGAAATATACGGTAATTAGTATTTTAAGAAAAAAGTTTGCCCTGCAGATGATTGGGAAAATGCCTATTGTCTTTTGGGCTAATTCTATCTAATACCCTTTTTTTTTTTTTTTTTCCTAAACTCATGAGATGAACTCCTAGTTACTTCTCTGCTCCTGTCCTTAGGTCTGCACTCATGACCATAGGGCTATAAGTCTATCTGAGATAGCATTTAAGAGCAAACTGTAAGAAAGAGTTCCTTTTAACAAACAAAAAGAACAAAAATAAGGAAATCTAAATACATGTTTTAAAAGTTCTTTCTTGTAATTAATGTTAATAATAGAGGGAGGTAAAGGAATGAATGGGTGCAGGAAGGAGGTAGTGGGTTTTTTTTGTCAGAGCTGGGCATGTTGCTGCCTTTGGACTGACTTGGCTACAATACATAGCATTATTTTGAGCAGATCATAAAATGGTGCTGTTTTGCCAAATAGCAATGGTCCCTCTGCAATTCACTTCATCATATCTAACCATGTTTAAAATTACCTATAGCCATCCTCTGTGTCCTGCAGGCCGGATTGGTGAGTTAGGTGTACTTGACATGTGCTTTCAGAGTAACATAGGCATGTGTAACCTTTGTCCTTGTGGCTTGCTCCCATTATAAGTTTCTTAGGCAGAGTCTGTGGCTTTCCTGTCTTTTGATTTGAAAAAAAAAAATCTAGCCCAGTGCTAGACACATAACCCCCATTTTGAATGTTGTGTGTATATTAATACTGAGAACATATTAATATAATATACTCTATAGTGAAGAAAATGGACCACTGCAATCGGAAGTGAAGCAACCTTTTCAAGAGTAAACCGTTAGAAATCTAAGATCTGAACCCATGTCTGTGTTCCAAAAAGGCTTCCAATCTCTTGCTCTTTCTTTTTCGTGCTCTCAGATGGCAGTGAGTCATAACAACACCCAGCCTTGACGCTCTAGTTCACATTATAAATTCAGATACGACCTTCTGGGAGAGAGCTCTGAGTGAATCAGGTTCATTCTTGTACAGAAGGTGGCTGAGGCCCAGAAACATGAAAGATTTTTTTCCCCTCAGTTGTGTTCCTCAGAGTATAAGATACTGTCTTTATCACATTGTGCACTGGGCAGGAAGAGGTGGCAGCCAGTGGGGTGAGGTAGGGGAAGGGAGTCTGCCTTCTCCACATCAGAGCAGACTGAGTCAAGATAATAAGTCATGAACCTACCTATGTGCTCCAGCTGCCTCCCTGCTGTGAATAGAGAATGGACAGAACAGAACAGTCCCTCAGACCCAGGGCAAACTAGACAGAATCCCTCACTTAGAGCCCACTGGCTTCTGGCCTCACCACATCCAGATGGAAAAATGGTTAAGAGTGTCTAACATTTACATACATTTGCATATGTTTACATACTCACATTAAAGAACAAGTAGTTCATTCTCCTGTGGGTTTTCAAGTAAATGTCATTATTGCCACCTTCGGGTTGTCGTGGATAGATTATGCTCTTCTCAATTGCCTTCTTGCCCTCCCACGATTCCTGAGCCCTGATTCTGGACACGTTGAGTGTGTACCAGTGCCATGGGAAAGGCACTGTTTAAAAGAATGCAGGAGCACAGGGCACAAGCTGAGGTCACAAGGACAGCCTGTAGTCAGGGCAGCTCTGGCAAGCATACTTGCACTCCGTCTCCACAGCACCGTTGGGGGATGTTCCTGCACATCTGTCCTGTGTTGGAATATTTGTCCTAGAATAACAGCTGCATTGATTGGATGTTCTCCGCAGGCGGCATGCTTCTTCCCTGTGAAGGTGGATATGCAGCAGTGAATACCTCAAAGATAGTGAGCAAATGATGATCTCTTCATGAGCATAAGCTGCAAAGTTAAGCCATGAGTTCCTGGGCCCTTTAGAATAATTTTCTCATCACCATTATACTAAATCCACTCACCTTTTCCTCATAGAATCAGCTTTTTCTACTATTTGTCTCATGCTGGATTCTTCCCAATAGACTTTTAATGGGCTGAGGAAGACTCAGTCTTTTAGGCTCTCAGATGCCCACAGGCACTGTTGTATGCTTAGAGAACACGGGAAACAAAGGACAGACAAGGGAGCTCCTTTCATCTTTCTTTGGCTCTGAGAGGAGATTTTGGGAAGTTCATCAGGCTCTTCCCCACAGCGAATCCTGAGTGTTTGAATGGTTTAAATGAGAGCTATTTTTACCAACTTCACAGTTTCAGGATTCTCCTATTTGAATTTATAAAACAAGTGGACAGATACCTTCTGTGTGCCCCAGTCAACCCCAAGCCTGCTATGTTACTATGTGCATGACCATGTGAGTTACCATGGGCATTGAGGGGACACTCAATAATTGCCTTTTTGCGGTAGAGATACTATGCTGCTGTTGAGAGCTTCAGAAACTTAAAAATATTGAACAGGCCCACCATCTAGGAATGCAGAGTCTATAAAGAAACCTGAAATGTTTATTAATATTTAATAGCAGAAGGCATGTACACAGTGGTTGTCTTGTTTGGTTTGACTGCAATAATAAAACACTGTACCCTTAATGGTTTATAGACAACAACTGAGAAATCTCTGGTGTCTCTTCTATAGGGGAACTAATCCCAAACCTTTATATTCTAGTTACTTCCTGAAGTCCTCACTCGCTTAATCTTTATATTGGGGTTGTTCTTTCTATATATGTGTGCAAGTGGAAGGAAGCAGGCAGACCATAGACACCTAGTCAAGTGCAGTCATTGAGAACAAAGGCATTGTTAGAGACTGAAGTTCAATTCTCCTGGGATGAGTCACAGAGCTTCTCTGAGCCTCTGCTGTCATTGAAAGTAGACTCCAAAATATCTATTACATGGAGTTACATGGAGGCTTAAATCAACTAACATGAAAAGAACCTAGGACACTATTTGGCACTAAGCAATTCTAAGATGTTAACTTAAAATATAAGAAAGGCATAATTAAGTACTAAAATACATGATCTAGAGTTGTACAATTGTCAAAATTAGAATTAAAAAAAAGTCCCTACCTTTAAAACTCTCTAATCCAATGTTACTCAAATAATTGTGCATGGATTATTGCCAGTTTTTGATTTTTTTTTTTTTTTTTTTTTTTTTGCCTGGCTACAACAAAATGTAAAAGCGGAAAGGCAATGTAGCAGTAAACTAATTTTTCCCTGACATGAAAAACCAGGTAGCAAGATTACTAACCCATTTATGATGATCATTGTGTTCACAGAATTAAAGAACTTAAGCTTGCTCCCGTTGGCAGAGCAGCCTTACATGTCATTATCTTAGTTCAATCTTCTTGAAATTTCTATGTGCTCTAGAGCTCAGACATGGACAAGCGTATGCAACTCATCCTTCTTTCACAGGATTGTCCTTCAGATCCTTGCAGAAAGCAACAAGAACAGAGCTGGGTATCTAGGGTAAATAAAGCCTTTTTGTTTAAAGCAATTACACTTCCGCTATCGTGTTTGTTTCCACCTCTACATTTTTATCAAAAGGGTTAGGAATGTCTACCTCTGAAGAACGTCATGAGGATCAAGGAAGACAAGTGATGTAAGAAAATTTTAAAACGATGAAGTGCTGTACACACCTGTGTCTACTAATAAGACACAACCACATATGTATTGAGAGAGATTTTTCACTTCATGATATCCATTGTACGTCATCAATTTTGACTCTTCCGAACATAGGTTGACTGTAATTATTCAGTACTATCTACAAAGCATTCTACCCAGAATTGAGCACAGTCTTCTGATGAAACTGACTACATGGATACAATCAGCTAGGTTGGATGGTCTTTGAGGAATATAAATTCTATGGATGGTTCTCCTATGTGCCTTTCAAATTGAGAGTTCTGGTTTGATACAGCAATCTGAGCACAAATGTATCTTGTTTTCTTTCTTATCAGCTGATATTCCTAAGATCCCAGAGAAGCTATTATTTTGAAGAAAATAGATTTATTCTTTATATTTTGGCTTCAAGATTTCAGCAATTTTCAACCTGTCCTTTTCAAGTTAAAAGGCCTTCTCTTTGGAGAAAATGGCAACAAAATAAGAATTTAATAGGGCTGCCTTCCTTTTCTTTGACATCCATTTCCATTTGCCACCTTTATAAACCTCTCATTATTTCTTCTTCATTTTACATGGAATGTCCCTTTAAAAGCTATTTGAAACTATTGCTTTCCTGACCCCAGGTCTATGAATTCTACCCTACCCTGAAACACAGTGTCCCAGAGGAAGAGAAAAGAAGTAGGGCGTAGGGATCAAAATTATCAACTTCTAGAGCCGCTTATTTAGATTCAAGTTTCAAGTTGGCTACATTTTGGTTTTGTTGACCTTCGGAGACTCACCACTTTATTTCTTAGAACCTTTGTCTAAAAAATAAACATTCAATATTATATCTGCTTCCTGTTTCTCTGAGGAGTTGGTGGGTTAATTAATATATGTAATAGTGCTAAGAGAAGCCCTCAGCACACAGAAACTACTCCATACACACTGACTGTTAACCCTGCATTGACATTCCAGGACCTTGTGTACATTTGGGTTTCTTCTGAGTTTTGCACGCTTCTTCTATCATTTGTTCAGGTCTTTATTCAATCTGAATCCATCAAAGAGAGTTTTATGGATCCCCTTGGGATTTGTTAGCTGCCTTCTCCTTTCTTTATCAGGATAACTCATGATTATTTTATTTGAACCTCAGCTCTTAGAAGTGCCCATTCCATTAAACTATTCCATTATTTCAAATCACAGGTTATAAGGTCTTAATTCTTTGTTTGGAACTTCCGGAAAGCTGTTTTTCCTGATGTCTAGGGAGTACACCAAGGGAATTAGCTTCATTCAGTTATCCACACCACATCCATTAACAAAAAAGGAATTGAGATGGTGGTGATGCTCTATTTTAATAAGGGCCATCCTATCACTTAGTGTTAACACTCAGAAACAGCATTGCCACTGTCCCTCTGGTGGGATATCGTACATATGTCCTTGTCTGGGTCTTATTACTGTCCATAATTCAATCTTGAGTAGCAGTTTTCTCTCAGTGCTTTCTCCACCTACTGAGAGATGAAGATGTTAGCAAAACCAGGCAAGAATCATCAGCTGTTCCACATGAACCTTCTAGCAGATGCCAGGCTACTTCAAGTTCCTTGTCCCCAGTAGATCTTGCCTTTCTGCCAATTTTTGCAATTCAGAGAAAAGAGATTAGAAAGATATCTATGTATCAATTTGCACATGAGCCTGTCTTATCTCCTCCGTGACAATGAAAGTTACTAGAAGGTTCCCTGTTCTAAATAGCTTTAATTCAGTCCTAACATTCTACTATTAGCTAAGTCAACTGTTATCTAGCCTGGTAGGAACATTTTTTTTAAAAAGACATAAACATGAAAGAGGCATATGTTTAAGGCTCCTTGGGCACCCAATTGTATGCATTGTGAGTCAGCATTTTTGCCACACCTCCACAAAAATCTACTCGCTATCCATAACACCCAAGGAAACTAAAAAGTGCTCGAGTTCCTGGTGGACTTCACATGCCTCTGACTGACGCTGGACCCTCACATCCCCTGCTGATCATCCAGCCCATCAGAGCTATTGGCTGTTGGTGTGTTAAAAGCATTTCTACACAGCTTCAACCTGCAGAGTACAATTTGGTACCCCAATTAGCCCCCGTGTCAGTTAAATATGGTTGTTTGCAGTTATAGTAATTGTGGTCAAATTAAGTATAACTTCCATGAGGGCATAGGGCAGATTTCTGAATTACTCCAGGCACCAATGGAAGTTAGTAAAAATAGCAAAGCACAAATGTATTGGATATCTAGTATGTCTCAGACTCTGTTGTTGGAATGGAGAATACAAAGATGAACGGGAACAATAAAAGCTCTTAAAAATGTCTTGCAGATGGTGAACATGGGCTTAAAAACAGGTCATAGCAACATAGTGTGGTGAGCATAATCAGTACAGGAAGCCAAGGTTGCTTCCAGTTAGCTACAGTGTAGAACTTTACCCTAAAGCTCAATAGAAACACATGATAATTTGTCACCTGTTAGAGAAATATTTTTTTGCCATTCTAAATAAAGCCTCACCTTTGATTAGTCTTTGGGTTCAAAGCTGAACAAAATCAATTCCCTCTCTGCAATCTCTGGATGCCTCAGACAAGAACATGTAAGAAGGGATCAGTCTCTGTCATGGAAAGGTCTGAAAGAAAAGGTGAGGGAACTGGAAGACAGTTGAGGGAAGGGTTTCATGGTCATGCCTGAGTTCTCAAGGAAGCCATGTACCAAGCCAAGCAGGAGGCTGACACTGAGAAGACTTAGCCTGGTTGACAGGAGAGTTGGTTGCTTGAAGTGATGACGGCTGGAGAGGCCATTCCCTCAGGGCCTTCTGGAATACTGCAGAGGCTTCCAGCAATGTCTACTTTAGTCAGCCAATCCACAGTTGAATCAATGATAATTCTTATCTCTCAGCAACTTGGAGTCACAGCCAGCATCCTGGTTTCTATCTTGAAATTATATCAACTATTCTTTTTTTTTTTTTTTTCATTTTTATGTTGTCTGTTTATTTTAGTCAGGGCTTCCATAATATGCAAAGGCATTCTTAGTGATTCAGGGTACCAATTTCACGGAGTGCAACCCAGGACAGGACATTCTTTATTCTTCCTTACTTAATATATGTTTTAAATTAAAACACAATTACATCATTTTCCCCTTTCCCTTTTCTCTCTCCATCCCTTTCTGTGTTTTCCTTGTCTCTCTCAAACTCATGGCCTGGTTGTTGTGGTTTTGTTGTTGTTATTGTTGTTGTTGTTGTTGTTGTTGTTGTTGGTGGTGGTGGTGGTGGTGGTGGTGGTGTGTGTGTGTGTGTGTGTGTGTGTGTTTTGTTAAATCTCTGGGATTTGATAGTTTGTAATATAGACCATCTGTTTTGACTCACCTTAGCAACAATCCTGGTCACACCAAGACTAGGACATTTCAGATTCCATAATAAAGTAATAGAAAGAGTCTGTTGAATTTTTCCTGTCATCATATGGTGGACAAAGAATTCAAGATCCTATTTTCAGAGGATGAAGTGAGCAATCTAGAGACAGATGGAAGTGGGTAAATTTGTTACCAAAGAGCAGGACCTATCCTGGTAAGCAGAATGAAGTTTAGGATTCTGGGGAAAGCAAGGAAATCATCCTGTACAGGGAGGGACAGCATCATGGCAGAGAAAGGCAAGCAGGCCTGCACCTAGAAGTAAAGGCAGTGGGTGGCAGGAGAGGCAGGCAGCTCTTAGATCAGTGAGAACTTTGTGGACAAGTAAGAGACAATAGATTTTATCTGGTCTCCAGTGTGGACTCATAGACTGTTTTTAATCAGGAAAATAATATGAGCAAGTTTCCATTTAATTTAATTAAAAAGAAATCATAGGCAAATCACTTTGGAGATTGTTGAGACAAAGGGCTCAAGGGAGCAAATTATGAAGCGTCTGTAATTAGCCTGATAAGAGGTGGAGTGACCTGAAGTAGGGAAGCCACAGGTTGGCTAGGGAGACACTGCTGAAGGCATATCTGGGTTACAAAATCAGCAGGATGAAACTGGGATGGGACAGAGGGAGATGGAGAAGTCAACAGAGATAGCAGTGGCTGCCACATGATAGACATTTGATAAATATTTATGCCAGCATAGGTCACCCTCTCTTGCCAGGGTTGATTTTTCTGTGGTTAGTACTGAGCACTAATAAAAGGAGAATCCTAGTCCCACATCATTCACTATATGATCTCCAGAAAGCCACACTGTTCCTTCTATAAAATGGGAATTTGACTTTTTTTGGAAAAATACTGCAGAGCAGTTGGGGGAAGAGGACAAAAAAAAACCATAGTGCAATGCTTTCACAAGAAGATATATTTCAAACTTCAAATAAACAGCTTAAATACATTTTCAGAAGAGCATTCTAATTTGAAGATTGACATGATCTTCTATTATTTCCTGCACCCTCCCACCACATACTTTTTTTTTATGAATACAAACCTTACATATCCAACATTTTTAAAGAGACTATGGTATAAGTTTCAGATTACCTATAATAGTTGGTACAACGTTATATACATTTACACTATTAAAAGTTTACTTGGGCTGTGTTCCATCTCTTTGCAGGGTCTTAGTTTTGATACCAAATACTTCAAGTATGTGTTCCTTCACTCCTCCTTCACTCTCCCATCCAACTAACAGACGGTTACAGAGAGCACAGTCAGATGCAAAAATGAGTAAGACATCAACAGTTGACACATAGAGTGAAGAGGGTACCAAAGCAGATAAGTAAGCAGGATGCCATAATGTAAGCTGGGATGTGAATAAAGCTATGAAAAAGATATAGATAAAGTAATGTGGCTGTCAGAAGAAGAGAGTAATTACTTCCAGTGAGAAGACAGTAGTAAAGGCAGATGTCTTTGGGAGATAATATACCAGTTTATGCCCACACAGAAAATTATGTAGCTGTTATACTTGCCTGCAAGTTCCCAACTAGAATATCTAGAGATGGCTGGCTTGAGGCTGGGGTATATGCCAACCTAGGAGGCAGAATTCTGATAAAGTGAAGCCTGCCAGACCAGTCCATGGTCAAATTCCACTGCTCTGGGCTTAACAAGGGTAAATGTGTGGGCTGGTCTATAAATTTGAAATTAGAATTTCTAGCGTCCTTTCTCAGCACAGGGTTCTTAATGTAGTGACCTTTGATAATAGGTGTGACTAATCTTATCCTCCAGGTGCCTCATCTGAAGGGTCATTTCAAATGCCTGTTTAGCTTTTGAAAATCAATGGACATGATGATTGTCATTAATGTTATAGCTAATTGGTTCTGAGTGCTTGCTACAGGTTGTGTAACTGTCTAAATGCATGATGTATTTATCCACAGGAACCCTATGTAGTATGTCCTTCTGCATACCCTTTTACTAATAGGCAACACCAGAGTGCCAATAGTCATCCAAGGTTACGCAGCTGGGAAGTAATGGATAGTCTACTAAATACCAGTACTGTGGTCTCTGAGCCCATATGCTAACAGGACTTAATACCTTCTACAACAGCATCGCTTTACAAACTTCAACAGTGCTTTAAGTAAATGATAATACTGCTATCATGATGCACCTTACTGATCCAGAGGGAAAATCACCAGAGGCTGCAACAGGGAAAAATAAAGACACACAACAACTACACCTTCAAAAATTGTACCAGTTGTTTTTCTTGCCTCGTTGCTCAGGACATAAAACTATGAACGATCCCACATACACAAACTTTCAGCACGTATAAAATCTCTTGGCTCTTGAGTGTAGACTTTTCACCATGCTGTTAAAGATATGCCCCAGAAGTTGAAGTGACCGGAGTAAGGCTACAGGATTTGCAAAGAAGAGAACTGAAAACTGTTTTGTGATTGTAGGACTTAGAAGTGTTAGCTCAGTTTTGGTTTAAGTGCCCATGTCATGTAACTATCCTAATAATTACCCGGTTTCTCTAAGCCAGGGTGAGACGGGAGAGCAGGGGAATCCCAGTGCTCAGCTGTGCATTTTCTCACTTGTGTCATGGCTCAGGACATCCATGATCACAGCTCTTACCTACTCAACATCTAGTAGCCACTTGTTCTGAGAGGAGAATGAATTTCACTGTGTCGGGGTTTGGTTTTCTCTGCTGGACCTATCTGCTTTCAGTTTAGCACACTTGGTTGTGATAAAAATACCCCTTCAAGTGTGCTTCATTTTGGTGTCCAGAAAAACCTCAACCCATGCTGACATTCTAAGGCTCTGTTACTTTGGTTTTTGTAAGTGGCTGAAGCCAATCTGATAAAATTATTTAAACTGTTTCCTGGACGATAGTGGCTTTCTGTGTGATTCAGATAAGATGTGTGCTTTGACGGGAATTTAGGCTGCTGGCACAGAGCCCCTAAAGAGGTAGAACCCTGGACAAGGGGGTTATAAAATAGGCTGATGCTAAATTCACAGTAATATCAAAGCATAAGCAACAGTAGTGTTTATTGAAGTCTGAATCAGAGCCAGAAATGTTTTGGATTTTTAATGAGCATTTCTTAAATGTACTTTAGGAAAACAATAAAGATCACATATACTGCAATTATTTTCTCCTGCCTTTAGAGTGTCTGTAAATGTATCCTGGATACATCAGCTCCAGGTGATGTGTAAACTGTGTTCTAGTTTCCAAAGGCCTTTTGACTTTAAGAGAAGGGAGAACTTTTTCTTTGGGTAGGCTAGACTAGGCCTTGGCTATAATCTTTCATAGAGCAACCACAATTAATTTGAGAAGTGACCTTTTCATTAATTAAGTAATCAATAAATCAGCTCTTTAAACAAATCTTCATTATGCCTTTTCACGATTAAAAGTCACAGAGAAGGATTTATTTGGAAGGAGAGCTCGACTCCTGTTTAGAAGGGAAGCCCCCTCGGATGTGGCAGAGAGGCAGCTGGGGTGCTTACTCCTGAGTACCCGGGTGCTGGGCTGTTTCACACCAAGAGAGAAGACTCAAAGGCATGCAGAGATGCATGCTGCTCAGTGACAGGGCTCAGGCCCACGGTGGCAGCCCAGGACGGAAGCTTTTGGCTACTGTTCCATGCCCTCAAGTCTAGGATGCTGGCACAGGAACAGGTGGTGTTCATGTGGGCTGGTAAAACTACCTGATTTCCATACACATGTGATGTTGCAGATGCCCAGGGCAGCTTCAGGACAGAAGGCTCTATGGCCACTTTTGCTACTGAACACATTTCTAGGGCCGTTCCATAAGGTGAGGGGAATCACTCTTCTGAAGGCAATATCCTGGGACTGGCTTTCTGCCCCTTCATGTTTTCAGTTCTACCCTTCTCCCCACAGCTGTTGCAGAGGACAAAGTCACTTTACTGCAATGGACAAGATTCTCTGGATGCAAATGTTATCTGGGTGAATAATTTTAAGTACGGTTTTATTTCAGCTTGGCATTTGCTGGTACAAAAAGTAAATCTGTATGATTATCCCCATTCTGCTTCCTACATTTAACTTTTATTCTCTGCCCATTCATCTCCAACTCCAGAGCTATTTTCTTTACTATCTGGGGTCATTGAAGAGGCAGTGTCCTTTCTGTTTGCTCTCAGATCTGTACTTCATTTTGAAGTCAATGCTAGCAATTGCTTGATTCAACTTGGTGAATTTACACTGTGTACTCCTAAGACTTCCCTAATGAGTTGGTAAAGTGTCTAATAGAGCTCGCAGGTTCCACTATGCACAATTGGTACAGTATTACTGGACTCTTAAGTGAGAAAGCTATCCATGCAAAGGGTACAAGGTACAGTATCACTGGTCTCCTACGTGAGAAGGTTATCCATATAAAAGGAGGTGGTTTTAGTGTGATGTGTCATTGGTCACTTCCTAGATGCACTGTTTATTAAGTGTGGTATTACCAGCATATATATATATATATATATATATATATATATATATATATATATATACACACACACACACACACACACACACACACACACACACATGTGTGTGTATGTGTATGTATATGTATGCATGACTTATCAAAAAGATGAAAGGTCTGGAATCTACAGCCAATTTATCTAAAAGTATTTACTGAGGAACTCATGAGTATAGCAAGAATTGCTGCTTTTGAGCATTCTTGTGTAAAGGTCAGCATTCTAAACACACTCTATAGTCTGTATAATTTAACTTCCACAGTGACTATCTGACTTAGAAGTTAAAAGATGTCTGTATTTAAAAGAAATAGACTGAAACATGGAATTGTGTGGCATGCAAAGATCATAAAAGTTGCATGTGACTAATCTAGAATCTGACCCTAAGCAGTCTGTCCTGAAAGACTATGTACATATTATCAGTTTGTGAACTTGTGTGCCTTGTGCTTGCTTTCAAAAAAAATAATGAATAAGACAAATGGAGTATCTTGTCTTGTGAGGATTACAGTCTAATAGGAGAGATAAACAAATGAATAATTGCCATGCATGGATAAGGGCCTTGATAAACTTATATCGTTTTCCTCTAGCAGAACAACATTGGTCTGTTTGCTATCTACTTCTTACCCCATTCTGTAAATGAATATCACATTAATCTTCATAGGGAGGCAGAATTTCACATGGGTAAAGATGACAGTATGTTAAACTCTCCAACTGAAACACATTTGGCTAGAAGAACCAAAAGAATTTAGGAAGTTTCCCCAAGAAAAGAAAAATAACTCAAGACAAATACAACAGTCATTTTTACATAGTGATTAAAATAACAAGTAAATAATGGCTCAAATTAATCTTTACTATGTGAGCATACATCTGTAACCCACCCTGTATCCTCGCCATGTGAGCACGCATCTGTACCTCACCCTCATGCTTCTGTTCATGCCTCTTGCTGGGGATACTATGAAGAGTTCTAAAACTTAGCACAAAAAGTCTGAAATGCCAGTCTGAAAATGTCTCATTATTAAAATGATTTTCAGATACTAAAGGATATCAATAATCTCATTTGAGAGTTGTGAAGGGGGGAAGTACAGTGGGTAGCTGAGAGAATTCAGCAGCCATGGAGATACAAACAGCAGAGAAAAAACTTGATCAAGAACACTTAAAAACAACAGCTAACAATAATTTTATTTCTTAAGTGAGGATTTGGTCAGTGTAACAAAGTTAGGTTTGGGTGTCAGTCCAGAATGAAAATCTTGCCACAGCTGCTTTCTAGCTATTAATATTGGGCAAAGCACCTGAACTTGATGAACTAATACTCCCTCACTTGTAACCATGATGGCAACAGTACACAAGTCCAAGAGACAAATACTGGGGGATCAAATAAGTTTTTATGTGTGGCTTGCAGCAGTAAAACATTGTCATCTCCATTCAGTCTTTTATCTGTTGTCGTGGGGACTTGGGTGGAGAAGTTGTGCCAAAACAATGACCTGAAAAACAAAAAGAACAAAATCCAAAGACAGGTAGGAAGGTTGTATATCGTTTACAGTATTTTCATTGTGAATGCCACAAATGTAACCTGGACTAGGTAACAGAAAAAATGACAAAACTAAATGAATGTCCTTGTTCATGGAGCCCAGGGACTCAAAGTAGGCAAGGTGGGTACTGTGACCCCAACATCATCACAAGATGTCTTTTCTTTAATTTCTTTGCTCGTATATTCCAACTGATGTTCTCCTCCTCAAGCATTTTCCAGTCAATGGCAAAAGTAGCCTTTGGCATCTCTAGGCCTCCATGGTCTTCAGCATCGACAACTTTAAAGTAGACAAACCTCAGGAACTATGCAATCCCTGGAAAACTGTCCTTGTTGGGCTCCAGGTCCATTTCTGAGGTAATCATTGTTTCTAGGCAAAGACATCTCTGGAAAAGCACCATGTGCCATGTGCTCAGCACAGTACTGGGACCATTCTGTCATGAGTAGGAGTAAGGAATCTAGATAAGTTAATCAGAGAATTCCATTGCACTGAAAAAAGGGCTTCTCGGTTATTATGGAAGGCTTTTTAACAACAAGGTTCACTAAAAAATGGAAGGGAATGAAGAGAAAATATTACCCACCAGCATCCATACCCATTAAGAAGAATGAAATTCAAGATACATGATGAAGATCTTGATAAATGTTAGTGGTTCCCACTGAGTTAAAACTAGAAAAGGCTTAGTTGGCCATCAATGGGAGGAGAGGCCCTTGGTCTTGCAAACTTTATATGCCCCAGTCCAAGGGAATGCCAAGGCCAGGAAGCAGGAGTGGGTGGGTTGGAAAGCAGGGTGGGGAGTGGGTATAGGGGACTTTCGGGATAGCATTTGAAATGTAAATGAAGAAAATATAAAAAAAAAACAAAACAAACAAACAAACAAAAACCAGAAAAGGTTCTATGCTAGGTAACCTTGACTGTCATTTGGCTTGGTTATGAAGTAGTTTTTAGAGGAGTAAGAGCACCCTTCTTTTTTTTTTTTTTTTTTTTTGTTGTTGTTGTTTTTTCGAGACAGAGCTTCTCTATATAGCCCTGGGTGTCCTGGAACTCACTTTGTAGATCAGGTTGGCCTTAAACTCAGAAATCTGCCTGCCTCTGCCTCCCAAGAATTAAAGGTGTGCACCACCACCACCGCTCTGTAAAATCACCCTTCTAAGTATGGTGTGTGTGTGTGTGTGTGTGTGTGTGTGTGTGTGTGTGTGTAATTCCAGAGATAACTAAATCCAGAGGGCTCTGACATAATGGTTTCTTTGGTCTATTGATAGATCCAGAATATGATGGTAGTCATAGGAGTTAATGAAAATAAAGTAAGAAGTGGAGCCTGTAAAGGAAGTAGGTCACTGGACACGTGTCGCTGAGGTCTACGCATTATCTCAGCACCTTAGTATATGCCTTCCTGTCTTCTACAGTTTGAACCCTCAGGTCCACCACACCCTCCTCACTATGATGGACTCAACCTTCAAAGACCATGAACAAACACATTTCCTTAATTTATGCTACATTTTTGTTAGATTTGTTCACAGTGACCAGAAAAGAAGTAATATACCTAAACAACACAGATGCATCTGCTATAATAAGCTTAGCTTCTTGTATCATTATCACCCAAACATCAAAAATAACTGCTAGAGTCAGGGACATGCTTTAAATTGTGCAAAGTAACCTTCCCATATTTCCCACTCTTTTGAAGGATCTGCAAAACACAAACAGCTGAAACTGAATTTGTAAAGAACATAAAATATGCCTCTGCCCTTGGGATCCAGCATCTAGTAGTGCTGGCCTAAGGAGGCAAAACCCTAACATCTGTTCTAATAACACCTTTCACTCCTCCAGAGACAGGCTTCTGTATATTCCCTGTTCTTGTTCTCAAAATAAAAGGCAATTATGTACAAATATAATCGAATTGGTGGGTTATGGTTCTGTGAGATGGATATTCCCCAGCATGAGGAGAATTTTGAATGGCAGAAGCTCTGAAGAGCAAAAAACAAATTAATTAACTTGTCAAATTTGTCTTCACAGATAATGTGACTGCACTGAATTCCTGTATAGAAGATTATCATTTCCCAATAGTGTCAACTGTCCATTTCCTTGCCTCTCCTAGCATTCCAATTAGAGATTCCACAGAGACTCGCTGACTCACACAGGTTGCACATGGCATATGAGAATGCTTTGCAATCATGAACAACTCACATTAATGTTAAGCATAAGTATTTGTAGCCAATGTAATATACATATCATTCCAAATGGCGACATTATTTCTTTACAAACACATATACATCAAATGTTCTGGTTATGTAATTGAATACTTTTTGTTTATTTTAAAATTTATTTATCATTATACATTTATGTTTGTTTTGTCTGCACACACTTCTATGACCCACATGCATGCACATCTGTGTATTACATTAGTACCTGGTCCTCTAGGCCAGAAGATGACATCAGATCCTCTGGAACTGGAATTACAGACAGTTGTGAACCTACACCTAAGTGCTACCAGTTGACTCTAGGTACTTCAGAAGAGCAACAATGCTCTTGATGTTGAACCAGTGCTCCAGTCTCCCAATACAAAGTTTTATTTTTTTTAACATTCATTGTTTTTGACTTTGTATGTGTGTAGACATGTTTATAACACAGAAATTTGAGGGAGGTCGGAGGACAACGTTCAGGAGTGAGTTCTTCCCTTCCTTGTAGGTTCTGAATATTAACTCAAGTTCTTGAGTGTGGTGGTAGGTGGGTTAACCTGTAGAGCCGTCTCATTTGTCTAAGTAATTGAACTTTAAAAATATTTGAAGTGAGCCGGGCAGTGGTGGCGCACGCCTTTAATCCCAGCACTTGGGAGGCAGAGGCAGGCAGATTTCTGTGTTCGAGGCCAGCCTGATCTACAGAGTGAGTTCCAGGACAGCCAGGGCTATACAGAGAAACCCTGTCAAGACAAAACAAAACAAAACAAAACAAAAACAAAACAAAACAACAACAAAAAACCAAAAATAGTTGAAGTGATATTAGTAAGGCTTTAAAATAGTAAAAATAAAATTTTAGCTTAACATAATTTTGACTTAATTCTTTGACATTTATTAAAGGTGGCCTTTGTTTGTTCTGTAATTGAAATATAAATAGTTAAGAATTTTGGAGTAAAAATAGCCCTTTTTAAAGCATTCAAAAGAAAATCTGCTGACCAAATATTTTATATTTCTTTTAATTTGTATTTTAATGAAAATACATTTAAATTTTGTACTTTGAAAGAAAATGTTTCTAAAAACTCCATAAGTAATGAGGATGAATTCAAGATTGTCATTAATAAAGATAAGAAATTTGAGGTTGGACCTGGAGAGATAACTCAGTTCTGAGAGTGTTGGCTGTTCTTCCAGTGGTCCTGGGTTCAATTCCCAGCACGCACATGGCAGCTCACAGCTGTCTGTAACTCCAGTTTCAGGGGTTCTGTTGCCTTCTTCTGGGCTCCATTGGCACTACTTCATATGGTGTACAGATATACATGCAAATGAAATATACATACAATAAAAATAAAATGTAAAAAAAATTGAAAAGAAATTTGAGCTCACTTTAAAAAAACTACAAAAAAGAGGATACATTTTATTTAAAACTGTAAACAGTACAGATAAGCATGTGTCGAACTCAAAAGACCTGTGGAAAATTGTGATGGAGGAATTATGTACATTGAATTTTAAAGGTTCAGTTATTTGTGAAAATAATACATATAAACAAGAATATTCTTACTAAATCTATAGCGTGATCGGATTCAAGTAGATCTCTGTAACTCCCTACACTTTGCTAAAAGAATCATTTAATTGCTAATCAAAACAGTGAGAATATAATGGGGAATTATTTAACTCAAATTTTCAATTTGAAAATAACAAATTAATTTTTTTATGCTTCAAAAAATCATTTTAGCAGAGTCAGAAAGTTTTATGACTAAGGAAAACTAAATCTCTCAAGTGTTATTGAGTGAATACATTAAAAATAGTTATCATATCCTTTCTGACATTATACAATTATTTTTAGCAAAATGGGATTTCGGTTCAAACAATGTACCAGTGTAGGAATTTTAGTCCCAAATTCAGCAGATCCACAATATAAATGAAGTTGTCAGTGGAATTTCTATCTCTGTTGAACTAGCGCCTATGACAGTCTGTGGAGCAATTCAAAGTTATGTACATTTTTTTTAGGCCTACCAAAGACAGAATATTTTGATGAAAGGCATATCATGTTTAGCCATAAAACCTCCACTAGACGCATGATGTAAATGCTAAGCAGATCTTACTCCTAATAACAAAACAAATAGCCACTGTCATGAGCAACAACAACAATAACAGTAATAGTAATAAAAATATAAACAATAATATGTTAATTACATTTACCTTAAACAAAAGAAAAGTTACATCATTAAATACACGGTGAGGCATGATAGTTAAATAATAGATTGATGTATCATTTATAGATTAATGTATTGTCTATGCTATCTCCATCATCTAATAAGAAATGGTGCTTACTGTCACTCATGTTAGCCAAAGTTTAGGAACGCAATCAACTTACATCAATGTTCTTTAACAGGATAAAAAAAAATGTTTAACATCTTAGAAAAAAATATTCCTCTTAAATAAGAAGAAATTGCATGTGAAGCTTGTCATAAGCGGTATTTCATTACTAAAAGAAATTCTAGAATGAAAGGCGTTGAAGGAGCATTGCCATACTTCTAAAGGAAAGAACTCCTATAGATAAGTCTAGCATTAAATTCTGTAGAGATCATTTATAATTCCTTTAGACATACTGATACTGTCTCAGAGAGATACCTAGACAGTTCACTTGTGTCTACTTCTTACAATATTCCAGGATTAAAAATTTTAGAGAGGTTTAGTAACACTAAATCTGGATAATTACTTCTGGAGAGAGTAAAGAATTATGTTATGTTATTGCAATCTATATCATGGAACTAAAATATTTTATAACACACCATGATAAAGATAATTGATGGTATTGACCTCATGGCAATGTTTGTACATAACACCCAAAATTATATTTCATTTCCAAAATTAAATATTACACTAAACATTTTCTTGTCAGTTGTAATTGCTACTGCCCGAGAAAAGCAAATTTTCTGCAAATTGAAATTAACAAAAATTATATGAACACTAACTACAGTAACTCAAGCAAAATTGTCATTTGGCATTTCTCTCCATAAGATAAATACTGTATGAAAATATTGATTAAAAGAACATAATTATTGATTTTTCTGAAATAAGGGAAAGAAAGCATAAATTTCTTGGAATAAACACATATTTTAAGAAATACATATCTATTTTAGTTTTACCTAAACATAGGTACTCATAAAAATGATCTAGTCAAATACAACAGTCACTTTATTTATCCAATATATACTGCAAACTTGAGGTCAAATTAAAACAATAACTATACACATAATTGTAGCTTGACTTCAATAAAGATTCAGCTATCTAGGTAAGACTTTGAACACATTTTATTTGACATTTTCACTTAATTTATAATGTTTATATTTGCACAAATATATTCCATTAATATATTTTAATATTTCACACTTGTTAGGAGCAACCAATCACAGTTAGTGTAACTGAGTATGTAGTTGTGATAATCTTCCTTTCAATAAATTCAATCTCATTTCAAAAGAAAATGGAAAACCCAATCCTGCTCTATGACCCCTTTGAGTTGTCAAGGGTATGTGCTCTTACAGTTGCCTCTGGTCCCTGCTGCATTCCATTTAGAGATGCTTCTTATGCCAAATATAATTCCCTGCTTATGATTTTGTGGTGTGGTTGTGCAATCTACATTTCTTCTGTCTAAAATTTCTCTCATATGGCACATATGAAACTTAACTAAAAGTTAGAGTTGGTGATATAAAGAAGTAGAGTCTTCAGGAATTCTCACCTCCAAATGTACACTGGTCTCCATGCCTCTAGCTGCTGTTACCATGTTCCTTTTTTAAATTAATCATTTATTAGTTTACATTTCAAGTGATATTCCCCTTCCTGGTTACCCCTCCACAAGTCTCCCATCCCATTCTCCCTCTTCCCCATCCCCTTTGCCTCTATGAGGGTGCTCCTTCACCCACTCTCCCATTTCTGTGGTTCAGAATTCTGGTTGCTGTATGTATGGCATAGATTTCTCAAAGTCTCATTGGCTCCTTTATTTCCCAACTTCTCTCTATCTTTTCCTCATCCATTTCTTTTCCACATCCACTGCACCTTCTCTGCAAACTCTTAATTCCTTTCTTCCTCAGCACAAAGGAAAATTGTCTCTAGTCTTTGTTCCAACACTGAGGTACACACCCATTTGGCTGAAACCAAAACTCATTATGATACTTCAAAAAGGGATCAACAGTATCAGTGACACAAAAGATTGTAGAGTCTTCAGATTATTTTAATAAAGTTTATCCACTCCACCCCTTTGATGACAGCTAATCTTTTTAAAAATAGTTTTTTTTTTTTTTTATGAGTCCCCCTGTTCCCCTATAAAGAATTTCATAATAGCACAAGCATATAGGCCTGTTACCCATCAGGACCTAAGCATAACAACATGGCTGCTGGTGGTGGCTGCTTCATTCATTCATTCATTCAGATTAACACAAAATTAGTCCAGTACCATAACTGTATTTGGAAGGAAATTTCCTTGTGCAAAAGAATGGACATAAATAAAACAAAAGTACTTTCATGGATCCAAAAGCCAGCCTTTATAGGTGTAGTCATGGGAAATATCCAATGAGATATTTAAACATTAGGATGCTCTTGTCAGTGAGAGCAGTCTTATTCCTTGTTCCCTCCTAGGGTACTGTTAGAGATTAGGGTTGAGCTGTGAAGAAATAAACTGCTTCAATTTGTTGCCTTGTTCAAAGATACAGTTGTCTTGTGGAACATCAGATCTCCCCAGAATATCCATACCCACTGTATCAGAAGTGAATGCTAACTGAGGAATGTCCCTTTATTCTGTTCCTCTTCCCTCCTCAGTTAGACTTTTATTTGTGTGTGTAGAATGTCTCTTGGTGCAAATAACCCTCTGCAGGTGCATGTTCTGTTCTCTTCTGGTTGCTCCCTACATTGGGATGCTATGCAGATCTCTATGCAAAGCTTAAGAATGCCGCAGCTCTCATTCTCACTTAAGGAAGGCCTTCCTCCCTGCTGCTGCTGCATTGCCCTTCACCAATACTGTCACCCCGAGCTATTTTGATTAAATCAGGGAAGGCTTGCTGATGCAAGCATGTCACCAAATGTTACTTAGTCCTCTCAGTCCTTATCCACAGTCCTGAGACCTAGCAATTCCACTTCCTGCATGTTTCTTTCTTCGTTCTCTTTTCTTCTTTCTTATCGCTCCATCTTCTCTTACTTGGATTACTGGGACAGCTCAATAACTAGTCACTTCGTGTCACTTAGTGTCAGAGGTTAAGCTTCTTCTTCCAACTGTTACCAGAGTGATATTTACAAAATGCCAGCTGTATCCTGTCATTGCCACACTTGAAAGCTTCCAGTGTCTTTTCTCACAGGCAAGTAGGATAAAGTTCACACTTATTGACAAGACTAATATGTCTTAATAAACTGGACTCTGCACACTGTGAGGCATTGGCCTTCTATATTCATGATGACCCTTCGCCCTTGCTCATCATCTTGTGCATGCTACGCTGTCTGCTAATTTCTCCTTAAGACACTACACAGACTACTTCCAAACATTGCCATATCCTTCTGGGATTCCATTCCAAGTTAGCCGTTTGTCATGAAAAGGGCTATGCCACTGGACCCACTGCACATACCCTTCTTTTATTTATTTATTTTTTTTTTCGACAAGGTTTCTCTGTTAGCCCTGGCTGTCCTGGAACTCACTTTGTAGACCAGGCTGGCCTCGAACTCAGAAGAAATCCACCTACCTCTGCCTCCCAATTGCTGGGATTAAAGGCATGTGCCACCACGCCTGGCTTGCACATACCCCTCTGATACATTCTTTCCTTCCATATATTTCTTAGTTGGAGTACGACATGCCACAAGAACTGTTCTTGGCCTCTCTAGATTGGACTAAATATTTATATGTGATTCTATAATTACCTCTTAAGTGGTGCCTCTTTCTATAACGTCTTTGTAATGGAGCTGTTTCATTTTTGTGTATTTGACTTCAAATCCTTGTTAAATTCTGATCATATAGGGAGTATTCATTGCTCAGTTGCATTTTATTAGATGTTGGTATGGTACAATTGTGTATACTTTTAGGATACAAAATGATGATATGATACATATCTAAAATGAATTAAATGAGCTCATTGAAATTTCTACCCTCTCAAATATTTTCAACTGTTTCTTCTTTCTAACTGAAGTATTAATCTTTTCTGACCAACATTTTACCATGGCTCCATTACCTGGGCTCTGATAAACACTGCTCTGCTCTCTGTTTCTATTCTTTTTTTTTTAATTCCACATGTAAGTGAAAACATACAGTACTTGTATTTGTGTTGATCAAGTTCCTTAGATGCTGGCTATAGAGCTATGGGATGTAGTATTTCTTCTACTTATTTATTTAAATAATACAAAAATGCTGGTAGTCTTATAAAGGACTCAAGTTCATATCCCAGCCCACATCAGGAAGTATAAAATTGCCTGTAACTACTTTTCTAGGAGATAGGATACCCTCTGATGTCTGTGCGTACTTGAACACATGTAGTGCACATAAAGTCATGAAGGTGCACATAATATACTAAATATATAAATAAATGTCTTTGTAAGAGAATGTTTCATTGAACATGGTGGATAAGTAAATGTATTTGGGAAGAGTTAGGTGGAGGTGAATATGCTCAAAATAATGCTCAAGGGACAAAATATTGTATTAAAAAGAAAAGTATGATGCTAAGTATATTTAAGAGAGGCTAGAAAATAATAGGTTTCCTATGGCCTTTCAAACTTTCATAGTGCTATTTAGTCCTCATCTCCTCTTTCTCCATTTTATCCTCCCATCATTCTCCCCAGGAAAATCCCTTGCCCATTTCCCCTTTCCCCATTTATGGCACCCGTGTTCTACTATCCCCATCTCTAGAATTCTTTCATTCTTAACTCCAGCCTGTCCATATACTAATATCAAAAACAATAAGAAATCATGGAAATAATCCCATTCTCATATGACTCAAAAGTAAACTAGATAAAACATTTATCTAGTACCTATACAGTGAAAGCTTTAAATCTCCAAAGAAAGAAGTCAAGAAAGATGTTAGAATATGGAAAAAAACCCCAATGTTCAAGCACTGGTATACTTAATATTGTGAAAATGACCATTTTATCAAAAGTAATTTATAGATTCAGTGAGATCCCATGACATTCTTCAGTGAAATAGAAATTAAAAGACAAAAACCTTACAATTTACATGGAAGCATAAAATACCTAGATCACTAAAGTATCCTGAACAGAACCCTGCAGGAAAGAGTGCTAGAGCCAGGGGAAATGGAGGAAACCAAGGAAACAAAGCCCTCTAAATCGGAATATGCAAATTTCATATGAACTCAGAGACTGGGGCAGCATGCACAGGGACTGCACAAGTCTGCATCAGGTCCTCTATGTATACATTATAGTTTCCAGGTTACTAGTTTTAGGATAGGTAGCAGAGGTGGAAAACTGGATGCTTATTGGTATCACTGGATAGGCTGTATGTGACTAGAAAAAGCAGCAGTCAGTATGAATCATGAAATAGACTAACAACCCACATGGAAATGCAAAAAGAAAAAAAAAATCCAAAAGCAAAAAGAGAGAAAGAAAGATGAGCATTTGAGAACTGTGGGCCAATTTCAAAAGGTGTAACATATGTATAATTGGAAGACCAGAAGGAAAAGAAAAATCAAAATGGAAATTTGAAGAAATAAAATGGAATTTCCCAAGGTTCATTGCAATCTGCATAATTCACTGACCTCAGAGAACACCAAGCAGGGCAACTGCCAAAGCGTTTATAACTCGGCGAGCGTGCAATCCACCTGCAAGACCTCAAGACAAGGAGAAAGCTCGAGGAAAAGCAGGGGAAAGACCTGCCCATATAGGAAGATGATATTAAAACAGACCTCGTTAGGAACCATAGAAGGAAGAGAGTCAGACAAAGTACGTATGTTCTGAAAGAAGAAAGTTACCAAATATAACAAAACAAAACACAAAACAAAAACCCAAACAAGAACAACAATCCACTCCCCAAACAAAAACCTCAACACTTTAAAGATGAGAGGTAAACACTTCTTAAAACAAATGTGCAGGGGACTGGGAGATGTCTCAGTATGAGTGCTTGCTCTGCAAGCAGGAGAAGCATGGGGAGCTGGGGTTGATTCTAACACCCATGTAAAAGTTGGGCATGGCAGCATCATGCCTGTGACCACAGAGAGAGGAAGATCTGGGATTTCAGGCCAGCCTGTATGTGAAAACCCCTTTCAGCTCCAGGTTCAGTGAGAGCCTTTGTCTCAAGGAGAAAAGGTGGAGAAAGAGAATAAGACAAAAGATACCCTGCTTCGACCTCTGTGCAGACTAAGAAGTAAAGAAGTGCTTATAACTTCCATGCATGTGCATAAATGATACATCACACACACACACACACACACACACACACACACACACACACGCATGCACACATACACTGAACAGGAGACTGTCCTTGAAAGTAATTTTAAAATATTACCTCAAGTATAATAAAAATTATGAGTTATCAATTGAGATTCAAATAAAGTATTTTCCTTATTTTTGAACGATCTAAAAGGTAAACTTAACATAATAGTAGTACACATATTAAGTGACTTTAATACTTTACTGTAAAAGTGTCAGCAATCCAGAGACTACCCCACCCGGGAATCCATCCCATAATCAGCCACCTAACCCAGTCACTATTGCATATGCCAGCAAGAGTTTGCTGAAGGTACCCTGATATAGCTGTCTCATATGAGGCTATGCCAGTGCCTGGCAAATACAGAAGTGAATGCTCACAGTCATCTATAGGATGGAACGCAGGGCCCCCAATGAAGAAGCTAGAGAAAGTACCCCAGGAGCTGAAGGGGTCTGCAACCCTATAAGAGTAACAACTATATGAATTAACCAGAACCCCCAGAGCTTGTGTCTCTAGCTGCATATGTAGCAGAAGATGGCCTAGTCAGCCATCATTGGGAAGAGAGGCCCCTTGGTATTGCAAACTTTATATGCCCCAATACAGGGGAATAACAGGGCCAAGAAGTGGGCGTGGGTGGGTAGGGGAGAAGGGCGGGGAAGGGTATAAGGAACTTTCGGGATAGCATTTGAAATGTAAATTAAGAAAATATCTAATTAAAAAAAAGAAAAGAGAAATTATCAATATTTAAGTTGTCAGGCACAACACTGCCTGTGAAATGGTATAGTGTCATTTGAAGGTGGACTTAGGCTAGTAAACATACCCGTTACAAATCCTATTGGCAGCCATTAAAACATTTATAAAGAAATGCAGATTGTAAGTTATTAGAGAAGGCAAAACACAATCATATAACTGTTCAATTAAAAGTCAGATGAGGCAGAAAAAATTGAGATTACTTTATGATATGGCTATCCCTAGGGAATTTCTGGTGATCACCAGGATTCCAGGCTTGACATTTTTGTTTGCTATTCAGATCAGGAGGAATCTAGCCAGCTGAATTTGGAGAAGTGTTAAAATTCAGAAGCATATACTGGGCCAGATTCACTAGGAAAAATTAACTTGTTCAAAAAAACACATAGATAGTAACTTGTGGCCCTGACTTTCTCAGAAGTCTGTGCACAGAACATTTTACATGGCCTGATGTCTTGCACTTGTTCTGAAAATAGAATGGAAAGCTTGAGGACACAATTAGATTGTCTCATCTAAACTTGTCACATATGCCTTGTAAACCAAGAAGAAACTCCCAAAGAGCCAGTATGTCTGGGACCACCCCTAGCTAACCCCAAATCTTCAATGAAGTTCTAGACCCTTTAGTCAGCTTTATTTGATTCCTTCAAGTATAAAATTATTGCTAGAGTATTCTAGAAAGGAAGATCAACTCATTTTCCAAATTGATCATAACAAGTTACCACAGTTTGGATGGCTTGAAATGTTTTCTCTCATGGCTCCATGAGAGAAACTGAAATCTGTGTGCATGGATGGTCCTACTTCCACAGAAAGTCCTGGATGTGCTGTCCATGTGAATACATTGATCTCTATCCTCAGTTTCACACACTTTTCTTTCTGAGTGTATTTACTCTTTTCTCTCTTGTAAGAGGTCCTACATCGTTAGCTTTAGTCCCCACCTAAAAGTAGTATAAATCTCTTTATTAGATCTTTCTCTAAATTATATCTGAAAAGATTCCAAGTCTAAAGGACACATTTTGAGGTTCTGGATATCGGATACAAGCTTTGAGCAAAGCACCATTCAAGCGTCTAAAGTTATTATTCTAAGGGACTCCAGTGCCCAGACACACAGCTATTGGCATGGTCTAATTTCATTGCCCTTCTGTCTCTGCATTCCATGTTACTACCTTTCTTTCCCAAGAAAATTAAATCAAACACAAGGCAGCAATCTGTGTGTGTGTGTGGGGGGGGGAGATTGAGGGTGTGGGGGATTGAGTGGTGTGGGGCATTGGTGGATGGACTACAAAAACATCTCCTGCTATTGGTCACTGATGTGTCCTCCAGTACTCTAGGGAAGGTTATCCCAACCTTTGCCAAGCATGATCCTGGTTGTCCAGTGTCCTAGGAGTCTTTCACAGCTTTATTCCAGATGTCAGGACCAGTCTTTGCTTTGATACCCATGTAATTTCTTAAAACTGACTGAAATCTGCTATTCTTTGACTGACAGGAAGATCTAAAGCTCTCTTCTAATTTTTACAAATTCACCACAACATTTGTTTTAATGCCTGCGTTTTGTCTTAATTTTGTGATCCCTCTTCCTCTCCTCTGCCCCTGCTTCCTGGATGTTTGTCTTTCCTTGATCTTGCATCAGTGCAGCAGAGGAACCCAGCCCACTTCCCTTTATTGCTACAGGAGAATGTCAGCAGGATAGCTTCCGTTCTTGCAAAGTTTTCTTATTTATTTTTATTAGCATGTATTAACTGTACAAACTAAAGGGTACCATTAAATTAACACTTCCATGCACATCCTTGTTTTAAAAGCAGAATGTATAGGAAGGATGGAGGAATCTTATATGGAAGCCTCATCCTGCAAAATTTGACCAAATGAGCATTGGGATTTTATTGCAAGGCCCCATTGGACCACAAACCTCCACAGGCTGGCATTTCCTTACTTATCTCGGTGCCATTTCTGTCTCTTCTCTGTATCCAGAGGGGCATCATAATCTAAGTCATTTTTTCCCATGCATAGCAATTTGAAATATCTTGGCATACTTTCCCTTCCCCAAAGAATGACCCAGGTTGCATTCAACCACACAAAATGGCTGAAACGGCCATTTTATTATGGGAAAGACAACTTGTTTGAGCGTGAAGGGACAAATAGTAAAAAGAGTTACTCTAAATGGCATTGTCTTCATTCCAGAACATTTTATTTGATGTATGCCACATCAAAGAATTCTGAGACAAGGGTCTGAAATGAGATTCCAAACCCAGAGTGTTTTTTTTTTTTTTTTTTTTTTTTTTCCTCAAGTAAAATGGGCAGAAGAGAATTTGACTTTGGTTCTTGTAAAGGCAGCTGACAAGGAATGGATTTGGGTTTTGAATACCAGAAAATGAATGCTTAGCTAGAACGAGAAATGATGGTTTCTTACAAAAGGTCTGAGCAAATGAGAAAGAAGCTTAAGTTTCATTAGCTGCTCAGCAAATCCTCTGTGAGTCTAACCAGACCCTTAATGCCATAAGCTCTTCCCAGTTCATCTGAGGCTCAGCCAGGTACACAGACTTAATTATAGTAGAAAGAAGCATCCTTCGCAGCTGGCCTAACCCAGAATACTCAAATGCCCTATTATGCCCACAGAGGGCTGTTCTTTATTCCAGCTTGATGATCATTAGTTTTTAAAGCATGATAACAATTGAAAGTTTTTAGCATTTTCAGTGTGTCTATTAGCACAAGGATCTTCCCGTCTTCGCCTCTCTTCTTTCTTTTCTTCTTTCTTGATTTTTTTCTTTGTAATGCTGCTGTGAGGACACAGAGTCTCAGTTAACTTGACAGGTGCTCCATCACATTTAATAAATTCTATTTTTAAAGTATCATTTTATTAAAGACAAAAGCAATATAACATATTTATAAACACTAAGCTCTGGGCTGAGAATTTTCATGCATTACACATTAGTTTTCGTGGTAACTATTGGTTACACACACTATGCTTATCCTCAATTTTAAAGATGAGATTATTGAGAATCAACTGGTTTTTATTTTCCCAACAGCATAACATTCTCAAGCATGCTAATCTAATATAATTTATCCAATGCTCACAGTTAATTAAATGTATCTGTCATCACGAATGTTTTCAGCTAACTTTCAGTGCCTAGAAAAGTGCTTCCCACTTAGAATGGAAATAGAAAATGTACACTTCTCAAATCAGAATTTCTGCCAAAGGCTCAGATCTTCATTCAGGTCATGAGACATATCTGATGAATTTGAGCTTAGGGGAATTCTGTGGAAGAAAAAAAAACTGGCCAATAGATCCTTGTCAAAATATCAGTGTGGTGAGATAAAGGGAAAGACTGAAGAAAAGTTCTAGATGAAGAAAAATGCACAAGAGCCATGGCAATGGAACGCAAAACAAGAGATGGGGGCTTCATTTTGTTTTTCATTCAATAACAATGGAATAATTGGTGAAGTGTAAAAACAAATTTGCATTATATTAGGCCATTTCAACAACACTAATTTCCTCATTTTGGTTATTATGGTATGATTATATGTATTTCTCAACTCTTTATCCACTATTGTTTCTCCAAGGAGATAAGTTAAATTAATCAAATGATATTTAGATGAAATTAATTTCTCTGTGTATGAGAAGTTAAGTACTAAAGTGAGATTTTATTGGGTAGTATTGAACTTTAGAGGGCTACAGTCATTGCAATAACTGAGTTTTCATTTGTGTAACCAATTTCTGTCCCCTTAGGAGTGACTCCTATTGAAATGCATAGTGCAAGAGACTAGGCCTGCTTTTTAAGAAATGCATACTGAAATATTCAGGAGTATAGATCTATCTCATCTTTATTTTTCTCTAGTAGCTCAAACATGGACAGAGAAGTGTGGAGCATAGGACAGATGATTAGAGAGAAAAGAGCAGAAAGAGAAGCATCTAGAACAAGTGTGGTCAAATGGTAACATTCACGGATTTTATGTGAAAATCATATAATGTACAAAGACAAATATATAGAATGAAAAAAGAATAAAAAAAAATTAGTCGTCTACGACTAATTGATTTACAACCAGCTTTCTGCCTGCCACATGTGATCTCTCCACGCCCTGACTTCCAGAGGCCAACTCTGTGATTTTGGGCTTCTTGCCTTCAGAACTACAAGTTGAATAAACTTTTATTCTTACAGATTACTCAGTCCGTGATTACCAATTATATCAATGGAAAGCAGACTTAGATAGTCATACTAAAAAATGAACTCCGAATGCATCAAAGGCCCAAATGTAAGCTAAAACTGCACGACTCTTAAAATTGGACACAGGAAAAAATTTCAGCACTCTATATTTGGCAGTGATTTTCAGGATGTGCACCAAATGTGCTGGCAATGAAAGAGAAAATAGATACATTGGGATTTACCAAGATTAAAAACTCTCAAACGTCATAGGAGGACACTGAAGGAGTGATAAAACATCCTATGACATTGGGACACACATGTGTGTACATATATACTTTTGCATATATCCATAAGCATTAATATTTGACATTGAATTAAATACCTACAATACACAAAAGCCTCCTGCAACTAAAACTATATCACTGTCTCTATCTCTGTCTCTCTCTCTGTCTCTTTTTTTTTCTCTCTCTCTCTCTCTCACACACACACACACACACACATGCACATATACATAAACATAAATTTAAAAAATTAAAAAAACGAATCCAAATAGCCATCAATGGGTAAAAGACTGGATAGACATGTGGTAAATATAAGAGTTACCTGAGGGAGGCACCCTCTCAGAGGAGAGAGGAGATGGGAAAGGAACTCTGAGAAGGGAGGCAGCATTTGGGATTTAAATACATAAATATGTTTTAAAGAAAAGAAAAGTCAGATTTAGTGAACTGAGGCTATTCTTTTTTTTTATTATTTTTTTTATTTGTTTTGTTATGCTATGGATAGGACCAAGGCCTTGTACATTAGGCATTTGCTATCCCATTGAGGTATGGTTTTATTTATTTTTTCCTCCAGATGTACTTTGAAAAGGATTTTCTTAAAACCTTCTGTTACTTAAGTAGGAAAATGTTTTATACAAGCAATCTCCTGTCTACTTTATGATTCTCAGACCACATGTGACTAGGGCATGTTAATTTAATATTAGTTTGTGATAATCTGATAATTTAGTCATTCTTTTTTTTTNCTTGGTTCTAGGAAGGGGCACTGAGACCACATTTTGAACTTCATTCTTCTTGAGATTCATGTGTTTAGTAAGTTGTATCCTGGGTAGTCTAGGCTTCTGGGCTAGTATCCACATATCAGTGAGTACATGTTATGTGAGTTCTTTTGTGATTGGGTTACCTCGCTCAGGATGACATCCTCCAGATCCATCCACTTGCCTATTCTTAAAAAGAAAAGAAATCTGATATATATTAAAATGTATATCTAAAGTCAAAACCACTTAAAAACCATATGCTTAGTGAAACCACTCACACAAAAAAAGCACATAATTTAGTGTTAATTTATATGAAATCTGAGAATAGAAAAATAGAGACAGAAAAAAGATAAAGTAGGCAAATGGTTGTCAGTGTCTGGGCAAAAATAGGAAACAAAGATCTAGCATTTAGTAAGCATACTGTTTCCGTTTGATGAAGAAATTGTCATGGAAATGGGCTTGATGCTTACACAACATTGTGAATAGACTTCACACCACTGATGTAAACTTCAACTAAAAACTAAACTTCATATTAGATATATTTACCACAGCAAAAAAAAAAAATACAGCATACAAGGAGATTTTTTTGGTACGATTCCCATAACTTTCTTAGCTATTTTAAAGTGACACCACATACAAAAATGTTGCAAAAAAAGTTCACTAGTGTCCGATGAAATTTCCAGTATAGCTGAAGAAGTCTCCTTTGAGGAGAGTGATAGTTCTCTGAGACTAATTCCAAATTGCCCCAGCAAAAGCTTGTCTCCATCATATTGCCTAAAAAATGTCCTATTCCTACCCCAGAGTGATCCTGGCCTTCTTCTCAACTGAAGTTCTTTTGATGACCCAGTCCTCTTGAACAACACGTAGTTCTCTGGGACTAAGTGTTGACTCCTGCTGGTGCACAGGGACTGAAGCAAGACCATGTTAGATAGGCTTGACAATGGCTATGCCAAGCATGTAGACCAAGTCCTTCAGTGTTATGTGGATATAAATTTATTGCTCTGTTCTAGTGCTATACAAGAGGCTGTAGCCATGGCAAAGGCTGCTGTATAAGATCTCTCTAGAATCAGAACACATAAATAATACCCATAGAGGAGAGATAAGGTGAAGAAATTATCCTGTCAACTTTATATTGACCATATGTTAATGTCCTTGTTAAATGCTAGAGTTTACATAATATTTACACTTATGTGTTCTCCTATTTACATATGATAGCGAAACTGAAGATATCTTATCATACTTGTTTGAATGTATCAGCTCAATTGCAGGAACATAACAATGGTTGGTTTATTGAGTTTAATGAACAAAGTGTGCAGAATCCCATCTGTCCTTATTTCTCTCACACCTGGTATCTGTGCCATTTATCTTCTTATTATAAAATCCTACCTGCATGGTGGAATGAAGCTAATTATAAATAAATTTGGAGCTGATTATGTTAGACAATGAGTAGATTCCTCCCAGACTCTATTACTCTTTTTTAGAGGGGAGGGAATAGGAATTAAAACATCAGTTGATGGATCTCCTTCTTCAATGTGTCATGGCTGCCTCAATTCTTGTTCATCTTCTAGCAAGAAAAGAAGGTAACATCAATAGTTTAATGCAATGGTGAGGCTTAACTCTAATAAACCTATTCTTTAGGCAAAGTCTGGGGTTAGTCACTTCACATTCATCTGTTTTCTTTTGGTTTTAAGGAAAAAAAAACAAACCTTTGGGCCAAATATGATCACAAAACACATTTACCTATAATTTACAAAACCAAAATGTTATCTTCTAAATGAAGGATTTTCAGATTTTTTTTTGATACAAAATGTTTCTGGGTAGCCAATGGCAGCCACATTCTTGATCTTTCTGATTCCAGGAGGAAAACGTGCTAGCACTGCAGGTTTGTTGAATCATGCTTGATTTCCTTAAACTGAGCTAACCATAGAAAGATTTTCTTTGAGATAAATTTTTCCTATTTTTCCTACTTTTCCCATGTTGGTGTGTGTGTGCATGCATGCATGTGTGTGTGTGTGTGTGTGTGTGTGTGTGTAATACTCTATATGTATGTTGTTCTGTGGGCATAGGGGTCTATCTATATGAGTACATGTGGAAACTATAAATCATTCTGTTCTCTCTGAAAACTTTCAACATACAATATAAAATTTATCAAAGTCCCCCTTTAGTCCATTTAGTCATTGTATTAAAAATACTCCTATATATCAGGTTTGCAGGCTTAGTAGCTTATGTGGTGCAATTTTGCACACCTTGTTCAGAGCTTTTCCATTTCCGGTCTCTCTTTGATAACCACTCTATGTTTCTATATTTTATTTTTTAAAATGTGTCCATAGGTGAGATCATTTAGTATGTTTATATGTAAATATTTGATTTAACAAGAGTCCTAAAGGATGGTGGGATGGCTTAGCAAACATAGTCACTTGCCTCCAGACCTGACAGTCTGACTTCATCCCCCTGCACCAACTTTGTGAAAGGAGAGAACAATTCTCTGGCAAATTGTTCTTTGATATTTTCGACATACATGCTGTGACACTCAGGGTAAACACACACACACACACACACACACACACACACACACATGAAATAAATAATAATTCTTAAAAAGTCCTACAAATGTATCCATATTATTGTGAATAGAGATAGATTTATTTTGGGTCAAGCAGTATACATCACAGGGTCTTCACTTCTCTGTCAACAGACAGTTTTCATGTTGACTATTGTGAATGATGATGTAGAACTTGAGATACCTCTTTGAGATGTTGATTTCACTTCCTTTGGGTATATAGCCCAAAAGAGTCAAGTGGACCAAGTGGTTGTTCTTTGAGAAACCTCTAATACAATGAAAAGCTTGTCCTACCCATATAAAAACGGGAGTTGTCCCATTTGCTGAGTTTTGGCTCTTATTGTCCATGTTGCTATCGCCAAAATGGCACTGACAGAGTTGATATGAAAGCATTCCCCTGTGTTGATTTTTAATTGTAAGTGTTCTTTACATTGAAATCTTTAATTGGTGTTGAGTTGATTTTTCTGCATGGTAAAAGGTTATGTCCAATTGCGTTCTTCTACATATTCATATTTAGCCGCCAACATTATTCATGATAAGATTTTAAGGCAATTCTCAACATTAAGGTGCTTCAAGGCCTTTTTATTGTAAATATGATTTTTAGAACATTTCAACTATTTTTCAATGCTGCCAATTGTTTCTGTTCAGGTTTGTGATTTTGCTTGAAATCATATTTGACGAAATTGCTGTTGATTTGATAAATCTACCTTAAAGGAGGAAACAGATCACTTCTGAGCTGGAGGTAGAATGTTTTTGTTTTTTTTCTTTTTATTTTAAAAAGAACATTTTTGTTTTACTTCTAACATTTTTCAGCATTTGAATGCTGTGACCTTGTAGTAAATGCCATGCAATATTTATAACAAGGCTGGAGCTGGTTACTCCATTTCTATTTTACAAACAAGGAAACTGAGGCTCACAGGAGTGTGTGAGACCCTGAAGGTCACACAGTTAGAAAGAGCCCAGTGGAGGCTGTTTGCTTTGAAGAGTCTTTCCCTCCAGCACATAGGCCTCATGCTCCTGCAATCTCTTAATAAAAAGCAATGGTATTCTCACCCAGCAGCTAAAACAGCTTCTTTTCTCTGGTCTTAATGATCTCTGATGTTCAAAGGCATTTCCTCCATTTTCCACTTCCCCTTTCCATCCAGACTCTAATTCTTCCTTCATAAGCACCAATACAGTATACATCTCCTCCTTCTCTTTTCATACGTGACTACTCAGACATGTTATTCCTCCTAGTGAACAGAGAGTTTGAGGATTCTCAGCAGCTACAGTTGTCCCAGGCAGAGGTTCATTTACCATCTATCTTCACTAAGCAGCTCACAGAAACCAAGTTTAAAAAATAAAATTTTAGCAAAATGAACAGCCCTGAGCTTCAGCATTTGTCCTCTGCCTTGTCTGTTCATGTCCATGTAGATGGAGACAGGATAGCATGTCAGACCAAAGAGTGTGCAGCAAGTTCACTGTCACCATATCTTTGATACTTAGGGTCTGAATTTCCAGATCTTGGGACAATGTGAGAATGTGAAAGACTGATAGCTCAATAGAAGCCTGACACTGTCCACGGTTTAGCTGTGTGCTTCAAATGGAAGCAAGGGTAACACTCACTGATTCTTGATTTTGTTAAGACTTGAACTTAGAAAAGCTCTTTAATAGCACACATTCTGAACAGGGCTATCAGTCTCTAGAGATCTGACAGGCACTTGTGGGTACTATCATTGCTAAATGAGTGGTGATATTGACCTTCATATTCTTTTTGTTCTTAGTCATAGATAGTTTCAACATTATGTACACGTGAAATAAATCTTTGATTAAACTATGGATCAAAGAAACACTCATATTGAATTCAGACAAGTTAATGAGGAAAAAAGAATGATACCTTAGAAAACTGACATGAAGATTACCTTTAAAAGTAAATATAACAATTATGAAAAGTTTAAATTTGAAAAAGATAAAGTTACCAAATTATAAATTAGATAATAAGTTTGCTGTTGTGATCATAAAAAGAGAAAGAGCTATTAGAATATGTTCTGGCAGAATGTGGGGGGAAGGGTGCTTCAGTGGGCCCATGCCAAGGCATCCCTTCCCCCCTGAGGGACCAGCCACACACAGGTATAGTATAGAATAGAGTGTATTTAAGGCATGGGGAGGGGATTTAAGAGGGTAGTAGAGACAGAGAAAGGCTGAGAAAAGGAGAGAGTAGATGAGTGGAGGTCTGGCATAACCATGAGGAGAGAGGGGGGAAGGGAATGGAGAGAGAGGGGCACAATGGGGTGAGAGGCAAGAGAGAGGCAAGAGTGTGAGAGAGAGAGGAGGGGCCATGCCTTTATACTGGGCCAAGCCTACCTGGCTGCTGCCAGGTAACTGTGAGGGTAGAGTTTAGACAGAATACCAGCATTTGCCATGACACATTTGTCTTAGTTGATTTGGTATCAAATGAAAGTTTCTCTTTGGCTTTATGTTCTTGATGGAAAAAATTCAGCCTATTAACATAGTATGTTTAAGCAAAGACTTATTTGTTTTAATTAATTAATTAACACTCCATATTTTATTCCTGCCCCCCCAACCTGTCCACTCTCCAACTATTCCACCCATACCTCCTACCCAGCCCCCTGTCTCCACGTGGATGTCCTCATCCCCCACCATACCTGACCTCTAAACTCCCTGAGGCCTCCAGTTTCTTGAGGGTTAGATGCATCATATCTGAATGAACACACACCTGGAAGTCCTCTACTGTATGTGTGTTGGGGAGCCTCATATCAGCTGGTATATGCTGCCTGCTTGGTGGTCCAGTGTTTGAGAGATCTTGGGGGTCCAGATTAACTGAGACAGCTGAATCTCCTACAGGGTTGCCTTTCTCCTCAGCTTCTTTCAGCCTTCCAAATTCAACAACAGGGGTCAGCTGCTTCTGTCCATTGGTTGGGTGCAAATATCTGCATCTGACTCTTTCAGCTGCTTGTTGAGTCTTCCTGAGTGCAGCCATGCTAGGTCCATTTTTGTGAGTGTTCCATAGCCTCAGTAATAGTGTCAGGCCTTGGGACCTCACCTTGTGCTGGAACCCACTTTGGGCCTGTCCCTGAACTTTCTTTTCCTCATTCTTCTCTCCATTTCCATCCCTGTTATTCTTTCAGACAGGAACAATTAGGGGTCAGAATTCTGACTGTGGAATGGCCCACCTCTCCTTCATTAGATGTCATGTCTTCCTGCTGAAGGTGGGCTCTATAAGTTCCCTCTTCCTACTGTCTGCATAACATTTAAGGTCCCTCCCTTTTAGTCCTGAGAATCTCTCACCTCCCAGACTCTCTTGTGCATTCTGGAGGGTTTCCTCAACCTCCTATCTCCTGGGATTGCCTGTTTCCATTCTTTCTGTTGGTCCTCAGGGCTTCAGTCCTTTTCCCTCACCCAATACCAGATCGGGTTCACCTCTCCCAGCCATTCTTGCCTGCCCAGTCCGCTTTCCCTCCCCACTTGTGACTGCTTCATTCTCTCTCCCTCACTTGAGCACTTCAGCTTGTTGAACTTTTTTAATTCTGTGGACTGTGTCTTGGGTATTCTGTATATTTATTTATTGATTGATTGATTGGCTAATATCCACTTATTAGTCAGTACATACAATGCATGTCCTTTTGGGTCTGAGTTAACTCACTCAGGATGATATTTTCTAGTTTCATCCATTTGCCTGCAAAACTCAGGATGTCCCATTCTTAATAACTGGATAGTATTCCATTGTGTAAATGAGCCACATTGTATCCATTCTTCTGTCCTGGGACATATAGGTTGTTTCCAGCTTCAGTCTATCACAAATAAGGCTGCTATGAACATAGTGGAACATGTGCCCCTGTGGCATTGAGGAGCATCTTTTGAGTATATTCCCAAGAATGGTATACCTGGGTCTTCAGGTAGATCTTTTCTGAGGAACCTCCAGATTGATTTCCAGAGTGGTTGTACCAGTTTGCAATCCCACTAGCAATGGAGGAGTCTTCCTCTTTCTTCACACCCTCTCCAACATGTATTGTCACCTGAAGTTTTTATCTTAGCCATTCTGATTGGTGTAAGGAGGAATCTCAGGGTCATTTTGATTTGCATTTCTCTGATCACTAAGGACTTTGAGCATTTCTTTAGGTGCTTCTCAGCCATTTGAGAGATTCCTCAGTTGTGAAATCTCAGTTTAGTTTGACACCCCATTTTTAATTGGGTTAATTGGTTTTTTGGCAATTAGCTTTTTGAGTTCTATATATATTTTGGATATTAGCCTTCTAACAGATGTGAGGTTAGTGAAGATTTTTTTTCCAATCTGTAGGTTGCTGATTTGTCTTATTGACTATGTCCTCTGCCTTACAGAACCTTTCCAGTTTCATGAGGTCCCACTTATCAATTCTTGATCTTAGAGCATGAGCCATTCGAGTTCTGTATTGGAAATTTCCCTCTGTGCCAATGAGGCTCTTTCCTACATTCTCTTCTATTAGATTTAGTATATCCATTTTAATCCATTTGGACTTGAGCTTTGCGAAAGGTGACAAATATGGGTCTATTTTCATTTTTCTACATACAGACAGTCAGTTAGATCAGCACCATTTATTGAAGATGTTTTCTTTTTTCCATTGTATATTTTTGGCTTCTTTGTCAAAGATCAAGTATCCATAAGTGTGTGGTTTTATTTCTGGGTCTTCAATTCTATTCTATTGATCAACGTGTCTATTTCTGTACCAATACGAGGCAAGGTTTTGTTGTTGTTGTTGTTGTTTGTTTTTTGTTTGTTTGTTTGTTTGTTATCACTATGCTCTGTAGTAAAGCTTGAGGTCAGGGATGGTGATTCCCCTGGCCGTTCTTGTATTGTTAAGAATTGTTTTCGCTATTATTGGTTTTTTGCTTTTCCACATGAATTTGAGAATTTCTCTTTCCATGTCTTTGAAGAATTGTGTTGAGATTTTGATGGGGATCACATTGAATCTATAGATTGCCTTTGGTAGGATGGTTATTTTTACTATGTTAATTCTGTCAATCCATGAGCATGAGAGATCTCTCCATTTCCCGAGATCTTCTTCAATTTCTTTCTTGAGAGACTTGAAGTTATTGTCATACCGGTCTTTGATTTGTTTGGTTAGAGTTAGCCCAAGATATTTTATATCATTTGTGGCTATTGTGAAGGGAGTTGTTTCACCAATTTCTTTCTCAGACGTTTATCATTTGCATAAAGGAAGGCCACTTATTTATTTGAGTTAATTTTATATCCAACCACTTTGCTGAAGTTGTTTATCAGCTGGAGAATTTTGGGGTCGTTTATGTATACTATCCTATCATCTGCAAATAGTGATACTTTCATTTCTTCTTTGCCAATTTTTATCCCTTTGATTTTTTTGTCTTATTATTCTAGCTAGCACTTCGAGTACTATATTGAATAGATATGAGGAGAGTGGGCATCCTTGTCTTGTCCCTGATTTCAGTGGGATTGCTTCAAGTATGTCTTTATTTAATTTGAGATTGGCTGTTGGTTTGCAGTAAATTGCTTTTATAATGTTTACATATGTGCTTTGAATTAATGATATCTCCAATACCTTTAACATGAAATGGTGTTGTATTTTTGTCAAATTCTTTTTCTGCATCTAAGAAGATGATCATGTGATTTTTTTCTTTGAGTTTGTTTATATAGTGGATTATGTTAATGGATTTTTGTATATTATACCAACTTTGCATTCCTGGGATGAAGCCTACTTGATCATGGTGAATGATGGTTTTGAAGTGTTCTTGGATTTAGTTTGCAAGAATTTTATTGAGTAATTTTGCATCGATATTCAGAAGCATGATTGGTCCGAAGTTCTCTTTTGGTTGGATCCTTATGTGTTTTAGGTATCAGAGTAACTGTGGCTTCATAGAATGAAATAGGTACTGTTCCTTCTTTCTATTTTATGGAATTTTTTGAGGAAAATTGGTATCAGGTCTTCTCTGAAGGTCTGGTAGAATTCTGCACTAAATCCAAGTGGCCCTTGGCCTTTTTTTGGTTGTTTTATTAGATATTTTCTTTATTTGCATTCCAAGTGCTATCCTGAATGTCCCCTATACCCTCTTACTGCCCTGCTCCCCTACCTACCAACTCCCGTTTCTTGGCCCTAGCATTCCCCTGTAGGATGGACCATTCAGAGACTGCCCCACCCTGGGATCCATCCCATAATCAGCCACCAAATGCAGGTTGGGAGGTTTTAAATGACTTCTTCTATTTCCTTGTGCAATATGGGCCTGTTTAGATAGTTTACCTGCTCTTTTTTGTTATTTTTTAATTAGACATTTTCTTCATTACATTTCAAATGCTATTGCCTTTCCTAATTTCCTCTCTGACAATCCCCTATACCCTCCACCCTCCCCCTGCTCCCCAACCCACCCACTCCCTGCTTCCTGGCATTCCACTATACAAGACCAAGGTCCTCTCCTCCCATTGATGGCTGACTAGGCCATCCTCTGTTACTTATGCAGCTAGAGACATGAGCTCTGGGGGTACTGATTAGTTCATATTGTTGCTCTTGATTTAACTTTGGTATGTGGTATCTGTCTAGAAACCCATCCATTTCATCTAGATTTTACAGTTTTGTTGAGTGTAGGCTTTTATAGTAGGATCTGATGATTTTTTGAATTTCCTCTGGTTCTGTTGTTATGTGTCCCTTTCCATGTCTGATTTTATTAATTTGCATACTGCCTCTTGGCCCTTTAGTTAGTTTGGATAGAGGTTTATCTATCTTGTTGATTTTCTCAAAAAAAAAAAAATAAATAGCTTCGGTTTTTGTTGATTCTTTGTTTCTATTTGGTTGTTTTTAGACCTGAGTTTGATTGTTTCCTGCTCTACTCCTTTTGGGTGAGTTTGCTTC
The DNA here is from genome assembly GCA_902729485.2 of Mus minutoides. Lineage (NCBI taxonomy): Eukaryota > Metazoa > Chordata > Mammalia > Rodentia > Muridae > Mus > Mus minutoides. The sequence continues at coordinate 570,866 of LR749651.1, read as the reverse complement.
TCTTTGTTCTAGAGCTCTCAGGTGTGCTGTTAGGTTGTTAATGTAAGATCTCTCAAGTTTCACTACCAGGGCACTTGGTGCTAAGAACTGCTCTGAGTGCAGCAGGTCCTCTAGGATGGGTCAGGATAAGGTGTCTTCATGGGAGCAGACCAGCTAAGAGTCTGCCCCAGCAGTAAGGACTTAGCTGAAGGTGCAGAAGGGACTGAAGGGGAGTGGTATTCAGGAGGGCGGGGGTATTAGTGGGTGATGGGTCTGGAGTCCACCGGGCTCCCAGCAGCAGCTCTGGGACTCTGGAGGTGGGGGTGTTCTTACCAATTGATCTGAGTGCAGCAGGTCCTCTAGGATAGGTCATGATATGGTGTATTCACTGGAGCAGACCAGCTATGGGTCTGCCCCAGCAGAAAGGACCAGGCAGAAGGGCAAGCAAAGACTTATTAACAAGACAATAATAATATCCTCTAGAGAGTGACTGGGGTAAATTTGTCCAAAGAGGTAGAATAGGCCTTTGGGTTCTGCATAGTAGACTTAAAGAAGTTACTCATGGGGCAAAGAGGATCCTTTCTTCTCTCCTAAATCATGATGAATCTGATCTTCCTTTAGAGTACTTATTCCCAAAATCTTAAAAAAAAAAAAATCCACAGGTAATGTGAGGGTGGGAGGTGAAAAAAGAGATTTTGAAACCACAATGTAAATTATAGTATAAAGAAGCCTGGGTCTTTTGAGGAAGCAGCTCATTCACAGGTACGTATGGGTGGCATCTAGAAAGAAAGATTCCTGATGCTTTAGCTTCTGATACAGCAGGAAGAACCTAAACACAACTATAAGGCTGTATGGATATAGGGTGAGGAGGGTTTCTTGGCTGCCTCGTATCTAATTCCACTCTTATCGCACTCTTTTTTTTTTTTTCCTTCTTCTTTTTCTGGGGGTAGGGGAGCATTTACTGTTAAGTCAGAAAACTTACAATTCTTTGCCTTCTTTTTTCTTTCTCGAGAAAACCATTAAAATGAATATGGCTGATTATTTTTTGGCATGTGCATACCTTTGTGCATATACCTGCATAGATACACATCATTATTTCAAATTTATGCAAATATCTTATTTTTAAAACTTACTCATACTTACTGTTAGAAACAGCCAAACCTTATAAGTTCCATATAGCACCTGGGAAGGTCTCTAGGTCATAACTATAATAAAGATTTAGAAACTAATCATGAGGGATTTTTTTTACGTTGTATTTTTAAGCTCTAATATCAGCAAAGAAATCAAGATAATCAAAACTATTTTGTGCCTCTGTGATATAGCAAAAATACATTTTATCTTCACTTATTTAATATACACAATGCCAACCTCAAGTTAAATGTGAAGTGCAAAATGTTATTTTAAGTGTGTCTATAAATTATGCCCTTTTTCATAACTAATTTAATGTTCATTTGATACTATGAAACATTTATTTAGTGTGAATAACTCAGATTTATCTTTTAAAATATGTTTTATGGATCATTATTAAAGAACAAAACTAGTTTGTAACTTAACCTTTAATTATAGCATATTGGCATAGAGTAAAAAAATGCTTATTTATTTGTACTGTGCAAAAACATGCTCTAAAATTATTTCTAAAATCGAGTTTTCCTTTACTTTGGTGGTATGAATATAGTTTTCGAGTTAAAAGAGACAGAGAAAGCAAGAGTGATTTAGGTTAATCTGAGATAACACAAACAAGAATTATATGGGCTGAAATTCAAACCACTCCATTTCAAGTGCTTTTGCTGTGCACCAACTAGCTCACTCACTAATCACCCCACTCCACTGAGCACAAAAGAATTAGAGCTCAAATCACCAACCTGCAGACTTGTGGATAAATAAATAGTACTGTCTTTTAAAACTGAGTTTCAATGTGCTTCATTGCACTAATAATGAAGTGAAAACGGACCACCAGAATCACAGGGGCTTTTGTTAGCACAAAGCAGAAACACATCCAATATCCACTAGTTATTCTCATTAAGTGTGAAATGCAACAGGCATGCATTCCACAAATAATTTTAGAGTTCTTATTATGAGTTCAATCACAGTGATAGGATCAAGAGATTGAACTAGAGAAATATACACACCTGGCCCACATGTTCCTGACTTTAAAGTCGTAAACTATGTAATAAGCAACAAAGGAACAACCAAATAATGGAACTTTAAATGGTTTTATTGTAAACTTAAGCACATATTTCAATGAAATAAAGTCAGATTTATAAATCATAGATTTAGGTCATGGCATAGCTGGAGTGTGCCTTGAATTTAAGTATTGTTTTATGCTTAGGAAAGGTTTTTCATGTCTTGAGAAAGGCTCAAAATATCCAACTTCACAGATATGTTACTTGAGTCCATACTTTATGCGTGGTGACTTGATTCCAGACACACACAAGCTACCATCTTAGCCCTCAACTTCAAGGAGTTCTTTTATAGGGAACTTGGCAACTCCTACTGCATATCTGTGTAACTCCACCATCATCTGAATCATTAAAGCCCCTGTGCAGTTATACCCCAGACCATAAACAAAGAGTAGGAAAAATGGTTTTATAAATATTCTACAAGTATATTAACCTTATAGTCCAAACAAGACTCTAATTAGCCTGACTTTTCTTTAGTATAACAAAATACATGGTTTGATCAACTTAAAAACAGGAAAGGTTTATTGTGTCTCATGGACTTAGAGGTTTCAGTCTATGGTCAGCCGGACACATTGCTTTGGGATCCATGGTGGGACAGTAAATCTTTGAGAGGAGCCCTAGAGAAGCAAGCGGATAATCCCATAAAAGCTGGAAAGAAAAGATAGAAAAGGCACTATTATTCTACATTCTAAATCTAAACCTTCCCACTAGGTTTCATCTCTTCAGGGATTCCATGACCATACAATAGCACCAAATATGGACCTTTGGGAGACACTCAAGATCTACTGTATAACAGACTACCACAATTTTCTTAACACAAAATATTAACTATATCCCTTTAGGAGGACATAGTTTCTCTTACCTGGAGTTAGAAGGTCCATGGCCAGGGCAGCTCAAAAGAAAAGAAAACACTTATAATATAAAGATCCAAAATAGAAATCAAAGATTTACAAAGTAAAAACATTGGTTTTATTATTTTGTATTTTTAATAATAAAATAAGGTATAATTAATATAATACAATATAATATAATTTAATAAAACAAAAATGAACAGGATAGAATTGGACAGAACAAACAGAAAGAAAAGAACTGAAGAGAAGGCACAGAATCAGAAAGAATTTGCCCACTCAGGAATCCAATAAAAACATTAAACAGGAAGCCATAATGTATTTAACAGACCTAGTTCACACCCATGCAAGCCCTGTTCATGCTGCCTCAGTGTCTGTGAGTTGACATGAATGTTGCTCATGTTGGTTTAGAGGGCTTTGTTTCCTTGGTATCCTTCATCCCCACCTCCTCTTCTGTAGAGTTCCCTGTTCCCTAATTGGTAGAGATTTAGTTAATCCATCCCATTTTAGGGCTGAGTGATTCAAGGCCTTGAAATCTATGTATAATGTCTAGCTGTGCGTCTTTGTATCTGCTCCCACTGACTTCAAGGGAAAGCTTCTCTAATGATGATCTGTAAGTATAACATAATGTTATGAGGATTCATTATATTGCTACTTTTTGAAGACCAGTATCTAGTTTCAGGTAGTGTTTCAGTATCTAGACACCCAACCAGTGTCTGGTACGGGTTACAATTTCTAGAGTCAAATCAGTCAACTCCAGTATTGATTAGTTACTCCCACAAACTTTGGGCCATCATTACACTAGCATATGTTACAGACAGGACACCGTTGCAGATCAAAGGGTTAGAGTCAGCATTGCTGTTTACTTTTACTCTTTAGTAGTGTGCAGAGTACTTCTCTGTACCAAAGGTGCTAGCATATAAAGTTAAGCTCAACTTGTTCATGCTCATTGAGTTGTGCAGGTGTTGTCTTCTATATTAGGGCCTTACTCTCAGTTTGTGCTAGAAAGCTCTAATATTGGTAATATGCTAGGTTGCTTGGGAACTCCCATGGGACCCATTTGACAAAAAACTAATTTGATGTAATACAGTCCTGGTGCTGGGAACTTCGTTTGGTGACAAGAAATAACCACTTGGGGCTCTGTATCCTTCATTATTTGGCTATTTAATTGAGATCACCTCTGTATATGCATATACTTAGAAAGCTGTTACTATTCCTAGTTCCATCTATTTATTTGTGAATTTCATGATTTTATTTTTTTAACAGTTAATACCCATTTTATAAGTATGCCACATTTGTATGGGGGTGGTATGGTGCTACTTGTATTTAAATGCTAAATCCTGACTCCCAGTACCTGCTGAGAAGATCTGCTTGATGAGCAGATCCTCACACACACCAAGAGATGTTATTCATACCTCAATTTAACTGGTCAATAAGAGGCTAGAGCCTGTGACTGGGCAGTAGCCAGTAGCGGGAGAAAACTATGACAAAGCAATCAAATGAGGGGTCTCAGGAGAGACCAAGAAGGAGAAGAAAGGACATGGAGAGGGGAGGAGGCTGACATGATAGGAGAGGGAACATAAGCACATAGCCAGGAAAAACATCAAATGACAAGAAACATATGGTGGGGAAATAAGCTAGAATAGCTCCAAACTTGCCCAATATAGGCTTATAGCTTATGAATAAAACACCCAGATTGTATGCCTTTCATACAGGCTAGTAAGAATGATTAATTCCTTTTACACACATTTTCTTTATCCATTATTTTGCTGAGGGACATGTAGGTTGTCTCCAATTTTGTCTCTATTGTGAACAGAGAAGTTGTGAACTTAGTGGAGCAAGTGTCTTTCTATATAGTAGGATGTAGCATCCCTTGGATATATGGGGAAGAATGGTATAGCTGGGTCTTGATGTAAATTGGTTCCCAATATTTTGAGAAACTGCCATATTGATTTCCATAGTGGCTGTACAAGTTTTCACTCCCAACTGCACTACAGGAGTGGTCCCCTTGTTCCATGCCCTCACCAACATGAGTTGTCACTTGTGTTATTGATGTTACTCATTCTGATAGGTATAAGAGTGAATCTCAAAGAAGTTTTGATTTGAATTTCCCAAATGGCTAAAAGGATTGTACATTTCTTTGTTTCTCAGTCATTTGCAATTCCTCTCTTGAGAACCCTCTGCTTAGATCTGTACCCCAATTTTAAATTGGATTATTTATTTTTGTTTTTTGCTTATTTTTGGTATCTAGTTTCTTGAGTGCTTTAAACATTTTGGATGTTAGTCCTCTACTGGATGGGGAATTCTTGAAAATCGTTTTCCATTCTGTAGTTTGTAGTTTCGTCTGAATGATGTCCTTTACCTGACAGAAGCGTTTCAGTACCATTAGGTCCCATTTACTAATTGTTGATTTTGGTGCCTGTTGTTATCAGTGCTATCAGATCAGGAAGTCTTCTCCTGTGCCAGTGAGTTCAAAGCTATTCTCCTTTATCCCTTCTGTCAGGTTCAGTGTATCTGGTTTTATGTTGAGGTCTTTGATCCATTTAGAGTTGAGTTTTGTGCCAAGTGATAAGATAAGACTTTATCTATTTGGATAAATTTTACATAGTCACAGCCAGATTACCATCACAATTTGTTAAAGAGGCTGCCATTTCCAGTATGTATTTCTGACTTCTTAATAAAAAAAAAATCAGGTATATATTGGTGTGTTGACTTATGCCTGAGTCCTCAATTCTATTCACTTGATCAGCATGTGTCCTTTGTCCCAACACCATGCTGCTTTTTGTTGTTGTTGTTGTTGTTTTTTCTATAGCTCTCTACAATTTAAGATTGGGAATGGAAATACTTCCAGCAGTATTATACAGAAGTATTTTAGCAATCCTGGGTGATTTGTGTTTTCATATGAAGCTAAAAATAGTTTTTTCAAGTTCTGTGAAGAATTGTGTTGGAATTTTAATGGGGACTGTATTGAGTCTGTAGATTGTTTGATAGGATGAATATTTTTACTGTATTAATCCTACCAGTCCATGAACACGGAAGATCTTTCCATCTTCTGATATCTTCCGTTTCTTTCAGTGCTTTCAAGTCTTTATCAGACAAGTCTTTCATTTGCTTAATTAGAGTTTACCCAAGAATTTTTACATTATTTGAGGTGATTAATACATTGGTTTAAAAACCATTTATTGTTTAGTTAATATTAACCTTTTATTACTTTGTCTTCTTTTGTGAAAACAAGGGTATTGTCCCTATGAGTCCAATATAAGAGCTGCACAGCAGAGGTTTCTCCACAGAGACAAGGGTTGCTGATCTCCCACTACTGGAATTGTCCAAGAAGAGCACAATGGAGGGGCTTATTGTGGGCATCCTGCTTCTCTCTGTTCTTTCAGGAAGTGTATCACAAACAGGTAGGTCCCGAGCCAAGCTGGAAAGTTTTCCATGCAGAACATAGGGTGTCCAACACCTTTTGCTGCTGTGGGTCTCAGGAAAGTGTGAGTGAATGGCGTGTGGAAGTTACTTACTCTATATATGATCCAAACTTAGCAGCTTGAAAGAATGATCATTTACCATCTTATGTCTCTTTTACAACAGAAAACAGAGTATGCCCTAGCTCCTGTTTCCAAGCACAGGTCTCTATGGGATTGCAGTCTTTTAACCAAGGTTGTAGTGTTGTCTGGAGGTTCCAGTGCAGAAGGTCTGCTCTCAAGCTGACTTGTATGGTTAATCAATTTCAGTTCATTTCAGGATGCTCGCCAGAGAACCTGAGTTCTTCATTGTCTGTTGACTGCAGACCACTCTTAAGTTCCTGTCACTGAGGTCCTTTCTACAAAACAGCTGCCACACGTAGCTGGAAGAAATGTCCAGTTCAGAAGCCACAGCCTTTTTATAATCAGATCCTAGAAATTCTTCCATTGTGTCCCACTCCTTGCCAGTGAATGAGCCCTTACCCAATGGGAAGAGAATTAAGTTAAGTCACATCTCAAAAACTACCACATATAATGATGATTTATGTTATGCCTTACTATCCTAGTGTGTAAAGAAGTCTCTGAGTTCAAGAAAGGCGAATGGGATTTGTTTCTCTGATGAGAGCACCATAACATTTCATTTAAGAGAACAACAGTATAGAAAAAGATGCTGTAAGGGCAGGTGAGGTCCATGAAGGCCTTCAGATACAGGGTGAAGTTCTGCAGTGACTTTCTCATCTACAAGATCAGAAACACTTGGCAGTGGATGATTCTTCATATATATATATTGTATATTATGTATATATGTGTGTATGTATATGTATATTATGTAAATATTAACATGTGCATCATCTACATCTAAATACATATATATATGTGTATATATATATATATATATATATATATATATACACATATATATTTATACACACATGCTCTCACACACATATATGTATATATGTAAAGAGGATGTTTACTCTCTCATTCTTTTTTTTTTTTTTTTCTTCGAGACAGTGTTTCTCTGTGTTGCCCTGGCTGTCCTGGAACTCACTCTGCAGACCAGGCTGGCCTCGAACTCAGAAATCCACTTGCCTCTGCCTCCCAAGTGCTGGGATTAAAGGCGTGCGCCACTACTGCCTGGCTTTCTCTCATTCTTTTTAAACACTTAATTGAGATAATATGGGAGGAAAGAAGAAATCTTGGAAGGAATTTGGACTTTAATCCAGAAATCCATCTCTGCAGAATAATTGGATAACTGAATGACCATGGTGAAGTGGAGGGCTCTATGCCTCACTTCTTCACCAATACAGTGGGGATAAAAGTAATACCCACCCAATAAATAGTGCTGAGGTCAATTAAGGGAAGAATGGACTTTGTGATGCGTGTATGAAATGAGCTTTTTTTTTTATTACCAAAGAAGCTACTTTCCTGTTTTGACAGCTTTATTTTTTTTTCCTCGCTGCTGCCAGTAAGAAAACTTGACGCTCATTTCTCCACACTGCAGTGTTACTGTCAGCAGAGCGCTGTAAGTTATTTCAGGTTATCTATGATATTTTGCTTCAAGTTTGGATCCTGACAAGGTTACAAGCAGGGAGATAATTGATCACAGGATATAAATACATGGTTTACACTCCAATCTTCTGGGTGCTGTTGTGTTGACAGGAATTTAGCTCGCCCCCCACCTGCCTCACATTCTCCTCTCTCATACATTCAAGCTAGCCCTCTTTTCTGGAACTGTTCCATTCCAGTGCTCCAGGGGTCCAGAGTATAAGCATTACTTAAGAAGCCCTTGTATCTTAGGAAATAGAATTCATGCTGTTTTCCCATTTCCTACTATGAAGCAAAACTAACTCAATTCAAGACTTTATAATATTTCTAGGCCATGTCTCCTCTGATTCAGTTTGTCATTATTTTCGAGTTTATTTTCCAGACTTCAGCATTTGTTAAATTTACTTTTCTGAACCAGGAAAGAATCATTCTATAATGATTACAGTTTCATCTTTTCAAATGGCTCTTAAGACAAAATAAATCCATAGTAAATCTTCCCTTGATCTTGTTGCTACTATAAAATCTGGTCTTCATTGAACATGGGAACTGCAGGAGAGAGTGAAGGTGAGGTATAGCACTAGCATGGTCTGGACCAAGTCATTGACATGATTCTGATGGTCCATCATACAAGGTCCTGGATTTATTAACCCTAGCTACAGGGCTCTAGAGGAAATAGCATGATTAGGTCAGTGGTGAGAGAGTATGCAGTACCCTAGGCTTTATACATTGCCATGTTTCAGTTACATTTAATTTTCTGTCACAGGTACTTCTTTTATCTAGCTGTTGTGTCAAAGAAGATGGAGGTAGAGTTGGTAAATGGAATCTTTAATTTTGTAGCAAATGAACTGAACGCAAATCCATCTGTTCATTTTTAGTTTTGGTTTTGTTTGTTTGTTGGATACAGGTTCTCAAGCTCAGGTTGTCCTCGAACTCACTACATAGGGCAGCGGGCCTCCACCTTTCCAGTGTTGAGACCGCAGACATGGACCACCTCTTCCAGGCCTGCCTTTTTCACTGTATAGCTATTTACTATTGCTGAGTTCAAACACTCATAGGCTCTCTGTGTGCTCCAATGTGCTTTCCATGTTCTGCCAGGAAGCAGCTCTAGGGCCACAAAAGAACAAATCAAATATCAGAGTTGATAGGATGCTTGTCTTATTGTTTTTTTTGTTGTTGTTTTTTTTTTTTTTCTTCCACAGACATGAAGGGAAAGGCATTTATTTTCCCTCAAGAATCATCCACTGCCTATGTGTCCCTGATACCGAAGGTGAGGAAGCCACTGCAGAACTTCACTCTGTGTATGAAGGCCTTCACAGACCTGACACGCCCTTACAGCATCTTCTCTTACAGCACAAGAACTAAGGACAATGAGATTCTTCTCTTTGTGGAAAAGAGAGGAGAATACATGCTCTATGTTGGGAATTCGGGAGTCATTTTCAAAGCACCCACAAATCATTTTGATCCAGTCCGTATCTGTGTGATCTGGGAGTCTGTCTCTGGGATTGCAGAATTCTGGCTGAATGGAAAACCACTGGGAAGGAAAGGCTTGAGGAAGGGATACACTGTGGGGGGTGATGCAAAGATCATTCTAGGACAAGAGCAGGATTCCTTTGGGGGAAAATTTGATGTAAAACAATCCTTTGTTGGGGAGATATGGGATGTTTCCTTATGGAACCATGTGGTCCCCCAGGAAGAGCTGCATGACAGCTGTAACAGTGGCAACATTATAAACTGGCAAGCTCTTATTCATGAAGACAGTGGCTATGTGGTGACTAAGTCCAAAGTGTGGACTTAAGCTAATTGCTCTACGTAATTTAAGTATGCTTTTGGTTGTGTTACAATGATAATGTGCATTATACTAAAAAGCAAAGAAATGCAAATCATTGCTTTATGTTATTTATGGGTGCAAATATTGGGATGAATTGTACCATAATTGTCTAGAGCATCAAACCATCGGAACTAGAACACGCTCCTCTCTCAACTGGGCACCCAAGTTAGAGGATTCTGTGTGACTGGAGGAGACTCTGTGGTGGTTCTGTGTGCTGAAATTCAGAAACCTGTGGGCATAATGTGACTGCTGGGAGAGGCCTTCAGGAACAGACTATCCGAGGGAGTCAGACCTCAAAAGAGAGTTTCAAAAGAGGATTTCTCAGGAGCTAGGTTGAAAAAATGCCCATTCACCTACCCAGAAAAGAATGAAAGCTGTTTGCAAAGGTATGCTTAGGGAAACCCCAAAATAGTCAAAGACCAGCTGTGCTGGAGGTCTCTCTTCACACTCACTCTTAGCTTCACTGGGAAGTAGCTGCTCTAGGATAAGCATGAATGTTCATTCTAGCCCCTCCTAATGTTAAACTCAAGAATCAGAATAGAAAGACCAGTTCCACCATTTTTGAGCCAAATTTGAAACAAGCTTTAATTAAATACTGGCCAGGATGATGGACTCTGGCCAGGACCATTCTGGGGTTTCCAGCAAATGGCAATGAGTCACATTTTACAGAGGTTAATTACAAACACAAACCCATAAGGCCATGGTATTTCTCATCAGGTCCAATCAGGGGCAAGCAAGCATACATCCTGATGCCCCCCCACCCCATTTCCCCTGCCTATCTGTGCTCAAACACATCCTGTGTCGTTGAGCAAACGAAGAAAAAACAAACAAACAAACAAACAAACAAAACCAAAACAACCTTTTTAGGGGAGCAAAACCATGTGGCCTCTACCTTTTCAGGAAGTACATGTCCTTCAGCAAGGGGCTTACAGGTTAGAGGCAGTTTTGTTTCATGGATCTCTTAGGCACAGTAATTAAAACTTAAAACATAACTCTGGCTCTCACACTATCACTAGAGACACAGAGGCCTGAGGCTTAAGCTGAAGTGTGCTTCCCATGCAGTTTCAGGGGGATTCTTGAAAAGAAGAGACTGATTTTTTTTTTCCAACTTTGAATAGATCACAAAACATTCACCCATTCTGACTCCTCACCAAGCTAAAGAGTTCTAACTCTTACGCATGTCTTTCTCACACATAAAATTAACCTTCCCATTTAAAGGGCACTAGCAGAGGGGTTAGGGAACTCTCAGATTCTAGTGTGAAAAGATGTTCAAAGTTAAAGTCCTCAAACTTCATGATGCTGCGACCCTTTAACACTACAGTTCCTCGTGTTGCAGTGACCCCCAGCCATAAAATGTTTTCCTTGCTACTTCATAACTGTAATTTTGCTACTGTTACGAATCATAATGTAGGTATCTTATATACAGGATAACTAAGATGCGAATCCTGTCATTTGACCTCAAAGAGACCATGACCAAAATGTTAAGAATCAGTGGTTTAAAGTAAACACGAAATAAGATTGTCAGTGTAGCAAAGAAGAGGATAAGGACAAGATATGAGTACTGGATTATGTTCTACAAAGACTAGAATGAAAACCGTGGGCTAATTTCCATTTCAGCAGCATCAGGAATGAGTTAAAGCATAGCATTAGCATATTTAATTTCAGAACCACCTTTCTTCAGACATCTATTTCTGTGTTACTCCTCAGAACATGTGGTGAAGTTCTGAAATGAATGTGGCTAAGTTGCTTAATAACGTTGAAAATGCTGGCGATCCAGATCACTCATGAACTGGTTCTACTGGGACTCAGAAAAATTGAAGAAAAAAAATTTACAGCTCTCCAAGGCATGTGAGGATGTTTATATATGATAATATTTCTGTGGGGCAATCAGTGTCTGTTACTCCCATCACTTCCCAAATAAAAAAGTGGTACTAGGTAGGAGAGGGAGCTCTGACGATTTCTAGCAGGACTGGACATCAGCTGTGTCCTCTTAGAGGCTCACATTCAATATCTGTGTGACGTTTATGGTGATCTTTCAGCCCAGATTTAAATAGGCACCATACAACCCACTTTTCTGCCATCAATGAAGTGATAATAATGAATCCCCTCCTTGCTTATGATTCATAACCGTTTCCCATTTGTGAGCTGCATCTAGTCATTACCGTAGTGGCAACCTGGAGGACCAAAGAAAAGTACAGCAGACTAAAGAGAGAACGAGGGAGGGGAGCTGCCTGGGAGAGCGTTTGCCTCGCATGGGCAAGACACGGGGCTCAGTCTCTCACACCACAGAAAGATTTTAAGTTTTAGTTAAAAGAACATAACGTACAAAATAAAAACAAGAACCAACCTTTAATATATTTGAGTCATTCTTTAATGTAACCTTACCATCATATTTTGCAATTTCCTCTGAGGATAAGAGGAATGATAGGGAAAAAAAAAAACAACTGTTGTCAAACATTCAAAAAATACCCAAACCTTTCACTTTTATATTTTAGTTTCTGTTCTTGTGATTTGGGAGGTGTGTTTGTGTGTGTGTGTGTGTGTGTGTGTGTGTGTGTGTGTGTACACATGTTTCCTGTTTTTTCATTTGTCTGTTTTATTTTTGTGTGTTTGTTTAAAGAGAGAGAGGGTGGAGTTGGGTGGATGAGGATTTAAGTATGATCTGGGAGTAGTGGTGAGAAGGAGCAAGTGTGATCAGATTATAGATTATAAAAAATAGTTTTCAATAGAAAAAGGAAAGAACATCCAGACTATGACTGACTACATAGAATTTTTCCCTTATCCAAGAAGAATGTGTTTCATGACCTTCCATGGGTACCTAAAATTGAAGCATAGAAGGTCTAAAACATATATACACTGTTTCATATATATATATACATGTTTATGATACACCTTGATTTATAAATTAAGCATATGGAGAGATTAGCACAATAGCTAATGATATGAAAATTCTCAGTGGATAAAGCTCTTGTCACACAAGTGAGAAGACTAAAGTTCAATCCCTAGGACCACTATGAAGGTCGGGAGGAGATGGCAGCCTACCTGTAATTCCATCTTCAGGTGGTGGACACAGGGAATCCCCAGAGCAAATCTGGCTAAAGAGACTTGCTGTATTTATAAGCTCTGAGTTTGGTGAGGAGACTCTACCTTAAAATATTAAATAGAAGAGTGACAAAAGTAGATTCCTAGTGACAACTTTACAACTTCATATGCACACACACATATGAATATGATCACATATGTCTACATACATTCAAACATGGACACACATACACATGAATAGTACAAACATACATACACACATGAAAAGACAAAAAATCTACTGATACAATAGGAAAATCATAGCAATATATAGTAATAAAAAGTTATGTGTTGTCTGCATTTTATTCTCAAGACATTGATACAATACAGTATCAGTGGGTAGCATGTACAAAACAAATACAGTGGAGGAAGGGATAGTTCATGTTCCCAGTAAGGTAGATTGGGGTTATATTAGATTTCATACTATTACTTATAAAGGTAAATAATTTTAAACTAAAGAATCGTTTGTCTTAAAACTATTCTAGGGCTGGAGAGATGGCTCAGCAGTTAAGAGCACTGACTGCTCTTTGAGGGGTTCTGAGTTCAATCCCCAGCAACCACCATGGTGGCTCACAACCATCTGTAATGGGATCTGATGCCCTCTTCTGGCATGTAGGTCTACATGAAGATAGAGCACTCATACATTAAATGAATGAATAGATAGATAGATAGATAGATAGATAGATAGATAGATAGATAGATAGATAAAATGTTTTTAAAAAGAGAGAGATTCTATTTATATTTTCAGACCACAATTGACTGTGATTAACTGAATCTGCAGGTAAATAAAGGGAATCCACTGTACACCAAGCTGCCATGTATCCTAGGCAAGAGGTTTTTTCCCAATAGCGCGGTAAATGGCATCCTTGACTTCTTTGTTTCTCAAGGTATATACCACAGGGTTGAGGAGAGGAGTAAACACAGTGTAAGTTACTGAGATCAGCTGGTCCTGATCCCTGGTGTTCTCTGATTTGGGCTTGAGGTAGGCAATGGAGGCACAGCCATAGTGGATGATGACCACTGTGAGGTGGGAGGCACAGGTGGCAAATGCCTTCTTCCGTCCCTCAGCAGAAGCAATCTTGAGGATGGTGGAGATGATGAGGATGTAAGAGACGAAAACCAAGCCCATGGGTACCACAATAACCAGTGAGCTGATGATAAAGTTAACTATGTCATGCAGAGTGGTATCAGCACAGGACAGTTTCATAACTGGGCGGATGTCACAGAAATAGTGGGCTACTTCTCTGGCACAGAAAGGTGCCCTGAATACAGATGCAATTTGAATTATTGCCACAAGCAGCCCAATATTGCAGGATCCCCATACTAGCTGGGCACACACCCTCTTGTTCATGATAACCGAGTACCTCAAGGGGTTGCAGATAGCTACATAGCGGTCATATCCCATCGCTGTAAGCAGAAAGCAGTTATTGATGGCCAACGTGATAAAAAAGAACATCTGGGTAGCACAGCCAGCCAAAGAAATGGATTGGCTTGAACCCACAAGGCTGGCGAGCATCCTTGGTACAATGACCAATGTGTACACTGTCTCTGAAGTGGAAAGCATACTAAGAAAGAAGTACATGGGAGTATGAAGGTGACGATCAATACTGATAATTATCATAATAATGGCATTGCCAGTCAGAGTTAACAGGTACAAGGTCAGAAATACCATAAAGAGAGTAAACTTGTATTCCTGAAAGCTGGAGAAACCTTGGAAAACAAACCCACTTACCACTGTGTGGTTTCTTCTCATCATCTTCCAGACAGGAGTGACAGTCTTGAGTCAATCAGTATGAATACATCAGTGCCCACTTAAAGCAGATGATGCTTAGGAAAAATTGGCAATGGTTCTGTCTCTGGGTAGACATCGAGTTAGCAAGGACAACTGTCCATCTAGTAGTCAAAGATAGACACAATCAGGAAATGATTTAAAGCCTAAAAGTTTGTATGTAAAATGTGGAACAGATTTCCCAGTAAGGTGGACTTTAAGTAGGAAAGGGAAGTAGTCAGGAGAAACAGACAAGACATAACTAAATTTGAAAGGCATTTTCCGATTAGAGCATAGTTTCAAAACTTGTTACTTATATTTGTTTAAAACAGATTATTTTTTTATTGTCTTCATAAAGGACTGCACTTCTGTGTTGTTGTAGAAAGGAATGCAGGCTGCCCAGCACCTTACAAATGTTTGCACTCTCTCATGCACTTGTCTGCTTCATGAACACATTTGCACAGATCATTCAGCATTTGCAAGCCTGACTGTCCCCTATTCCATTTTTAAAACAAAGAATATTGCCCTCTTTCTTCAATATTGACAGATGCCTCCTTTTCCTCAGAAACTCTTCTCAGTACTAGATGCAACCTGTCAATCAAGCTCCCTGTTGCCCAGCAACTTATGTTCCTGGATTGTGTGCATCTCCATGCCCTTTCCAGCTTTGGTTACATATAAATCTCACAGGTAGCTGGTCTCACTAGAGTAAGCCATCTTTTCTAATTTCTTCATGATTATACATTAAAAAACTGTGGGGGAACCAATCTTTTAACTTCTCTCACTGAGGGGTAATTTAGAATCAAAAGTCGCTTATGTTAAAAAATAATTAAGGATAAGCAATCCCTTGTAGCATTTCAATTTTTTCCATATGTTTTCAACATTATAACACCCTATATATTAGTTTATTTGTACCTCCCATCTTGCAGTAAGAAAATTATGACACCAAAGTCTATGTGATTTCCTCAAATTCATGCAATCATTTCCTTCTAAAACCAGGGTGATTTGTTCAACTACCCGGGAAATATCAATGGCCACAACATGTGAGAAATAAGATGACTTCTCATTTTCATTGGAAAAATGTATGTATTTTCCTCTTTCTCTAGGAGTGAAATTACATTGTAAAGAAATTTAAAACCCAGAAATAATTTGGAAAACCAGAAAAACTTTAGAACCTAAGAAGCTGAGGAAATATTAGCATGTTCGTGATAACCTATACAACCTTACCTTAAATGAATATTTCGATAATTAATATTTCTGATTATATTTTTTTGGAAATTGTCATATATGTGTGTCAAATGTATATAAAAAAACTGTAAGTATTTTAATTATGATAACCAAGGCCAGCAACAATGTGAATTGATAATTAACATAATTATGACATATGCATCTGATAGAACCATGTGATCAGTTCATAGCCAAAGAGAGAAAACATGGAAAATTTGATGAATAGGAAGATCACAGACTGCAATTTACAAAACAAAAAAAGAATGAAAATGAAGAAGTAAAGTATATACATACATGGAACACTAAACCGGCTCAGCAGCATTTATTTGTGCATGTATGTGTAACAATGCTAACTAATGAAAAAACCGGAATGAATTTGAAAGCTAAAACTAGGGAGACATGAAGAGGTTTGGAAGAGTCAAGGGAAAGGAAGGAAATGATGTAATTATACTTTGATTTAAAAATTAAAATAAAAATACTTTTTACAAAATGGAAGTAAACATTCAAAAACATAAATAACATTAAAATGAAGAAAAGCCACTCAAAATCTCCAACATTACCTTTTTAATGACCTTTATACAATCCAGACTTTTACACTTAATTATTCCTTTAGAAATCTAAGATTAAAATTGGTAAATATTTCTTCCCAGTCAAAATATATCACTTGATGGCAGAGGTGGCCCAAGGAAGAAAAATGAGAACAGGTGAGTGAACTTACCTCAGAGAAGAAACAGTTGAAGGCGCAATGCCTGAGTAGGTTAGAGTCTCTGAGCAGGAAGCCAGAGGGAATTGTCATCAGTTGTTGGACTCTGTAATTAGTAAAAGATAACTTCCTGAGCAGTGATGGGGAGACTGAAGCAGAGATGCTCATCGCAGGTGTTAAGGGACCACCAAAGAATAATGAAGATGCTAGAGAAAAAAACACACACACACACACACTTACAATGAACTAAATAACTCTGTTGCTCTTAGTACACTGGGATGCAAGTAGCTGAATGAAGAAGAGTTTGGAATTTCCTATCTGAAGATTTTGAAAAACAGTACAAGGCAGTTTGATGATATAGAGATATGAAACACACACACACACCACACACACATACACACACACACACACACACACACACACACACACACACACACACACACACACACACACATATATATATATATATATATATATATATATATTCCCCCCCCCCTGTGGAGATGAGAGGGTCGAATGGACTAGCCCGTAACTGTCTCTGTATAGCCAAGACTCATTATACTTTGTTAGTTAAGGTAGAACACTTTTTTTTTTTTTTTTTTGTAACTGGGAAGTCAAAGTAAGCTAGGTTCTAGAAAGACCATGTGGAGTATATGAATTCTTGTGTTTCCTTAATTCTTCCTAATCAGGAAAGCCATGGCCCCTCACAATGGACGGAGCAGATGAGTGCACACAGGGGCAGCTGGATCACAGCTGCCAGTGCAGCATCCCAGCTTCCTTCTGTGCCGTCTCAACCATCAAAGATGCAACATTTTATGTAAATTTCTTTTCCAGTAGTTTTGGGGGAAGGAAATTCTTTCCCCCCAGCTCCTAAAATTTTTTTAAAGAAATTCTTCTACAGAAATAACTTCCTTCCTAGACTGAAAATCCAATTCTGAGCTAGCAGCTAATCCCACTCACTTCATCCACCAGGATTTCCCTTTTGGATGCCAGAATTTCAAAAAGAGAAACGTATTGGGAAGTTTTGAGTCTCTCAAACATGACTGAGCCATTGGACCCTAGAGTTAGAAGGCAGTTTCCAAAGCACAGCATTCTTACTCTATAGGCCCCCAAATTCTGCTTCAGTGCTTCCAATGATGAGAAACCTATTATTGTATAAGTTGGTAGCCCTCTTTAAAAAGAAAGGACTATGTGTGTTTAGAAAAAAAAAAGTACACTTTTAAATTACACATGTTCCCAAGTTGAAGGATTTGTAAACAGAAAAGTTAGTTTTCTCCTCCATATACTCTGGTCCATAAGTAACCATGTTTATTTCTTCCTTCCTTCCTGCCTGCCTGCCTGTCTTTCTTCTTTCCTTCCTTTCTCCTTTCCTTGGTTTTTTTCCTTCCACTTGTTTGTTTCTCTCTGGGATTTTATTTTTGTATAACCTTACATAGTTCTGTATCATTTCAATTTTACACAATATAATTAGACTATACATAACAATTCTTGTCTACCTTCTTCCACTGGAGGATATGTCTTGAATGCTTCTGGTAACAGTACAGCCATCTCATTCTTTTAATTTCCAGAGATGTATACTAACTGTTCCATTATTAGCATCAATTCCATTTTTGGTCTTTAATAGTTGGAAAGCATTACTTTCTACTGTTTCAATATCTAGTTCCTTGCTAATTACCATCTCCCAAATCATTCCACTTTCTATGTCTTCTAATATGAGAGTATTTCATACTGACGACTATTTTCATACCACCACTAAATTTCATGTTCTTCAGTCTACCAACCACAGCAAAGGGGCATGATAAGATATAGTGTTAACAGACAGGAGACTCTATAGAAGAAACCACATGCTGAAAACTGTAGAGGGAGAATAGCAAACATTTCAAAAACACCTTGGTATTTCATTCTCACTTGTCACTGTGTCTGACCTTGGCAGTGGGAACCCGAAGGAGGTGCATTCTGGATGAAATCTTTACAAAGCTCTAGAAAGAACTGAGTCTGAAAACAAATGCAAATCAACAAAACCCACATCCAGGAGGTGATTACAATGGCAGATAAGACTAATAAAGTGAAGAAAATTTAGCTCCCTGTTATCAAAAGGAAAAAGCAAATTACTGTTTTTCCCCACTGATGTGGAGAGTTGACTTCTTTGGCCTTACAGTAGAAGAAAAAAAGAAATATGGTCTCTTAGGTTGCAAATTTCAGGAGTTTTGATGGTTTCTCTATTAACTAGTGAATCTCTTCACTTCATCTCCTGGGGATCTTTCCTTTGGAGAATTCCTTAGGGGTCTTAAGAGACAACAGGATGGAACCGCCAGTCTCATGGGATTCATTAAGAACTTCTGTGGCTGCCAGAGGCGATGCTTTCATTTGTTTACTGAATTGTCCAGGTTTCCAAAACTGACTCTGCATTGAATTTTGAGGAAGTACACCAATTAATACTGAAAACTTGAGGGAAGACCGTAAATGTTAATTTGTCTGTATTGGAAAGCAGCTTATTTCTTAAAATTGATCAAATAAATAAGATCCAGTTGCTGCATCGGATTACTGGAGGCCAGGGCTTGTCTGGTTCAGCTTCAGCCCTCAGTTGATTTCCTTAGGTCTCACTGATAAATGCCTCATGTTTATAGCCATTTACAGAAAAATGTCATCCACACTGGGAAAAGGCAGGAGTCAATCTTAGACCTCTTCTTGTGTTCTCTTTGGCTTATTCCTGGTACTTCCTGGAAATAAAACGAAAAGACAACGGGTCGGTGGTCTTCCCCACAAAGACGATCACTGGTCCCATGGGGCCTGTAAGGAAGCGCTTCAGCTCTGCCCTATTACAGGAAATTGCCACAACAATCCTGAATACAGACTAAGGACATATAAAACACTTCACAATTTCCTCTTTAGTGATCAACACAGTGCACATTCATCACAGAGATGCATAAAAGGAAAAAGATGACATGGACAACTGGTGATCCCTAACTTAGAAATCCACATTACTGAGCCAGGCATGGTGACACACATGGGATGAAGAAGGGCAATCCTTTTCTACTTAGGGAGTTCAAGGCCAGCCTGGCTCCAAGACACTCTGTATTAACAGAGAGAGTAAGAGAGAGAGAGGTGGAGAGACAGAAAACATACATCATTAGTAGTTTAAAAACATTTCATATGCATTCATATGGCTATATATATATTAAAAACATTTTTATATTTATACAAGAAGATAGGATAATGATCATTTATGTTTTGCTACTATTTGAATGGAAATGTCCTTCAGTGTTCAAAGGTTAACATTTTAAACCCTAAATTCATATGTTAGTGGTATTTAGAGGTGAGGCCTTCGTGAAACAACTATATTAGATTAAGTTATGATGGTAAGATTACATTACTTTGTATGTATGTTTGTGTTTCATGTTCATGCAGTGCCTGCAGAGTACAGAATGCCTTGGATCTCTTGAAACTAGAAAAACAGACAGTTATGAGCTGCCATCTGTGTGCTGGGAATGGAACCCAGTTCCTCTGCAAGAACAGCCAGTGCTCTTAAGCACTGAGCTATCTCTCCAACCCTACATAACTTCTGAATAAGCTGCATTGCAGAGGTCCAGAAGCTGCCACCGACTGTCTGATTTTCCAGCCTTCCTTTGAAACTTAGATGGAAACTGTAGCTCTTGTATTCTGCATGAAGAGGAAACCAGCATCAATTGCATGGTGCCAAGGCTGTGCAGTCACTATGCACTCTTAGACTGTGACTGCAGAGATCTCTGAGTGCCTGAAGAGTTAATCTCAAGAAAAACTTCTCTGAGGGTACGTTTAAACTGTCTTCTCAAAGCAAACCATCAAAAACCTTCAAATGAGCTAAAACTTTTGTACTCTTTACCCTGTAATGGGCTGGGTAATGCCACTACCTAAGCTATGTTCGTGTCAGTTTTCCTATGAGCCAGACTCTGCTAAGTACTGCCTCATTAAAAATTTACTTTTTTTTTCAGCAGTCACCCTTTTCTTGATTCCAGCTATGTGTGCTTCTATTTTGACCAAATCTTTAGATTTCCAAGGCTTTTGTTTGTTTGTTCATTTTACTTCGCTTGATTCTTGTTCCTATTTTTCACTATAAATCTGAAAATAAATAAATAAAAAGCAGCCAGCAACATGGATGTCATCTGAAAACCATGATTCAGATTTTATCTATCAAATCAATTCATCACTTTTAAGTTCAATTTTATTCAAAGTGTCAGGGCCCAGACAAAGTATAGAGAAATAATTTACAGAGTATGTCATGAGTGGGCTGGGATCCAGTTCTCTACAAAACACTCAGTTCTACATGAAATCTGTGGGCATAGTCTTTACTGTCCAGATTTTATCAACATAATGGCTCCTTTAAAATTTTTGTTTTATTAACAAATTATGTGTGTACATATGCCTGCAGATGCCACAGTGCCAGATATACTTAAAATAGAAATTTCTTTATTGTTTATCAGATGCTCAACTTTAACTAATCAGCCTATATTTTACCTAGGAGACTTAATTAAGGAGCACATACAGCATGTAACAATAATAATTAAATAATAAAAAGACATGGATTCAGAGGGAGCAAGGGCTATATGAAAGGTACCAGAGGCTACAGGAGGAAGGAAAAACTGATATAACTATATTTTAACTTAAAAAATTAAAACAAAAACAAAAACAGGCACATAGTACTTGCTTGTTCAACTCTACGCAAAGCTAGTTTTAAAGTTTTTATGAACATATTTTATTTTATTTTATTTTATTTTTGTGATTCATACAATATATTTTGGTAACAGCCTTTTCTCTTCCCCAACTTCTCCCAGAGGCTCGCTTACTCCCATCCACCCAACTTCATGTTCTTTCTCTCGCTTATCAAAAAAATAAATAACTACATGAAACACCCCAGATATTAAGGTCACATTATAAACCATAAATATAAACCATAGTTGTGTTAATTTTGAGCAGTTGTATTTAAATTGCCTCAAAAGTTCAAATGATCAGAGGTAACAGCCTGATCTTCCATTTAAACTGCTTTCTCTCATCAACTGAAGTTGGAACTTCCAGTTCTTTGGAAAGTTTGTTATATTAAATGATGGTTTGTTGGGGCACACAGGTGAAAGCATGTCTTGCTAAATCAAACAAGTGAAAGACTGTTTTCTTGAAGCAGACACAGGTGAAAGGGTATTTGGATATAGCAGACACGTGAAAGGATGCTTGATAAAGGAGTATAAATATGACCCCATGGACAGAGGGAGACAAGCACTGAACCTTGTGGTTTGATTTGCTCTGTACATTGCTATTCTTCACTAAAGAGTCACATGTATTGGTTCGCCTTACATAGTGTTGTTGAGCTCAACTTGTAATAACTTCGACATTGAGAGAAACTCAACCGCGAACTGCTCATATGGTTCCTGCAGCATCTTGCTACGTCTGTGGCTGCTTCTGGCTGTTTGGAGAGCCTGGAGGCTTCTTCAGGATTAAACTACAGCTGCCTGGTGTCTGCTTGCTGAAAGGACTGGCCAGTAGCTGCTGCTTCGTGCCTGGTGTCTGCCTGCCTAGAGGTCTGGTCTGCAGGTGCTGCATCGTATTTGGTGGTTGCTAAGGGACTGAACTGCTGCCCAAGAAGATTGAGCTCACCCACAAAGAATTATTGCTGAACAGGTCCACTTCCCCCATATCCTAATAAATTTGCTCTTCCACTATGTCTGCTGGATGGTGGTCTAGAAGAGAAGTTGAACCCTTATTAAGAGTAGGTTGCAAAAAATTATGCCTACACTCAACCTAATAATCTAATCATTTGATAACTAACTTTAAAACATTTAGTGATAAAGCATACAACACTAGTTTTTCAATAATTTTATTCACTTATCTCTATTCAATGAAATTTTATATTTTGTATAAAAATTTCTTGCATCAGTTAGGTTCAATGTAAGCTACAAATGCAATAGACAACGAATCCTCATGTACATTTAATTGTACAACAGCTCTTCCCTTATATCCTGTGAAGGAAGTAAATGTATTCACCTTTGATTTGTTAATGGCAGTTACCTACAAATTGTCAATATCAGTAGCATGGGATATAAATGGCAGAATTTTACCATGGGGCAGGATTGTATCTTCAAACTTAAGCAAATTTATGTGATTTCCTAAGCATGACAGAGAGGAGAGAGGACAAAGGAGAGAGAGATGGGGGGGGGACTCTACGTAAGGATTCTACTCAGAAGAGAAAAAGAAATGATGCAGAAGTAAAGAATTTGTTCCGTCCTCTCATCTGGGCCACACATTTTAAGCATTGTTTCAAAATAATATTTGCATCCAAGTAGACCACCATGAATGATCCATGTAGAACAGAACTACTTGTGATTTTTAGACAATGGGGATTTTGTTCATAAATAAATCATAAAAGGCTGAACTAAGGATACTTCTTTAGCCATTTGACTGGAATAGTGAGTGTCTACAGATTGGGACTTGGCAGAGCAGGGAACTCTATCTTCCCTTTCATTTATTCATTTTATTGTGCTGTATTTCCAGTTAATTAAATTTATAGTCACATACCCCATGGTTAGAACAGGGGAAAGAGGATTATAAAGTCATTTTATATATTCTGAAAAAGACTGACAGGCTATCAGCCATAAAGGAAAACAGCCCATGATGCTAATTACCAGGAAATTAACTATAGAATATGTCCGAGGGGCTGATTTTCCTGAGCACAAATGCACAGACGAGACTGGAGACTGGTAGCTCCAAAAATAGATGAAGAGCTGGATATCAAGAGTGGTTCAGTGTTCTCTCGTGTTCTTTAACATGTAGACATAGTTTAGAAATATTCACTAACCTGACAGAAGACAAGATGATGTATGAGGTTGCAATATCTTGATGGAATCATCAGTGTATTAATTGCTCATTTATCTCTCTAATAATCATTTATTGGAAATTTAAACAATTCCTGCACTGTGGCAAGCTCCAGGTAAAACGAAGTTGATTGGATATTTGTAGACATTGAATTCAATTAAGTATATGATGAGAAGCCAGATAAGAAAATATGCTCTTGCCTTATATTGTGATACATACTATGATTAGTTAAGACTGACACACCATGAGAACAATAAATAACTGATGGCATGCACTTTAATACACTATGCTCACATATCCACCAGGAAGTGAGATTATGGAGATAACAATTTTGTGTATCTTTGCAGGAGCTCTTTCCCTGGGGAGACACAGACAAGTATCTACCTCATCCTTACAGGACATCATTCACAGGCCAAAGTATGATCTCACCAAAATCCAGTTTGGGTAACCAATGGGGTTTTTGCATACTTAGAAATCTCATGTTAGATGATATTTACAGGATTATGAGAAACCCAAGGTAGCTGCACCGTTGAAAGCATCGCCTGGCATGGATGGTGGCTTCCCATAGCGACACAGATGGAATCCTCAGTTCAGTTTACCTTGTATAGATTTTGTAAAAGCACAGGCAATGTTCAATTAGGGCAAAAACACTTAGCTGGGAGGTACAAGAGGGAGTGGCTGAGATATTACTTGAGGATACAATGATTCTCTCTGTCTCCCCCTTGTATTAGTCAGGGTTATTTCAAGTCACAGAACTTATGGAATTTCTCTCTATATTGAGGGAATTTATTGTGAAGACTTACAGTCTACAGTCCAACTAACCCAATAATGGTCAGCTGTGAATGGGAAGTTCAAGAATCTAGTAGTTGCTCAGTCCCACTAGGCTAGTTGTTTCAGCTAGTCTTCTATATGATGAGGTTTCAACAGATGTTCTGGCTAGTAAGTGCAAGCAGGGAAAGAAGAATGAATCTTCCTTCTCCCAATGTCTTTATGTAGATCTTCAGCAGGAAGTGTGTCTCGAAGATCAGATAACGTGGGAAAGCCTTGGGAATGGCCTCAGGCTCAGGGAAGTCACAATGCACCTGCACAACTTATTTCTAAAGTGAAGACTTTCTTAAAGACACTTTGGGCAGCAGAGTGTGTTCTGCCTTCCAGTGTCAGGAAGAGCTTCGGGGTAGTCAGCTCTGCAGAGTGCTGGTATATAGAGTTCATGCCATCCTTGCTCAGTGGATGTAATTCTGCTTATCCTATCCCAGCTATAGAAGGAAGCATCAAATAAGGACATTGGAATATGGCATTTTAGCATTGAAAACTTGAAATTGATATATTGTGTGAAAATGTAATTCTTGATAGTGTGTAACTAAGAATAAAAGCTAACTGCTCTCTTTAAAAAAAAATGTGGTAGCTCATGCCTTTAATCCCAGCACTTGGGAGGCAGAGACGGGCAGATTTCTGAGTTCGAGGCCAGCCTGGTCTACAAAGTGAGTTCCAGGACAGCCAGGACTATACAGAGAAACACTGTCTTGAAGAAAAAAAAGTGTGGCTCAAATTAAAGGTGTTTACCACCTTGCCTGGATCTGGGACTTACTTTGTTCCATAATGACCTTGAACTCAGAGTTTTCCTTGCCTCAGTCTCCTGGGATTAAAGGTGTATACTACCTTTCCTGAGTCTAAGAGTTTCATGGCCACTATGCTTCAAGATCTTCATGCCAAGATCCAGGTCAGAAACTTGTGTCTTCCAGCCTCAAGATCTCAATCACTAGTGAGTCCTCCAATTGTGGATTGTAGGTTATTCCAGATACAGTCAAGCTGACAACCAGAAATAGCTATTACACACCTTCAATGAAGAAGTGTCAACAGTCATCAGATTATAAGTATAAATGTAAATGAACATGTTATCACTCTGAGTTACTCTGAGCTAGTCTTAGGCATGGGCCACAGCCAACTCCAGTAAGCCCATCTTTATAAATTGGGGCATATGTGATAAGGACAGAGACTCTTTTTTTTTTTTCTCTCTTTATTAGATATTTTCTTTATTTACATTTCAAATGTTATCCAGAAATTTCCCCTGACCCTCCTGCATCCCCGCCCAGCTCCCCTACCCACTCCCTCCCACATAATGGCCCTGGCGTTCCCCTGTACTGGGGCATATAAAGTCTGTATGACCAAGGGGCCTCTCCTCCCAGTGATGGCCAACTAGGCCATCTTCTTCCATATATGCAGCTAGAGACATGAGCGCAGGGGAAACTAGTTAGTTCATGTTATTCTTCCACCTATAGGGTTGAAGACCCCTTCAGCTCCTTGGGTACTTTCTCTAGCTCCTTCCTTGGGAGTCCTGTGTTCCAACTAATAGCTGACTGTGAGCAACAACTTCCATGTTTGCCAGGCACTGGTATAGCCTCCCACAAGACAGCTATATCAGGTTCCTTTCAGCATTATCTTGCTGGCATATGCTATAGTGTTTATTTTGGTGGCTGATTATGGGAAGGATCCCTGGCAGCCACCGTCACTGGTTGGTCCATCCTTTTGATTCAGCTTCACACATAATCTCTATAACTCCTTCAGTGTGTGCTTTGTTCTTAATTCTAGGAAGGGGCGAAGGGACCACATTTTGAACTTCATTCTTCTTGAGATTCATGTGTTTAGTAAATTGTATCTTGGGTAGTCTAGGCTTCTGGGCTAGTATCCACATATCAGTGAGTACATGTTATGTGAGTTCTTTTGTGATTGGGTTACCTCACTCAGAATGACACCCTCCAGATCCATCCATTTGCCTAGGAATTTCATATATTCATTGTTTCNGTGAGGTGGAATCTCAGGGTTGTTTTGATTTGCATTTCCCTGATGATTAAGGATGTTGAACATTTTTTCAGGTGCTTCTCAGCCATTTGGTATTCCTCAGTTGAGAATTCTTTGTTTAACTCTGTGCCCCACTTTTTAATGGGGATATTTGATTTTCTGGTGTCCACCTTCTTGAGTTCTTTATATATATTGGATATCAAGGACAGAGACTCTTGACCATAGGGACCACACTAATATTTTTAAATATATAACCATTTTCACTCACTCTTTGAGAATCCCATAGATGTATGCAATATATTTCGATCATATTTATTTCCCACTGTACCCTTCAGCTCCTTTTGGATTTCTTCCCCCTAAGACCCTTTCTAAACTTTATGCCACCAATTCTCTTATTTTTTAATGATACACTAAACATTGATCATATACACATGGTTGTGAGGTCATTCACAATAACAGCAACAACTTACCAGCACCATATCCTTAAAGGGGCCAACTGTCCTTCTCCTAGGATTCATCATTAGCATCTTAACTGTGGTGCGATCTCATGTGACTCTCCCTCAGATTTGTTGGATTATTGATTGAATTAATGTCATGCAGGTATTCCACAGATAATCACAGCTAATGTGAGTTTGTGAGTGGAACACTTTTGCCATGTTCAGGACATAGCTTTGCCCCAGTCCTTGGTTCTTACAATCTTTCTGCTCCCCCTTTCAACATGTTCTCTGAGCCTTCCAGGGAAGGAAAATATATAGATGTTACATTTATGGCTGAACACTTGTAATCAGAACTGTAATCAGTTATGGATCTCATCAACTTTTATATGTTGCACAAAGCTTTCCAATTTCTATCTACTGGACTACTTTGTTCTTTTCCCACCTGAAAATTGATGCATTCTGTACACTTGATCCCTCTCCATCTTGATGTTCTGTCCAGTCTGGGTTGTGTGATATTGCCAAATCTTGGTGATACTAAAGAGGACTTTACCAGGTGTCATCAAGGAGCATACAAGGGTTATACATTGGCCTATCAATTCTCCAGAGACTATGGTGACCACAAATTTGGAAGCCAAGAGAACTTATTGGTCTAAATAGCTAAATGAATCACCTATTTGCATTTCATCTTGTCACTCTGACTTAGTTCCTGGTTCCTATCTGTCACGTTTTGTTCACTGTTTTTCTCAGTCCTTCAATGTCTTTCTCTCCACACCATGCTCTGTAGTTCATACACATACCCTCTCCCGTGTCATTTCTCAGTCCTTCTTATTGTTGTTGCTCTTTATCTGCTACTGACTAACAGGTTAGTTATACAGTTCCCACAAACCATCCTGTGGTGCTACTCTGTCTCAAATGAAGCCCTCTAGATTGGTTGTCTCTAAATAATGTTTCTATTTTAATGTCTCTGTTTTGTTGCTTTTGTTGTTACTTCTATTAAGTAACAACAAAGGACTTTTGGTAAAACATGAGTAGGAATCTGGAACTAACTCCTTTTCCATACAAGTCCTTCACGCTCACATCAATCCTGCTTGCTTCCCCTCTTCTGCTTTTAACTCCTTTTTTCCTTCATCTTCTGCTTTCAGATCTGTCCCTACCTCCCACTGCTTTTGCTTTTAACCTACACCAGCTTTTTTTCCCCTCTTTATTAGATATTTTCTTCATTTACATTTCACATGTTATCCAGAAATTTTCTCTTACCCTCCCGCGTCCCCGCCCTGCTCCCCTACCCACCCCCTCCCACGTAATGGCCCTGGCATTCCCCTGTTCTGGGGCATATAGAGTCTGTATGACCAAGGGGCCTCTCCTCCCAACAGCAAGGTTTCTGTATGTGCTGACCTGTCATCCTGGCAAGTCAGAGAGGAGAATGAGGGACTCATCCATCAGGCCTCCAGAGTCACTGCTCTTGGGCATCACCACATTGCCACATTGTCCATATAACTAGCTGCTGTCCTGTGGAAGTCCTGTATCCCCACTGCCAGGACACACTTGGATGTTAGACCCACCGAGCACCTCTGAGCACATGGAGTCCAACCATTCAATTTCACAGAAACACTCATTTGGAAACAGACTTAGTAAGTGAGCTATAAACATGACATCATTTACTTAAAATATTAGTACTGTAGACCTATTCTTATAATACAGCTTGTAGAACAATTCCACAGTTGTTTAATCACTCCCCATTAATTAAATAGCCCACTGTGGTTAATAAACACAAATGCCACAAATATTGAATTTTAAAATTTAAAGTTTTGCCCCAAATTGTTTGCACACTCCAGTATACAATACTTCTCCACTCCCCACCTGCATTGCATAAGTTCCAATGTCTTGTGTATTGGAAAGTAGTAACTCGTGCTTGTTTTTATTTTTTATTATATATTTTACTATTTAAAACAATTTTAAACTTAAATATATTATGATCATATTTCCCTCCCCTAAGTCCTTTTAGATTCCCTGCTCCATATCCATTCAACTTTAACTTCTTTCTTAAACAAAAACAAAGTTCCAGTGTAACAAGATCTCCGAAAATAAACAATACTCAAATTACTCAAATAGAAACACCCCCCCCCACACACACACCCAAATTACCAAATAAGACAATACACAAAAACACTTGTGGAGTTCATAATATGTTGGTCAACTACTCCTGAACATAGAGCCTGTTCTGGAGGGGTTGATAAACCCAGTTTCACTTCATTGGCCAAGAAAACAGATTTTTTTCCCTCTTCCATCAGTTAAAAATGACAGTTCAGTTGTTAACTTTTACTTAAGTGGGTAGAGTTTCTCTCTCTCTCTCTCTCTCTCTCTCTCTCTCTCTCTCTCTCTTCCTTCCTTCCTTCCTTCCTTCCTTCCTTCCTTCTCTTTGTTTCTTTCTTTCATTATTCACTCATTTTTAACTATAAGAAAATAAATATTAAAATAAAACAAAAACTATTGCAATGAAGTTGGACAAGAAAAATCAACAGACTGAAAAGATCCTAGGAGAACACACAACATTCAGAAATCCACTCATTTACACAGTCAGGAATCCCATAAAAACACTAAACTCAAAGCCATAATATAAACACCGAGGATCTGGTGCAGACCAGTCCAAGTCCTGTGCATACTGTGGCAATCTCTGTGAGTGCTATGAGTTTTGCTCCTGTTGATTTAGAAGGCCTTGTTTTCTCGATGTCCTGCATCTCCTCTGCCTCTTACACTCTCTGTATTTCCTCTTCTATGGAATTCTCTGATTTCTAAGGAGAGAGATTTGATGGAGACATCCATTTGGGACTGAGTGTTCCAAGGCCTCTCACTCTCTGGATGTGGGTCTCTGTATCGTTCCCATCTGCTGCAAGAGGAATCTTCTCTGATGATGATTGAACAAGACACTGATCTTTGAGTATAGTGGAATGTCATTAGGAGCCATTTTATCACTATACATTTATTTATTTATTTATTTATTTATTTATTTATTTATTTATTTATGGCCAGTGGTATTTATTTGGTTTTACCTTAAGTTCCAGGGCTACCTCTTTTCTTTTCTTTCCCTTTCCCTTTCCCTTTCTTTCTTTCTTTCTTTCTTTCTTTCTTTCTTTCTTTCTTTCTTTCTTTCTTTCTTTCTTTCTTTCTTCCTTCATTCTGGCCCCACTTACTCCAGCCCTGCTCACTCAGACACAGCAGAAGAGGGCATCAGGTCTCATTATGGATAGTTGCAAGCCACCATGTGGTTGCTGGGATTTGAACTCAAGACCTCTGGAAGAGCAGTCAGGGTTCTTAACCACTGAGCCATCTCTCAGCCCCTCACCGCTGTTTCTTGGTCACCCAAGCTATGTTAGATACAGTTCCATCTCATCAAATGGGCCTTAAGTCATATCAATTGATTGGTTACTCCCACAACTTTGTGCTGTTATTGCCTTAGGTAGTATACCATTGTAGGTAAAGGGTTTGGGAGAAGAGAGAATAGAGAGCAAGGCAACTATCTTAGTGAATAGCCATCAGCTTCTTGNCTGTTTCTTGGTCACCCAAGCTATGTTAGATACAGTTCCATCTCATCAAATGGGCCTTAAGTCATATCAATTGATTGGTTACTCCCACAACTTTGTGCTGTTATTGCCTTAGGTAGTATACCATTGTAGGTAAAGGGTTTGGGAGAAGAGAGAATAGAGAGCAAGGCAACTATCTTAGTGAATAGCCATCAGCTTCTTGTTTTGTAGTATGTCCTGTTACTATATATTAAGCCTACTTTGTAAGTTAAGGTGAAGGAGTAGTGGGGTTTCCCTTGTGTTGGTTGTCACAGTTAATCTAACATTGATCACCTTTCCTTACTTGATCATTGTTCACATGCTCTTTTGTGAGCGTTCTGTTTTAGTTTCTTCATCTGCATTCTCTGACTTGTCCATCTTCACATCTCTAAAATGATCCAGCCACTCGAGAATCCATCATTTCACTCACCTCTCACTGTAGATAGCCTATTCCACAGCCTTTCACTATTATAGTCCTTGCCAACCACACATTGTCTCTTCTGGGGTAAATAGCTCTGAGGCTTGTGATTTTATCAAATCTCTCATCTATCTATCTATCTATCTATCTATCTATCTATCTATCTATCTATATCTCTATATCTCTATCTATCATCTATCTATATATGTATCTATCTATCTATCGTCTGTCTGTCTGTCTGTCTGTCTGTCTGTCTGTCTGTCTACCTACGTACCTACCTATCAACTAATTTTGTCTGTGGGAGACCTAAGTAAATACCACACGAAATTGTGACTGCATATGCCAACTCCATGTGCCCTTTTGGAGGAGTCTTTCACTCTTTATTCTCTCCTATAAATCTAGCCATATTGAATTTTCTGGAGGTACAATGCTTAGTAATTACAGCAAAATTTAGAAATGATATTCCAATGTACAGAAGATGGAGAGAATGTTTCAATGAGCCCAAATTTTGTAGCAATCATGTTAAAACAATACAACATGCCGACTGCCTTTCTTTC
Organism: Mus minutoides; assembly: GCA_902729485.2. Taxonomy (NCBI): domain Eukaryota; kingdom Metazoa; phylum Chordata; class Mammalia; order Rodentia; family Muridae; genus Mus; species Mus minutoides. The sequence continues at coordinate 539,635 of LR749651.1, read as the reverse complement.
CCATATATAAGATCCTGGCCATCCAGATCTTTAAACTTTAAATTTTGTCTCTGTAAGTCATATGATCTAGACTTCTATGTGTTATGAAAGCCATGGGTGCTAGCAAAACTCATAGGATTCCTTTGAATCTCAAGTGGAAAAAGCACAGCATCTAACACACAGTAAATATTCAATAAGTGCTATGAATTAATTAGGGCTGTTCCATAATTATTATTTTTACTAAAATATGTTTCAATGCTTTCATTATTATTTCTGCCCACAGAGATTAATATTTTTAAAAAGCAGTGAATTTAGAAAGAAAAAATTCTAACCCTTTTGTGAATCTTTGTCCCTATATAGTACTCAGTGTATTGCTAAGCACATAGCAGCTGCTTAATGAGTATTTTTAAAAAGCTGCAGTATTACTATGACCCAATGCATGTTTATGAAATTCAGGTTAGTTCTCCTTTTATTAGCAAGACAAAAGATAATAATACAAAGTGGAAAGTTCACACACAATTTTTCATGGCATAATACGTTACTCTGCCAAGGAATAGTTGCTGAAGGCAACCCTTCCTTATACAGTGGAATACTCTAAGTATAGAGTCCTTGAACAATGGCTATTCACTCCAAGGTTTACTTCTTGGTCAAATTTTGACAATAATATAACCTGAGAATAATTCACATATTTTCCATCTGTATTTTATGTATTTTTATCTTTTCTCTTTTCTTTATCAACCACTGGGGATGATAAATCTCTGTATATATTGTTGGTTTTATTTAACATTTAACTTAGATGTTCAATTATTTGGTTGAAATAAAATGTTAATGGTCTAATGATGGGTTTTGCACAATTTGAGATGTTTTTCTTAAGGAAGTGTTATTTTTAGTGTGTTTTTGCAAGATGAAAAAAATTTAAACTAATCTCATGTAGAGTATTATGGTAGAAACAGCTGTATTTTAATCAGATGGTGAAAACTATTTTTCTTTTCATTAGCAGAAGGACTTAACTCCTCAAGTGTCTACCCACCTCTTCAGCTTACTAGACCTAGCCCATAAGCTAAGAGATGCCATCTAAATATTTTTCAAATGAGAAATCATTGTCCCTACATCCTCCAACACCTCCAGCCCACTTGAAAGTTTCTCTGACATTATCTGCAAGAGTTCTTTCTCCCTCCTTCCTTCCTGTTCTCTGTAGACAACTTCAGCTTGACTTCCACACACACCCCTCCACAGAAATCACCATCATTAGTTCCCAGAGACTTCCACATTGCCAGGCACAGTTTTTATCTTCTCATCTTACTTCATCTCTCGGCAAGATTCAGAAATGAACCATTTCTCTAGAAATGTGCTCTCTTCCCAGCCCTGCTGAGGACCCTCTTATCTTATGAGCTGTTTCCCCTAGGATCCTTTCTGGGCTTGTCCCCTTCTCCATCCTTGAGATTTTGGCCTTTCTTACTGCTCCATGCTGGAATTTGCTTTGTCTTTACTCTTTCTCTTACTTTATATTTTAGCCAACTTCATCTTAATCAGTCTCTTTAGATGCATGCCAGTGATTTAAATTTACATTTCTAGTCAAAACATTTATCCTTTCAAAACTTTCTATTTATCATTAGCATTGTATAGAAAGAGCACAACAGCTTTTAAATTGGAGTACTTCATTTTCTTCCCTAAAATGGTTACTTTTCTAAGCTGTAGTCCTTCCCTAGCCTTTGTGAATACATGGTATCACCATTTGCAGAGTTATTAAAGGTAGAAAATTAGGAAATATCTTTTATGATTTCTTTATCTTCCAATCTGCCAGTAAATCCTTTTAATGCTCACCTTGGACCCATGAACCCTTAACTATCATCTCTCTAGGACAACTTATCATCATATTTTATTGTCAATTAAATCATATTTTAACAATCTCCTAAGACACTGAAAATCTATAACATATCTGACTGCAGATACATCTGTGTGCATATCTGCTTCAATATCTATGCATTTAAATGTGGGCATATATTTAATATGTATGCACACATATAATATCGATATTCAAAAGTCCTCCAAATGTCTTAATCAAGGGAATACATATTTACACAGGCACACACATCTATCTACATGTGTGCAACTTCCCCTGCTGTAAACAGTCATCTCATGACCATGCAAAAGAAATCCTGAGTCTTTGCCATGTTCTTCAGACACTCACAATCTGTCCCCATTCTCAGTTCCATCCCATTTTATGTTTTTGCCTCTTTGCTCACCAAGCTTCTAGCTCACTGTTCTCTTAATTCCTGGGTCACAGTGGTCTTTCTTGTTGTGGGGACTTTGAATGCTCCCCTGTTTGAAGTTTTCTCATCTCAGCTTTTGGTGTGTGCATCTTATCTCATACTTTAATGCTGTTCCCATTGAAAGGCTCCCCCTTTAAAATAGATTGCTCTGCACTTCCACACAGGGACATCGTTTACTTTTGGAAAACTTCAATGAAATGAAGCAGTTCTGCTTTAGTTGTTTTCTTTCTGTCAGCTAACAGAAGAGTCATCATAGATGGAAATGTAATGTCTTTTTGCTTTTGGTATGAGTGATCAATAATGACGTGTTTGACATATAAATATGTATGCTACATGAAAATGCATATGCATGATAAACTTTATTCTTCTATTGAAACTCAATGTTGTGCTGGGTTGAATGGTAGAAGGATCAGGGTCAAATATGAGCCTTAATTTAATTAATTTCTTTCTGTAGTTATGATAGTTGAAACTCAAGAATTTTCTGTTTGGAAAAATGTGGTGTACAACACAGTGTTACTAAACCTCACAGCTCAGCTTCTGCTTTTTTTATGAGATTAAACCACATAATTTATGAAAAAGCTATGTTCATATCTTAACTTTAATGAGACAGACCTTGATAATCATATGTAGTCTTCTTTTAGATATCAGTATTATGACATTACTGAAATATTTAGTAAATTAGTAGTATGAATCCAATCTAAAAATTAAGAAGACAATTTTGCATTTTATTTTGACTATTATGCATTGCTTCTAATTAGTTATTGGCCCTTAGGTCATATGGAAATAAAATTTTCTACATGTATTTTTCTACATATATTAGCGATGATAAAGAGTATTGTTCTATGTTTGAAGATTCTTAATGGTCGGTTTTGTCCCTTTATTTGAGCATTCTAAATGCTCCTTCAGAGATACAATAAGACAATTGGAATTAATTATGATTAAAAATGGAAATGCAAAATGGTAACTTATTAATTAATCATGTAAGCAATCTGTAATATTTATACTTATGTCTTTATTTTGTTGTCAGTGAAAATATGCATGTACTGTCATTTTAAATGTGGTTCTATCCTTGGTCCATGGGCTATCCAGGATCTAGGTCCTAGCTCTCTAGGCTGTGTCAGGGCTGGGCTCCCTTTCATGACATGGGTCTCAAGACGGACCAGTTGTTGGTTGATCTATCCCACAATTTCTGCGGCATCTTTACCCCTGCACATCTTGCAGGCAGGATAAATTGTAGGTCAAAAGTTTTGTGGCTGGGTTGATGTCCCAGTCCCTCTACTGGAGGTCTTATATGGTTACCGGAGATGGCCTGTTCAAGCTCTCTATCCCCCATTACTAGGAGTCTTAGTTATGGTTACTCTCATAGACTTTCCATTTCACTAGGATTCTAGTTTGTCCCAGAGATGCCCCCAAACAGAACTGGGTGGGGGAGACAGAGCCAGAGAGAGAGAGAGAGAGAGAGAGAGAGAGAGAGAGAGAGAGTCAATGAAATAATTTCTAATGATATCCTGCTATACTCACAGATTGGTGCTTAGACCAGTTGTCAACAGAGAGGCCTCACCCAGCAACTGATGGAAACAGATGCAAAGACCCACAACCAAACATTAGGCAGGGATTGGGGGATCCTGTGCAAGAGGGTTAGAAAGAATTTAGGAGCCTGAATAATCAAAGACACCACAAGAAAACGCACAGAATCTGCAAACCTGGCTCTAGAGGGGCTCATAGAGACTAAACCACCCAACCAGGGAGCCTGCATGGCACTGACCTAGGCTCTCTGTAGATATGCCACAGTTGTGAAGTTTGGTCTTCTTGTGTGACTCCTAACAGTGGGAGCAGGGCTGTCTCTGACTCTGCTGCCTGCTTTTGAACCCTTTCCTCCTACTAGGTTGCCTTGTTCAGCCTTATTATGAGAGGAGATGTCTAGTTTTACTGCAACTTGATAAGTCACAGCAGGATGATATCCATGGGAAGCCTACCCTTTTCTGAAAAGTAAAGAGAAGGGAGTGGGAAGAGGGAGGTGGAGAGGGAAGGGACTGGGAGGAAAGGAAGGAGAGGAAACTGGGGTCAGGATATAAAAAATAAATAAATAAATAAATAAATAAATAAATAAATAAATAAATAAATAAAACAAAACAAAACTCCAGCAAACCATGCTTGTGAGAGACAAGGGCTTAAAGAACTGGCAAGGAGAGTTCCTGAATATTCTGACAATGACTTTTCATAGTTAAGCATTATAATGTTCCAGTCACATGTTAGATCCTTATTTTTCTTCCTGTGACAGATCCTTAAGTTTTTCTTTGATCTTCTACTGTCTGTGGTCTTCATAGTTTGGGCTGAGGCAAAGACAAAGTGGCGAGGGATCCTTCTGGGCCAGGCTGTGTTCAGGGTGTTGTGTAGCTTTCTGGGTACACTTTCCTTCTGCAAACCTAGACCAGTGATTTCAATCTCCAATGGCCCTCTAGTTCTCATGCACATCGTAACACCCTCTGGTGATCTGATATGACATCTACAGATCAGAAATGGACTAATAGATAGTTACAGTAAGGTTAACGAGGGTCAGGGCTTCCTGTCTTCTCACTTACAAGACATCTCCAAGGCACTAAATAAATCTTACATTTTTATAAAATATACAAAATTAAGATATCTGTGGTACAGCTAACTATCAGACTGAGACTGAGGACCCCAGTGGAAGAGCTAGAAGGACTGAAGAGCTGAAGGGGATTGCAACCTCATACAAAGAACAATATCAACTAACTGGACCACCTAGAGCTCCCAGGGACTAAACCACCAACCAAAGAGTATACATGGAGGGATCCATGACTCCAGATACATATGTAGCAGAGGATGGCCTTATCTGACATCAGTGGGGGGGGGGGGCTTGATGCCCCAGCATAGGAGGATGCTAGAGGGATGAGGTGGGAGTGGGTGAATGTGTGGAGGAGCACCCTCATAGAGGCAAAGGGGAAGGGAGAGAGGGGGGATAGGATCAGGGGGTTAGTGGAGGGGTAACCAGGAGGGGGATATCATTTGAAATGTAAGATAATAAAATGATTAATAAAAAAGAATAAAAACAAAGATGTCTGTGGTAGTAAACTTTTTCTTCCTGTTTTGAAAATATCTGGTTACTCTTAACTGAAAAATATACAACTTTTATTTTTCTCATGGTTTGTGAGGTTTTAGTCAGTTTGCCCTCTGGCCTTTGGGCGTGTGATAGGCAGAACATCACAGCAGTGTGCAGACCAGATCTGCTTGCCTCATGGTAGCTAGGAAGCAAAGAGAGAGGAACTACAGGGAGAGCATTAGCTCAGGGCTGCTTAGCTCTGAGTCACTGCAATAGACAGTTTAAGTAGCTTTCACTGTAGTGATCTACTCTAGTCCTTCCTAGTGTAGGTGTGAGACCTTCCTCCAAAGCTGGCTTTCCTGCCTTCACTGCTCAGAGATGGGATGCTAGCCAACACCCTGCAGACTGATGCATCTGTTAGTTCAGAGCAATGCGCATCTGTTGGCAGAGATAGAAAGACAAGAATGAAATACCTGACCTGAGAAGATAATCTTTAAAAAGAAATTGTAAGCTTCAGATATGTCTAGTTTCATTAGCAGAAGATTTGAGTTCTTTCAATGCCTAATGAAAATACAAGTCCCCCAACCACACACACACACACACACACACACACACACACACACACACACAAAGAACTTATTCAATCATACAGAGCAGAAAATTGTAAATGTTTTGCAATGATTTTAGCTTTCTTGATGGGATTCAAGCACCCAGACGCATTAGAACACCTGCGTGTGTGAGCATAAGCCCGCAGCTCTACAAACAATAATATCACATGTTTAAATTGCATCTGCCATGCACTCCAGCTGCAATAATGGAAAATAATGTGACTAGTTACTACAATCTCCTTACTTAATATGAACATCTAAGGGACGATTTCACTATAATCTTTTAATAAGAGGTTATTTCTCTTCTAGTTTATTATACTTCGTTTTTGAACATCTTTTTCTTTTTACGGTGTCTTCTCACATATACTCGTTGTTGAATTAGAAGAGACCTAAAGTACGAACAGATTGGTCCAAAGACTCCTTTTGATGTGTCGAGGTTCCTTTACCTGTTTCAGATAAGTCATCACTGAAACACCTAATATTGTAATCATAATTTTCTATTTATTCACATTTTAGGAAGAGATCCCATAATTACATAAATTCCAGAGTCCTAAGGCTGGGTCTACCTCAATGTACTACCTACAAAGAGAGATATTTTTAAACCAAAACAACTTAGAGTTTTAAAATGATAAAGTAATAAAATATGAACACTTTATAATGAAGTGGGAGTGTAGTGAGTAAACACCACACAGTCTACCATGAGCAGGGCGCATGCGTGCTGACCCTTGTAGCCACTGCTGCTCTTGTTCTTTGAAACCTGAAGATGGAAGGAGTCAGTTCCAAGAAAGGGAACTAGTGCTCCTCCTTCAATATTCATGGCAGCTTCTTTTCCGTAAAATCAGGGATATATGAGAAAATGCAAAAACTGCTTTTGCATTTATTTGCCAAAGTCAAGAGAAAAAAATTATAAAATTGAAATGATGTCCAGAAGTAGGGCAGTTTGTAGCATGGAAGGCTGCCCTGGTGCCTTGGGTGTTTGGCTACTTACTTTTTCCACAAATATCTTCCTTAAACTTGTTACTGAGACAAGGAGTCACCAGTACACACACATGTACGCACACATGTACACACACATGTACGCACACATGTACACACACATGTACGCACACACACACACACACACACACACACACACACACACACACTCCCCAAGGCTTTCTACAGATCTTCTTTCCTTCTTTTTTTGTTGCTATTGCTTGTGTGTGTGTGTGTGTGTGTGTGTGTGTGTGTGTGTACCTGTTTTTTGTATATGTGTTTATATGTAGGTTCTGAGACCAGAGGTCAATATTCAGGTTTACTTTTCTTCAGTAATGTTCTCCTTATTTTTGGAGACATGAACCTCACTGATTCATTTATCTATCTATTTAGCTACACAGCCTCAGTGGTCTTCAGTGTCCACCTGTCATCACTGGGGTTCAAGTAGGTTCATTGTGCACAGCTTTTACGGGGATGCTAAAGATCACCCAGCCTGTATGCTTGGAAGGGAAACACTGATCTGTTTCTCCAGCCCTATTCATTGCTTTTGTTTCTGTTTGAGACAATCTTAGCTTGTAGTCCAGGATGGCCTCAAAAATACAGCCATCATCCTACATCTGCATCCTGAGTGTAGATGTGACTGAGAGCTATCTCACATTTTTTTTCAACTCCAAATCAGAGCTAGCTTCACTTCTAAAAAACACACCAGTCAAAGTACAGTGTTACTACATTTCTGAAAGATTAGGATTCACAATTCACTTATTAAAATGCAAATGCTCTGGGCTAGGCCAAGACCTCATGTCTTGTCTGCTGACAGACTAAAGGGATTCCTTTAAGAGTAAGCTGTTTTCACATTTCGGTTCTATAAGGAAGCATAAAACAACCCCAGTCCATACTACATTTGGCCAGTGGGCTGATTTATGTCTCGAACAACATCTGCAAATGACCTCTGGCTTCTACCTTATCCCTGCAGACCTGAGAGTGATGTTGGAGCTGCTTCTCGCTGGTGAGGACAGTACTCCTAAGTGTTACTGGAGTCTAATGATAGTCCCCATCAGTGCAGAGTGCTAGTGTTGTGTCAAAATTAGGTGCTAGAAATACATTTGGTATCAATTATCCATTCAAATTTTGTTTCTGGGAAAACTTTCACCTAAATCTCTTTTCCCTGACATCAAGAACTCCATAGAAAATACTCTGTTTAGGGGACTTTCAGAAAGGAAACTAGTAAAGGGGATATCATTTGAAATGTAAATGAAGAAAAATCTAACAAAAATAAAAAATAAATAAAAATTAAAAAAAGAAAACAGTTTAGCAGTAATAGGCTGCCTTCAATAGGTGCAGTATCTACCATGCTTTATGCTAAGCACTTCACTGTATTAACTCATTTAACAAGCACAAATAATGCCTTTAAGGCAGGTACCATCACCACCTGTATTTTACAAGTGAGGCTTCAGAAGCATAAGGCAGTGAAACCCAACCGGCCACACATTGTGTGGGAGCCTCTGCAATGGGTAAATGTGTGATGGAGCGATGGGAGAGATGGAGGAGCGGTGAGGAGCATTCACTGTGTAGAGAGACTGACTGGAGACATGATGATGGTGACAGGTAGGAGAGATGTTGACAGTGGAACAAGTCTTTAATCCAATGGGTTCACCAGGATGGTGTGAAGCTGTCTGGGGCTTATGAGAATGCACTCAGCTCCTGAAACACACAGTCTGGCTGCAGTATTGCCCTGGTTCTGGGCAAGGATAGATACACAAGATGAAGAAGGTTCACTTTTTGGTTTGTACCATGCATGGTCTGTGGTACCACTGAGGGCCACATATAGGTCAGTGGTCCTGATGCGGTCAGGGTCCTGGTTAATGTTCTTCACCTGGGTTACCACCTGATATCACGAGGACATCTGTGGTCTAAATCATGGTCTGAAGCCATGTTGACCTTGGTGGGCTGTGCTGTTTGCTGCCCAGGGCCATACTGGTCTGAGTAACCTGTGATGCCACCTGGAGCCTTGTTGATGTCTGTAATCCAGGTTGCTTCTGAGGGTCTTGTCTGGGTCTGTGATATGTCTGTAGCTGGGGTTAGAGCCTGTGCTGCTACCAGAAACCATATGGAAGCTCGTGATCTGAGTAACCCTTGACTGTTAACAGCAAGGAAGCTATTTCGGCAATGACTGCAGACACTCAATAGAGAAAGAGGTACATGGAACGCTTCTGCAGCAACCCCTATCTTCCAAATACCATTCATAAAGTAACAGTCTAAAAAGGAAGCCATCAGCAAGAACTCTTAAATAAAACTCTGATAAGGATGCTGAAGTTTGGCTCTCCACTCTTGATGGCTTCTGATGTGAGTGCGGGTAGATAGAGTTGGACTCAGTTTTCTTTAGCAGGCAGGCCAATGGGAGCTTAACCTGCTCCAGTATGTATATGGACAGCACAAATTGGACTTAAAAAACATCCTGTTGGAGGGGCAAAGTGAGGGGGTCTGGACATGGACTGCCTGTGAATGAGTGTGATCAATATGTACGAAGTAAAATTATTGAAGAATCAATGACAATATTATTTGGGGGAAAAGAAAAAAGAAGCATAAGGCCATTTTGTACCTTGAGAAAGCCACATAGAGAATGAGGCCTCTGAGTTGAGGATCAAGCTTGAGCATCTGTTCACATCCTTTGTGAATATAGTTTCTTAGAAATACGTTCAGATAATCCTTTTGTATTTAAACAAGCTAATATGATATTTTAATATTCCAATGGCCTTCCCACCACCATATCCCATCATCTGCATCTTCCTCAGCAGGCTTAGAATCCAGTTCTCCCTGCCCTGAGTGCTCTGCATCTGTAGGAAGACAGGAAGGCAAGTCTGAAGCCTGTGACTAGAAATGATGTTCATAGGCAAAGCTTACAGTCAGTGCACATTAGAACTCCTCATGCTTCGGACTCCTCCCTCAGCTATAAGATGCCACAAGATGACTCATCTGCAAAGTGACTGGCGGTTTATATGTCTTAAAGATTAGTAGGATAAAAATCAAACATGTCCACCCCAACCCTATGCACTATAACTCAGAGTATGACATAAACTATATTATGCCAAATTTTTGCTTCAGTTCAGGAAATATATAGTGAACCTCTGACTGTTTTTTTTTTCTTTGTTTGTATATTTTATAAATTAGTACCCAAGAATTGTAATACTGGTTAGGAATGTTATTCTCAGTCTAGTGAGTTTTCATTTACACCCAGAAAAGAACCACATACTTTTTTTTATTTATTTATTTATTTATTTATTTATTTATTTATTTATTTATTTAACTATTTGACTTTCACTAATGTCAATTAACTGGTACATCTTTTTTTTTTTTTAATTAGAGAAATTCTTCATTTACATTTCAAGTGTTATCCCAAAAGTCCCCAATACCCACCCCCGCCCTGCTCCCCTCCCCTCCCCCTCCCACTATTTGGCCCTGGCATTCCCCTGTACTGGGGCATATAAACATTGCTAGACCAGGGGTCTTTCCTCCCGAATAATGGCCAACTAGGCCATCTTCTAATACATATGCAGCTAGAGACATGAGCTCTGGGGGTTCTGATTAGTTCATATTGTTGTTCCATCTATAGGGTCGCAGACCCTTACAGCTCTTGGGTACTCTCTAGCTCCTACATTGGGGACCCTGTGTTCTGCCCTATAGATGGTTGTGAGCATCCACTTCTGTATTTGTCAGGGACTGTCAAAGCCTGCCAGGAGACCTTGTATGACTTATTTATAAACAGTCTATAGTATATTGCTTCCATTCTATTAAGTTTTATTATCCAATTATGGTTACCTTTAAGTTTGACTAAAGGTATTTTTTGTTGTTAAGGCATCAGATGTGAGATACATGTTTTCCAGCCTGTCTCTATTTGAATATTATCTCTGGTTCTCCCTTTCTAGATAGAGAGAAATTAATCCTCAAAAGAGGGAGGGAAAGAATCATAGATGGCATTATTTCTTAAAGCCCCATTTTTCTTTTCCTGGAGTAATAATCTCTATCTGTGCCCAAGCCAGAGTTTGTGTAATCCCCCGTCTTTCTCTCTTTCTGAGTGGCATTTACTGTGAGTCTCAGGAGTTTCCATTTATTTCTTTCAGATTTATTTTTTCTTGAACCAAAAGTAGGTAACCATTCAGGTCAAGACAAGAAGTGAAAAATATCAAGGCCACTGACTTCAGTGTGAAAACGCATCAGCTAGCTAGCACCCACTTGACTGTTCTTTCTTGAGCAGACCCCTGTTTAAGGTGTCAGCAGGTAGACAAGGCAGATGCCCTCCTTGCCCTAAAAAAAATCTAATAATTATGAGGGGTTGACAAGGTTGTTCAGTGGTTAAGACTGTTTATGGCTCTTGCAGAGAACTGGAATGCAGTTCACAGTACAAATACAAACCTTTAAATAAAAAAGAATTTGTGGAATAAACACTATTAGAATACCACCACAGTAACTATATGGCATAGCTATGCATTGGTAAACCATTTCTTGGTGTAAGGACAGGAATGTGTATAACAAGAAGTGCTCAGTCACTCAGTCTTGATATGTTGATTGAAAAAAAAAAAAAAAAAGACACTTGTCTCTGTCCGGTTATGCATGTGTGCTCTCCTGCCAAATTGCCTGAGTTCAAATCCTAAGTATTTACTTTGCCATTGTCCTTCAACAAGTCTTTCAACAAAGTGCCTAACCTCTCTATGATGTAATTTCCTCTTTATTAACTACATAGAATTGGTAAAAGGGACAAATTGGTGATATGTACTGCATACTTAGACCTGTCCGTGATCATTAGATACAGTGTGCTATTTTTGAGGTACATGCACTGCACAGAGACAGGTAAATTACCTTTTCAGCGTTTTTGTATCTAATATTATTGGACCTTGGGTTTATAAAACATAGACTAAGGCATCCTATTGGCCCTTCTGGTTCCTGATTTTGGAAGAAACAGGCTAAGCTCTGCCTCTTCTCGTTCAGACATATTACAGGACAATAAAGTTCCAGTTAAAAGCTCTTCACTCTAAATCCAACTTCAAGGACATCTCATAGAACAAAAGTCCCATCGTTTATGCATGGCCATTAGAGTTTTATGTCTCTATGCCACAAAATGAAATACCGATGAAGTCTTCTGAGAACTGGCAACAGGTTTAAATCTAAGCACAATATGTCATTATATACTACATATATTTGTTTTCAGATTTAAAATCCTGTGTTAAGAAATGAGATTCTATACAGTGTACCAATTTTATTAAGTATACCTTCTTCCTTCTTTCAGGATTCTATAATTTAACTGTCATAAAGCTTTATAAGGCATAGATACCTTTTTTTTGGTACCCTGAGCTTATTGATCCCTTTCAGAACAATGTTTTCAAATACATGGTCACAATAATAATAATTACACAGGAAACAATTTTGTTTAAAATATAATGTCCATGTATTAACAATCTCCCTGTGCCTCAAAGCACATCTTAATGGAGATAAATTGAGTATAAGAAACGAGCAGCTATACCATACAGACAGTGGATATAAAATATATTTTGAGGCCTCAGAACATCCTCTAAAGTGAGTAAATAAATAAATAAATAAATAAATAAACATGTATTTGGAGGGAATTTTCAAATAAGGTTAGAAGGCACAGGGTTCAAACTATGTTAAGCAAGACAAGTGAAACTCTTATTTAATCTTGATGCTTTTTATTTCTTCGGAGTTTTGTCTTGTCCCTTTTCTCATTTTAGAAATATAATATGGAAATAAATGTATGGTTTATTCTCATTGATGTTCACACTGCGAGTTGTTTACTTTTTTAGGATCAAAAAGAAGAACTTTAATTCCTTTTAAAGTTTTAACGAACTTCTTTGGCAAAAACCTGCTTTTGTTCGCTGTTGCTGCGTCTAACAGACCCCTGTATCTCAGTGTTGGGTGCATAAGTGAACTCTTTAGATGGTGAAGCAAATACAAATGATCTCTCTAGCAGACTCATCCTCTTCAGAGGAAGCGAACAGCTCTCAGGGAGTGCACCCTGCTCACACATAAGTGGGGGGTGTTTGTAGGATGTGTAGACTTCAGGGAAAGCCCTTGAAGAAGTCATACGAGCCACAGTAAAGTGACAGCACTTCAGACAGTTTTACTGGAAGGCTTCTCTCCTGGGAAAGAAGAACACCCACATCTCTCAATTAAAAAACAAAAACAAAAACAAAAACAAAAACAAAAACAAAAACAAAAAACAAAACAAAACAAAAAAAAACCTCAATGACCTATAAAGCTTAATCAGTCTTGGTCTGTTCCAGGGTGGAGGAATTCAAACATTACCCTCCTACAAGACCCCTTTCTGTTCTTCCTTGCTTTCTCTCTGCAACAAACTTCCTTCCTGAACCTTCTATTTCCTCAGGACTTCAGAGAGGACGAAGATTACTCAAAGCGCCCCGCCAGAAGATACCAGTCACTGAATAAAAAAGCTTTTGTAGCTTTCTTATTGCCTTAACATAGCCAAAGTAAATGGTTCTACTAAAGGAATTTCTCAAATAATGCCAACAAATGAAAGGATATATATTTATGAATATTTCCACATGCTGGATGCTGTGCAATGTGCTTTACATATAAGATATTTCATTAGATCTTATAATGAAGCCAGAGTCTCGATATCACTGTTCATAGTTTATAAGTAGAACCCAACAACATGGTCATTAGGAGTCTTTGACTTCTGCCCTGTAAATATCAACAACATGTGGTTTTCAAGAGCTAAAAAGTCAAAAAAGACAGGAAGTTGGCAAGGAACATGGAGAAAAACTCTGGAATTAGTTTCAGGATGTGTGTATGTAGATATGATAACAATAATTTATTTACATTTTAGGTATAATTCATTTTACATATATATTATATAAACATTTTAGTATAAATCATTTAAAATAACTATAAATTTTCAAGTTGTAACTAAATTTTTTTTATTTTTTATTTTTTATGATATTCCTGAGCATATTTTATTTAAATGTGTCATAAAATTCTGATGGTAAGCAATACTATCTGACAATAAAAAATATCTGACAACAAAGCTTTATTATTGAAACAAGAGTATTTGATTGCTTCTAGAACAAACATAAAATGGACATTAATGTTTTCTGTTAAAAACATTCATGTTTTCCTCTATACTGTGTTTTAAGTCTCAAATCAGATTCTTGTGCATTGAATGTCACCTTAAGGAATTCACATGATTCTGCTTAGACCCTTGGTCCCTGCCTACCAGATTCTAGGTGTCAGCTGAAGGTACAATTGGAGAAAATGGGTGACTATAAAATTGCCCAATTTGGCACAACCCTATTATTATCTATGGAGAAAGCCAAGCCCAGGCATAGCTGATGAGCTAACCAGATACGTTGCAGAAGACATTTCCTTCTCCTTTGTGGTTTCAAGCCTATTTTCGAAGCCATAGCTCTCTGGTGCAGTTAGCACCTGAAGGTGTAGGGGCGATGGTCACTGGAGGGTCTACCCAGCTGTGCCTAGCACTGCTGCTTATGTGTAAGTACAGGTTCATGTTATTCTCTGCCCCAAGGGACCAAAATGCATTTAGATAGTGTCATGGTGGGAGCATTGATGGGTTTTTTTTGAGACTTTGTAGCACATATGCAAACCATGGGTGCTTTTCAGGCAGTTTGTAGTAGAAAGAAGCAGAGGAAAGTGGGCTGAGTGCCACATCAGTGGAAAATCAGGCTAATAGCTTGGATCTTTGCAGTCCTCTGCCATCTACTAGAGTATAGACCAATGGAGGAGGCTAAAGGAAAGAGTGCAGCTCCTGCTCCACATTGATCATTAAAACTTCAGGAACGTGGGTCTCATTCCCATACCGATAACAGAGCTCTGGCATCCAGGCACACTGGAGACAGGTGCTAATTTACCTTTTCTTGATTTTGCAGCTCTCGACGTCATTCTGACAGGTGAGTGAGTCCTCTGTCCTTCTTCCCTCAGTGTATTTGGACATTGTTCTCTTTTTGGGTTTGTTTGTATCCCACTGTGTTTTCCTGTAGCTCTGAGTCTTCCTCCTGGAAAGTCTGTTTTCCAAATCTACCTCACCCCTCCTGATTCTTGCCTGTCCCAAAGTTTCCCATATATCATTTCCCCTCTCAAGCTGTCTCTTCTGCTTAAGCCAACAGCTATGTCTGCACTGGTGTTTCTCTGCATATTTTCTGTTTAGGCCTTTCACAAGCATTCATCCAACCTTCATATTATTATCTTTGTTGCTATTTTATAATTAAGAATCCTGTAACAGATCACTTACCTGAGGTTTCACAACTGACAAAAGCTGAACTCTATCCTAAGTCTCTTGGGAATAAATATTTTCCTTGACTATATCACCCCATTGTCATCACCACAAGCTGCTTTTTAAAAAAAATTTTTTTGGCCTCTGTTTAAATTGTGCCCTCATCTCCTTGCTCCTGAAATCCTTTTGAGGCTGATACCCTGTTGGTATTTTTCATGACCTTTTGAAATTGCAAACATTTCTCACCGTATATATTCACAATTAAATAGTTATAAAAATCTAGAGCTCATAGCTTATCAAGTCTATTATATATTTTTATTATCATCAAAGTGATTTACTTACAAACGTTGTATACTAAAATCTACCAATACTTGCTATGTAATCTGAAATGATTGACAGTTGCTCCTGACATGTATTAATGAAACTAAGGCATTTTTTAAAAATGAAAAGCATTTGTGAATATTTAATCACATGATCGCTCCAGTATGCTGGTATATAAATGTGTGTATATATGTATGTGGGTGTGTGTATATATATATATATATATATATATATATATATATATATATATATATATATATATACATACATTTTCACTTTTCAATTTTGGGGGTGATAAGGTCATTTGCCACACTTCAATTTTTTCTTTTTTATTATTTTTATTATTTTTTCCACATTTTCATTAGATATTTTCTTCATTTACATTTCTTTTTTCAATTTTTATTAGATATTTTCTTCATTTACATTTCAAATGTTATCCTGAAAGTCCCCTAAACCCTCTCTCATCCCCCGCCCTGCTCCCCTACCCACCCACTCCCACATCTTGGCCCTGGCGCTCCCCTGTACTGGGGAATATAAAGTTTGTATGACCAAGGAGCCTCTCTTCCCACTGATGGCCAATTAGGCCATCTTCTGCTACATTTCATTTATATTTCAAGTGCTATCCCACAAGTCCCCTATACCCTCCCCCCGCCCTCCTCCCCTACCCACCCACTCCCACTTCTTGGCCCTGACATTCCCCT
>LR749651.1:0-199393 GCA_902729485.2 Mus minutoides | reverse complement strand
TCCTTGTATTGGTGTTTTTCTGTTATTATCCTTTGAAGGGCTGGATTCGTGGAAAGATATTGTGTGAATTTGAATTTGTCATGGAATACTTTGGTTTCTCCGTCTATGGTAAATGAGAGTTTTGCTGGGTATAGTAGCCTGGGCTGGCATTTGTGTTCTCTCAGCGTCTGTATAATCTCTGTCCATGATCTTCTGGCTTAAAAATATGGAACGCTTCACGAATTTGCGTGTCATCCTTGCGCAGGGGCCATGCTAATCTTCTCTGTATCGTTCCAATTTTAGTATATGTGCTGCCGAAGCGAGCACGCAAATAGATTTTTATTTATCATCCTATACAAAGCACATGCCTGAGTGAATCAAAAACCTCAACATAAAACCAGATCTATTGAAGCTTATAGAAGAGAAAGTGGAGAATAGCCTTGAATGCATTGATACGAGACAACTTTCTGAACAAAACACCAGTAGTGGAAGGCAATAAGATCAACAATTAATAAGTGGAACCTCATGACACGGAAAAGCTTATATAAAACAAAGGACACCATCATTTGAACAAATTTCCATCCTACACAATGGGAAAATATTTTTATGACCTCCACATCCCATAAAGGACTAATATCCAAAATGTATAAAATGCAGAAGGATCTATGTATCAGAAAAATACCCAAATAATCCAATTTTTAAAACAGACTGCAGATCTAAACAGAGAATTCTCAATAGAGCAATACAAATGGCTGAGAAACGCATAAAGAAACATTCAACATCCTTAGCTATCAGGGAAATAAAAATCAAAACCATTTTGGGATTCCATCTTACACCTGTCAGAATGACTAAGATCACTAGCATAAGTGACAGCTCGTGTTGATAATGATGTGAGGTGAGGGGAACATTTCTCTGTTGCTGGTGGAACTGCAAACTTTGTACAGCCTCTGTGGAAATCAATTTCATGGTTCCTCAGAAAATTGGAAATTGATCTACCTTAACATTTATCTATACCACTCTTTGGCATATACCTAAAGGACACTCCATCCTACCACAATGGCACTTACTCAACTATGTTCATTTTGGCTTTATTCATAATAGTCAGAAACGTGTCTCTAGCTGCATATATAGAAGATGATGGCCTAGTTGGCCATCAGTGGGAAGAGAGGCCCCTTGGTTATGCAGACTTTATATGCCCCAATACAGGGGAATGCCGGGGCCAAGGGGTGGGAGCGGGTGGGTAGGGGAGCAGGGCCGGGAGGCGGGAGGATATAGGGAACTTTCTGGATAACACTTGAAATGTAAATGAAGAAAATATCTAATAAAAGTTGAAAAAAAATAAGATTTAAAAAAATCAACAAAAAAAAAAAAAGAAAGAAAATGTGGTACATTTACACAATGAAGTTTTCCTCACCCATGGAAGAAAGTGACATTATGAAATTTGCAGCTAAATGGATGGAACTAGAAAAGATAATCCTAAGTGAAGTGACCCAGACCCAAAAAAACAAATATGATGTGTATTCATGTATAAGTGGATATTAGCCACTAAGTAAATGATAACCAAGCTACAGTATATAGACACAGAGAGGTTAAAGAAGGAGACTTTAGAGGGATACATGGACCTCCTGGGGAAGGAGAAATAGAACAAATTTTTGTGGGTAGACTTGAGACAGATAAGGACAGAAGAGAGAAGGATCAGATGAGAGGAGCAATATGGGATGTGAAGTGATAAATTATGGAAGAGTCAGCTGGAATGGGGGAGGGTGGCATTTGAGAGATGATATGGAAACTTAGTGTCATGAAAAGTTCCTGGGTGACCCTAGTGATTACTTCTAGTGATGGGGCAATGAAGTCTGAACTGGCCATCCCTTGTGGCCAGTCAACGCTTTCAGAGGCAAGACTGGGTTGTATTAGGTTGAATTGGTGGTGGAGGGAGTCCCATGGACATCCCCAAACAACCTAGGCTGAGGCTTAGACAGAGGGTTATTTTTCAGAAACTGACAGGAGGGCCTCATTGTGAGGACAACATTTATGAAGCTCATTGAACACAGAGAGGTAAAGTTGCTGCCTGCATGGAGCCTCCTAACTGTGGAGACATCTGTGTCTTTGATTCTTTGGCCTGGTCTTGGGATTCTTTCCTCCTGTTAGGTTGCCTTGTTCAGTATCAGTATGAGGACCTTTTCCTGTCTCATTGTATCTAGGTTTTTTTCTCATGTTTGGCTATCATCTGTTGCAGGCCTGCTCTTTTTGGAAGATAGATGTAGAGGAGTGGATCCAGGAGGGAGGAGCTGGAAGGGGAGGGGGGACTATGGTCAGAATGTATTATATAAGAAAAAAAATCTAGAAAGTAAGAAAGGAAGAGAAGGAGGGAGGGAGGGAGGGAGGAAGGAAGGAAGGAAGGAAGGAAGGAAGGAAGGAAGGAAGGAAGGAAGGAAGGAAAGAAGGAAGGAAGGAAAGAAGGAAGGCACATTTCTAAAAGCAAAGGAAAGAGATCCCTATTAAGGTGAAGGA
Source organism: Mus minutoides (assembly GCA_902729485.2). NCBI lineage: Eukaryota > Metazoa > Chordata > Mammalia > Rodentia > Muridae > Mus > Mus minutoides. The sequence goes on along the minus strand of LR749651.1, from coordinate 196,903 downwards.
AGCATTCAGAATAATAAATAGGATGAGAAAAGAAACTCCTCACATCATATCATAATCAAAATGATAAAAAGCACAGGATAAAGAAAGGATAATGAAAGCTGCAAGAGAGGAGAGAGAGAGAGAGAGAGAGAGAGAGAGAGAGAGAGAGAGAGATCCATGTCATATTAAAGGCAGCCCCCATCAGAATAATACCTAATTTAAATGAGTCTTTAAAAGCCAAAAGGACTTGGATTGGATCTGCATTGTACAGTTCCTGAAAGTACACAGATGCCAGCCTGTAGTAAACTAAGCCAAATTATCATAAAACAAATAAAGACAGATTAAAGAAAAACTTTCTGTGCTAAAAACAGACTATAGAAATTTCTGACCACTAAACTAGCTATATAGAGGATAATTAAAGGAATATTTAAGTCTAAAGAGGAACAATATGCCCAAGAGGGCGCTAAGAACAAATAAGTTATAACACAGATTTGAACAAGTTCTAAGAAAATACAACAAAACAATAAAATAATAGGAATTCATAAATATCTCTCAACAATAACTCTTAATACTAATGGACTTTATTTTCTACTAAAAGAGACAGAAACTAAGAAGATTAGATGGATTAGAAACCAAGATCCATCTTTTTGCTACCTTCAATAAACACATCTTTCCACCAATGATAGATACCACCTCAAAGTAAAAGAATGGGAAACAGTGTTCCAAGCAAACAGAACTAAGCAACAAGAAGGCATAGCTATACTAAGATCTAACAAAATAAAACTAAAACTAACCTATTAAGAGATAAGTAGGAATACATCATAGTCTTTACAGGAAAAATCCACCAAGAGGGTATTAGAATTTAAAATACGTGGATCAAACATATGTGCAGCAACATAAAACAAACACTACTAAAATATAAAACCACAGATTAATCCCAACACAGTGATAGTAATTGTCTTAATACCTGATCTCCCCAAAAGACAAGTCAAGAAAGACAAAAGCAGAAAAATCATAAAAGCTAAATGACACCATAAAACAGATGGACTTAACAATTACCTAGAGAACATTCCATCCAAACATTAAAGAATATACATTAATCATCCCATGGAAATTTTTTCAAAACTGACCACATATACAAAGCATGTCTCAAAAAATTTAGAAACACTGAAATAACATTCGTCACTTCATCTGAGTACACAGAATAAAGCTAGATGTTAACAGCAATAGAATTTACAAAAAGCACACAAACTCATGAACATTGAGGAACACACTGCTGAATAATGGAAAAATATTTTTTAAAACTTTAAAATGAGAATTTAAAATATTTTAAAAATGAAAACAAAGCATACCAAAAGTGTGGGACACAATGAAGGCAGTTCTACAAGAAAAATTTACAGCCTTAAGTGCCTAGAATATAAAAGTTAGAAATATCAAATTATTAAATGAATGACACACCTAAGACCTTGGGAAAGTAAAACACTACCCAAAAGAGTAGACAGGAAGACACAAGAAAAATCAAAGATAAATTATCAACAACAACAACAAACACAAGCACACACATACCCACACACAAAGAATCAATTAAAAGAACAGTTGGGTCTTTAAAACGAGTAACAAAACTAACAAACTGTTATCTACATTAAGAAAAAGAGAAAGAATAAATCCAAATTTATAAGATTAGGAAAAAATGAAGCATTTTACCAGAGGAAATTGAGAAAACCAGGATATTCTATAAAAACCTATTGTCCATTACTAGAATATCTTAAAGAAATGTATGACTATCCTAACATACTTGAAATACCAAAGTTAAATCAGATGAAATCAATAATTTAAGTGGCACCATAACAGCCAGTGAGATAAAAATTTCTCAACATAAAAAGCTCATGACCAGGTGGATTCAATGCAGAATTACATCAGACCTTCAAAAAGGGGCTAATACTTTATTACTTTAAAGTAATACTAATACTCTTCAAATTAGTCAATGAATTAGGAAAAACATACAATTAATTTATAAAACCAGTCTTATTCTGATATAGACCAATCTCAATAATGAAAATGGATGCAAAAACTTTCAACAAGAATCCGACAAAGCAGCACAGTGGAACTGACCCTGATGGCAGGTGAGCTGGCACGAAGGGTGTGAGAATGAGAGAGCTAGCCTAGCAACCTTTCTACCTAGTGGCAAAGTGTGCCAGGGAAAGATCCCCTACTCTACCCTCACCATAGGGTTGTGAAAGCTAGAGAGCTGTCTCTGCCCCTCACCTGCTGCAGCACTCAAGCACTCTGTACATTGCCAGAGAATTACAGTAGAGCTGTCCATGGACACAGGGGTTAAGGTGAGCTGGCCCCAGATGCATGAGCATGGAAGAGCCAGTAGTCTGACCAGCTCAGAAAACTCTCAGGCCCAGATCCAGGACTTTGAATTGGCCTACCCCAATATCTATCCCATTAATGAACTGCTGGAGTGCATGAAAGGGCCAGTCCTACAGATTCAAAGCTACAAGATCTTCATGACACCAGACAACATCGGGATATCCAAGAGGAGTTGCAGTGAAGTTGCAATAGTGATAAAGAAGCAGAAGCCAAAGGCCATATCCCAGACCTACAAGTCATTGCAATGAACATTTGCAAGCAAAAGCATGTGGACTAAAGATATACTGTGGAACACACTGTGACACACTACAGCTTCCACAATATTTTATTCTTTGTTGCAGGTGAGGGGAGCTTGCAAGGGTGGAAGATAGTAACAAGTGGAGGGGGAGATGAGAGGGATTGAGATGCAAGATACTAAATTCACAAAGAAAAGATAAAAAGTTGACTTCATACTAAAGATACAAGGATAGTTAACATATGTAAGTCAATAAATGTAATTCATACCATAAACACATTGAAGGACAGAAGCCCCACCATCATCTTATTAGATGCAGAAAAGATTATCAACAAAATCCAACATTTCTTCATGATAATAGTCCTGGAGAATCTAGAGAGCCAGCAGATATATCTCAACATAGTTCAGCATAATAAAGAAAATGTACAGTGAATATCATGCTAAATGGCAAAAGAAAGAAAAATAGTAATTTCCACTAAAATCAAGAACAAAACAAGTTTATCCATACTCTTCATTCCTATTCAGTGCTTGAAGTCTTAGCTAAAGCAATAAGGCAAGTGAATGAGATAAAGTAAATATAAATAGGAAAAGAAACAGAAGTACCCTTATCTGTAGATGAACTAATTCTATGCACAAAAGACCCTAAGACTGCAAGGAAACTCCTAACAATGATAAACATATTCATAAAACAAGTTAGATACAAAATTAACATACAAGGAAAATCATGGGGAAGGGACCAGAAAGACTATAAGCATCAAGAGTGCCAGGACATCCGCTGTGAGACAATGGCTTCTGTATATGATAGGATAGCTTCTCTCATGAAAGTTCAACGTTATGGTTACCTAAACATGACCTGCACGATGACACTGGTTGACAAGTGAACATGGGTGGGACACATCCCTGGATGGGATACATCCCACAAGAAACTCTTTTGAAGTGTTCCTTCCTCTCCCCTTGTGCTCCAATAAAGACTGCTGTTAAATGGTTAAACAGAAAACAGTCTACTCATATACATGCATCGTGAAAAAGATGAGAGAAATGATCCCATTCACAATATCTTCAAAAATTAAAATATCTAGGAATAAATCCTACCAAGAAAGTGAGTTGTACAACAACTTTAAGACACTAAAGGATGAGATAAGATGCTAGAAGATGGAAAGAGCACCCATGCTCTGGATTGCTAGGATTAACATAGTAGATATAGTTATGCTCCCAAAAGCAGTCTACAAATTCAATGCAATCTTGCATAAAACTCCTGGGTTAATTCTTCATGATTGGAAAATTAATCTTAAATTTTGTGTGGAAACCTGGAAGACCCAGGATAGCTAAAATAATCATGAATAATAAAAATGCTATTGGAAATCACACTATCCCTAATTTCAAATTATATTGGTCAAACCTAGCAGCTATTTATAGAAGAATAGAACTAGGACCTTCTCTCTCACCCTTCACAAAACTCAAATACAAATAACTGAATGGGAAAGATTCTGTGAGCTGGAGGGTGGAAAGACATAGAGAAGGAAAGTATAAGGTGGGATTAGGTTTAGATGGAATTGCCATATAACAGAGGGAGGTGGGAGGAGACATGCTTCACCTGGACATTACAGGCTATTAAATAAAGAGCCCAGCTCTAGGGATAGGTTGTCTTTTTTTGAGTTGCTAGTCAGTGGGGTTCCATGTACTACCCAACACTTTGGGCTACTGCTGCTGCTCTTGGCCACTCTCCAAAATGTGATGGTAAGCATCCACTGCTAAAGATACCACAAACTCGATTCATAGAACAGAGAAATCAAGCTGGTAGCAAATTAACCTTCACCCATACTATCTAGCTTTCATGGAGCTAAAAGTTGTGATGCAGGATACGTGAGAAGAAAAATAATCGTCAGCCATATTCATCTGTAAACCAATTTGTACTACAAAAATGACCAGTCTAACTTCCTAGGGCACTACCTCCTAATAGTCTATTTCAAAAAGATTTCAACACAGCCATCCATTGATTAAATTAATCCCCTCATGCTGCCCTTACCTTTCAATAGTGTCATCATCAGGACACCAAGCCTTTAGCACATGAGTCATTTAGAGTGACGCTTCATGCCAAAATCATAATTTAATACTGAGTGACTCATAAATATTCAGCAACTTATATCTTGAGTAAATATACAGTAAATATTCCTTTTAAAGATATATCTTTCAAATAGAAATAATTTCACAAAGATGAAATATCAAAGGCTCAAAGTACTGATAATTTAATTCTATCTCACAGTGGACATACCCCAGACGGATACTATCTTATGTACTGTGTGGAAGCATTCCATGTCAATAAAAACCTGATGACCTATTAGTAAAAGGCAGGGAGAAGAAGGTGGGAGTTCTATTCGAGAAAGAGAGGCACTCTGGGTTAGGGTCAGACATGAGAAGATTCACACCAGACTCTGAATAAGTCAGACATATGAAACATATGAAACTGTAGAGAGGTAACCAGCCATGTGGCAGACATAGAATAGGACAAACATGTTAAATAAGTTACAAGCTCATAAGGTAGCAAGCCTAGTTTAGAGCCATAAGCATTCACATCAATAATAAGCCTGCAAGTAGTTATTAAGAAACTGGGACTCAGGTAGAACAACCCATGGTTACAATGCCCCAAATTTGTCTTAATCACATGCATAATGACCTACTCAAGAAGAAAAGATAAAGACATAGAGGGACTTTCTCAAAAATATTTGGCCAAAAAGGAAATGATTAAAAATAAACTATCAGCCTCTCTGTCCCACCCTATGCCAACATATCCACCCAAAGAATACACAAGGACATTTGTCAGGTTTGAGTCATTGAAAATTATAGTTGACATTTACAATGGAGGGTTCAAAGCTATTTGCACACAATTAGCCACTACTGACCCAGTTACCATGCATCCTCCATGGAATATAATTATTTTCAAAAGATTTCAAGAGGGAAGAAGAGGACACCCAGGACACAGGTGCCATTTCCTGAGAAGCACTCATCTTCATTGTAGTAGCATGAAGACTATAAGGATAACGTGGTTTAAAGGAGATCTGTTGCCTCTGACAATACATACTATCTGCATGGTCAGCCAGGATAATCCATGGAAGCAAGAGCATATCTTTGCTGAAAGTCTTTATTTTCCAACCATCAAATGGTAAAATCACACATTTTGAAATGCCTGTTAAGGGTCAAATGATGGAACTGAGAGTCTCAAGTTGTCCCTCGGATTACTTAACTGAAGTTATTCCTGCCATCATAGCTGCTAGGTCTGCACCATTCAAAGACAAAAGTCAAATGCCGAAAGGCCAGGAGAAGTGAGAGTCAGGAGGACTTTCAGTCACAATGCTCACTCACAAGAATAAGTCATCAAAGTACTACTTGAGAGCTGTTGTGTGGTGGTAATGAGCAGCAGAGTTGAAATCTTAGCTTCTGCCTTCTTTGGGGAGCTCAAGTAGAACAGCCTAAATGCCTCAGCCAATTTACAACAAAGCTCTCTATTTTGTCCACTTGTGAGATGTGAAATGCAAAGGATACCACATGCACAGTTGTGGACAGAAGGATTTCTTCATAAATTGACTCATTTCATCAGGGGACCTTTAGTCTGGAGTAATGCAGGAAAACCTTGCCCCAGACTAGAAGTCCCCTGATGAAATGAGTCAATCTATGAAGAAATCCTTCTGTCCACAACTGTGTATGTGGTACTCTTCGCTTCTGTGTATCTAAGTCAGTACATAATAGGGATCTAGAGCATTGGGTAAAAGACCCCTTTTATATTTAATTCATCTATTTGGGCTAAATCTAGGCCATAATGACAACTATATAAGAAAAGAACTACACAAAAATGGAGGCATAAATACAAATGATGAAATACTCAACAGTATGATGGTAATGAACGTTGATATAAGAAATGGAAACTAAGCCCATGCACTTACTGTGATTAATAGATAATATTTCCTTCAAGATTGATAGTAATACAGGAGAGATTCATGGTAGAATGACACAGGAGTGGGTCACTATAGCACAGAGTGTTAATGGAGCATAGATATAATGTAGACAACTGTTATGGTTAATATTCAGGAAAAGTAGCACATAGTAGTCTTGTTTTCAAGGTCCATATCTCATGAATGTCTAGGCAATCACACAGCAGTGAATTGTGGTTCAAAATGACAAAGGACAAGAAAGTTGCGAAGGACTAAAGAAGACTGCAGAATGCTGAACTAGCCGCTGTGCTTGGTGCTCGGTGGTTTGGGTAATCTACAGTGATGTCATCACTTTCTAGTAAGGATAGAGAGGATGGCACTCACTGCTGCAACTTCAGTGAGGCTCTTGCTCTGTATTTTAATGGGTTGGAAATGGCAATGAAAGGGATCTATAACCGCCCCACCTTAGGATCCATCCCATCCGCAGACACGAAACCCCAACACTATTGCTGATGCCAAGAAGTGCTTGCAAATAGGAGCCTAGTTAGTATAGCTGTCCTCTGAGAGGCTTTGGCCACACCTGACTGAAACAGATGAAAATACAGCCAACTATTGGACTGAGACTGGGGACCCCAATAGAAGAGTTAGGGGAAGGACTGAGGAGCTGAAGGGGATTGCAACCCCATATAAAAACAATAATAAAAAACAATAATATCATCTAACCAGACCCCTCAGAATTCCCAGGGACTCAACCACCAACCAAAGAGCATATATGAGTCATTCTGTGGTTCCCACTACATATGCAGCAGAGGACTGCCTTATCTGGCATCAGTGGGAAGGGAGGCCTTTGGTCCTGTGGAGGCTTTTTACCCCAGCAAAGGAGGATGCTAGAGGGGTGAGGCAGGAGTGGATGGGTGGGGAAGAGCATCCTTTTAGAAGCAAATGGGAGAGGGAGGAAGTGGGAAATTTGCAGAGGGGAGATCAGGAAACAGGACAACATTTGAAATGTAAAAAATTAAATTAATAATAATAATAATAATAATAATAATAATAATAATAAAGAAATGGGTCTGTAGGGTAGGGAAGGTCCTCAGATGTGAACTTTTAGTAATGAAGGAAAGATGGCACAAGGGAAAACATAGTGATAAATATGATACATAACAGCTCCAGCTGCATCTTTTCCTAGATGCTTATGTGAGAAATCTAGCCCTGCTTCCTAAATATCTGTATTGAGACAGAGACATATAGCACTAAAGACAAAGAAATAATTCCTATGAACAGTAAAGTTTCTTTTCAACATATTCAATATGTAGGGTTAAATTGAGTCCTTGCCACTAAATTTTTCTTTTTTGCAATTTCCTTCTCCCAAATGTTTGTGTCATGAGACATCATGAGTGGCAAGGAGATTGTTGTGACAAGTGGCTTCCAATAAAAAGCCAATTTAAAAAAATATTAGAAATAATGGACAAAAGTTCCTTTATAATAATAAAAACTAAATTTTATACTTAAGAAACTATAAAAATGATCATCTCAAAAATAAATGTAGGAATGTATAAAAGGAAACAGGAAGGTTAAACCCTGTGATATCTAGAGACTATTTCAGTTGAATTCTGAATGTGAAAGTGAGATCCTAGTGAGACAACATTGTCTGAATGCCTCACTGAACCCCAGAGTAGAAGGGAGCTAACTCAGCAGGGGTTTTCTTTTATAAATAAAGCCTGAAATTAGAAACAGAGAGTTGAGATCAAGAAAAGAGACTCCCATGCATCAATAGGACCCAGAAAGTGGCAGGCCAATTTGAGATGACCCTAAGATTAGGAAAAGAGGGCCTATACTGTCATCACAGTACCTGGAGCCCAGATTTAGTTTGAAAGAGCCACTTTGGTAAAGATTCTATCATAATCTTGGTTGTTTTATAGTCTGTTTTGTGCTGTGTAAAGAAAGCCATATATTCGGTAATTTACAAATAAGAGAAGAGTAATGGGCTCATCATTCAAAAGTCCAAAAATAAAGGGGCAGTTTGCTGTGACTTAGTATGATAGAAGACATCATATCATAAAAGAGAATCTTTTTTAAATTTTTACTAGATATTTTCTTCATTTACATTTCAACTGTTATCCCTTTCCTAGTTTCCTCTCCAAAAGTCCCCTATACCCTCCACCGGCCCTGCTCCACAACCCACCCACTCCTGCTTCCTGGCCCTGGCATTCCCGTATACTGGGGCATATAATCTTAACAAGACCAAGGGCCTCTCCTCCCATTGATGGCCAACTAGGCCATCCTCTGCTACATACGCAACTAGAGATACAAGCTCTGGGGAGTATTGGTTAGTTCATATTGTTGTTCCTCCTATAGAGTTGCAGACCCCTTTAGTTCCTTGGGTACTTTCTCTAGCTCCATCACTGGGGGCCCTGTGTTCCATACAATAGATGACTGTAAGCATCCCCTTCTGTATTTGCCAGACACTGGCATAGCCTCACAAGAGATAGCTATATCAGGGTCCTATCAGCAAAATCTTGCTGGCATATGCAATAGTGTCTGGATTTGGTGGTTGTTTATGGGATGGATCCCCGGGTGGAGCAGACTCTGGGTGAATCTTAAGAGGAGTAAGAGGAGGCCAAATGTGTTTTTATTATATGGCCACTTATACAAAGATCACACTAATCCCATAAGGATAAATTCCTCATTACCTACCCATCTCTTATAGGCATCATTTCTTAACACTGCAACTCTGTGGACTAAGTTATTAACACACAAACTCTGGTCGATACATTCAAATAATAAAATTCCAAATGGCTTCCAAAAATCTACCTTTATCTCACATGTAAAATATATTTATCTCATTTCACTCCAAAACCTTAACTCACTGCAACATCAACTCAAAAATCCAGACTCCTTAACCTCTACAGCACTATAAGTACTTTAGAAAATAATACAAACAAATTTTCTTGGTAAGGGTTGGAGAGTATACTTAATATGGGTCTAAGGACAAACATTTAGAACATAGGGATTGTACTCATTTAGTAGGTAAAAACATGAGCTTAACATGGAAAACAGACATGTTAAATTGCACGGGGGAAACCCTGTGAGCCCTCAGCCATACACAGTTCTATAGGTAACTAAGGAATACTGAGAGTGGGAGAAATAATCACACCTAGGGAAGAAAACACTAGATGTTTATTCAATACCATCTACCAAGGATGCTTTTCTGCTTTATAAAAATATATTTTATTTATTCTCTGAGAATTCATACATGTCCATTATCTTTTCCAGTATAATTTACCATCTCCCACTCTTCAATTATGCTTTCTCCTATAATTCCCCATTACATCTTCCTCTTACCTTCTTGTACTCTTTTTACTATAACCCACTGAGTCCAGTTAGTATGCCCACATATGCATGGTTATAGAACCATCTATTGAAGTATGGTTAGCCTGTGAAGGATCAAGCCCTCAAAGAAAATGGACTTTATCCTCTAACATTCTTCAACTGTCAGTAGATTCTCTGACATTCAATTCCATCTGCAACTTCTTCAAAATGTCATTCACTATGTCTCTATCAGGATTCTGATCACAAGTGCTATGTAATCCCTAGACTTTCCCTACATTGATAACAAAGGTTATGTATTTCCATCTTAATAAAAGATTCCTTCCTTAAATATATCCCCTTTCTACTACCTTACTATAAAAAGACAGAAGAAGCCATGGCCACACCTTGAATGCTTAATTACCTAGACATTTTCTCTGTCAGGTACCCTAGTTGCTTTTGCATTCTGCCTTTTATAAATCTTAGTTTATAAACAACAGAAGTTTATTTGTCTCATGGTTATGGAGGCTGAGAAATCTCAGGTCAAGGAGTTTCACATATAATGATGGTCTTGCTACCTCAAAGTCAAAGGTATTACATGGAAAAGAAGTATACAAGAAGGGAAAAGAAGGGACCAAACTCACTTCTATGGCTAACATGCTCTTGTAATAGTGCTCTGAATCCATTCATGAGGATAGATCCCAGTGGGGTGATAGCCACTTAATGAAGTACAAATACGACATAGAAAGTAAGCAGGTAGTATATGAGGATGCCTATACAAAGAAGAAGCAGAAGTCAGCCAGCCTCCTTTGGCCTGGTGTTTTAGAGTCTGAAAGAGCCAGTTTTCTAAAAAGGTCAGTCCTAATCTCTGGATGAAATACTAGGACATGAGAAAAAGAGAACACATCTATGTGTTAGGAAGAGACAATGTGTAATCTAAGGGGAACTACACACCAGATTGAGGACTCCCCAGAAAGAACCTGATCCTTTTCACTTGTCCCTTATCAGAATTACTGAAACATAAGAAATGTCTCTTTTGCTCTTTCAACTACCATCCTGTTAAGGTTGAATTCTGCCAATGCCCACTCTATGAAAATTGCTCTAGCAAAGGTCACTGATGACATTTTTATTGCTAAATCCAGCATCCTTTCCACTTACATCTCTCTGGTGAGCCTAATACTACTGAACACTGCTTTCTGGAAACTTGCACTAGCTTGGTTTTCATGACAAGACACATACTGTACTCCCAGATCCTAACTCTTCTCTTGCCTTCAAATCCATGAAGGTGAATATTTCCTTAAATAAGTTTGGCCCCCTGATCTTTTCTCTTTTCTCTCTTCCCCTATAAGAGACAGTTCCTCCTTTCATCATCGCTTATAGAATAATTCCTCTGAAGTCTCTATATCTAAACCTAAGTGACAGCCATAGAGTCAAATTCTCCACAGCCCTTTTCTCCTTACATCACAGTATCATTTCAGGATTAACATTTTGGACCCAACATATGGCATCCATTTCCTCCCAGCAGGCTCTCTACTATCTCATCCACAGAAGTAGCATCTTATTTTTCTAAATGATGTGTGCCATATTTTGGATATATACCCCAAAATATTCAATTTATTCCCCCCGAATCATAAGGCAGTGAGGCCCTTGGAAATGATTAGTTATTTGTAAATTATAGCTTACTGGCTTTGGCTGCTTTTGTCATTAAAAGCAAGTTTTCTTTAGTATGTTCACTCTGTTTCACTATTGGTACCTTTTACCATGTCATAATGCAGCAAGCATGCTCTCTCCAGAAGCTAGCATCATGTCCTAAAGCGGCCCAGAGTCTATAATTATGATAAATTTAAAATTACCTAGCCCAAATGAATTATCTAATCCATGGCATTCATTGTAGCAACAGAAAATGATTTTATTCTAAAATAAAAACTTTAGAATAAAGTTTGAGTTACCATTGTACAAACTTTTATTCTCATATTTTCCCCTTGATTCTTTTTCTGAAAGTATATAGATATAGATATAGATATAGATAGATAGATATAGATATAATGGGATGGGCATTGCCTAGTTTTATTTTTCAATTGTCTTTTTCTATCTAAATGTTTTTTTTTTAATTCTTGGAGGAGGTATGGGATGTGGACCAGTCAGATGGTGGATGGGGTGGGTGGAGAAATAAAATATATAGTGTAAAAACATTAATTAATAAAAAATATTCTTGTGACTAACAGAACCCATGGGAAAGAGTTGTTTCACAGTACTAAAATAATTTTAGTACTGCCTCTTGTCTACTTCAGTTTCCTCCCCTCTAGTTTTTCCTAATAGTTGCTATTTTAACATGTCACAATTATATAAGACTTTAGAATCCTAAGGCATTATTGAATCCTTCAGGAAATCTTTAATTACATCTTACATATCTGCCTTGTTGCATTCACTCTTTTGGTTCAGACAGTGCCTTCTTCTGTCCTCTCTAAAGTAAGCTCTATTTGATGCTGACTAATTGAAGCAGGCCGCCTCTGCTGTGGCCATACACATCCCCATGCTTCTGTGCAATATATTGTTGCCCTTCCTTCCTCAATGGAGCCACAGAGACAGAAACTACAGCCTATACCTGAATGTCCACTGGCAAGAAGGCATCCAAAAGTCTTTGAACAACTGCATAAATTAGTTCTCTGTGAAAACTCCCCTCAGACTAAAGACTTGGAATTCAAAGAGTCTCCATATCTTTGTTATAAAATTCTTGGCTTCTGTATTGATGATTACTAAAGCATGTGTTGTTTTCTTATAAAGCCTGAGAATCGTTCCATGGTGGAGACACTAAAAAAGACCCAGTTACCCACTCTTTTGCCTTCTCATTCTAATAGTAATCACACTTGTCAACCAAGAGTTCCTCTTTACAGTATTCCCATACTCAATAAAACATGCTGTCACTTGTCCCCAGAAGCAATATTAATCTCTATTCCTCCAAGTCTTTGGGCTGGCTCATATATTCCCCAGGCTGCTTCTATGGATTCATCATTAATTAAAAAGATTTCGTTCTACACAGATATCCAAAACCTTTTTGCTAATAGAATGGTAATTTATTGATTTAAGATGAAGACTATATGCAGCTGGTTAACCTAGTCTCTGAATTTTATGGTATTCACTGATTAACACCTAAACCTGGAATTACATATTCCCTGGGTTCATAGTAAAGGTCCCCATGGTTCCTATTTGTAGAATTTCCTAGACATTTTACTCAATTATCTTAAACTTTCTGCTGTTAAACTATCTTAAACTATACGGGGGCGGGGGGGACAACTTAGCCTGGAGCTGTGGAGATGGCTCAGAGGATAAAGTAGCTGCTGCTCAGGTACAAGAACCTGAGTTCATAAGCCCAGCACCCACATAAACACTAGGCATGGCAGGCATATCATTACAATTCTATGACACTTGTGTTGTAAGATGGAGAAACATTTGAGCCAAAGCCACAAGTTCTAGATCTACTAAGAAACTTTGTCTAAAAAAAATATGGTCAAATCCATAAAGGAAGACACATGATACTGACCTTTGGCATCCACGTGTGTACACACAGTCTTTGATTTTAACTTTACTGTGGTGGCTTGAATGAGGATGGCCCCAATATTTTCATATATCTGAATATCTCCAGTCAGTGGAACTGTTTGAGGATAAGGAGACATGGGCTTGTTGGAGGATGTTCTTCCCTAAGGGTGAATTTTAAGCCCACAAAAGACTCGTGCCACTTTCAGCCTTTTTCCTCATTATCTATTTGTCTCATGGTTGTGTCTCAAGAAGGGGCTGTGAGATACTGCTCCAGTGCCAGTCATGCAGGCTGTAAGCTCCAAATAACTCTTCTATAATTTGCTTTGGTCATTCTGTCTTACCAAAGTAAACATTTTTTTTCTATTCTAATTTCTAAAAAAAAAACCACTTCTACTTTTATAGAGTTTCCTAGACATTTTACTCAATTATCTTAAACTTTGTGCTGTTACTAAACTCTATGGGGGGAGGGGAGCTTAGCCTGGATCTGTGGAGATGGCTTAGTGGATAAAGTAACTGATGCTTAAGCATAAGAACCTGAGTTCATAAGCCCAGTAGCCATGTAAAAGCTGGGTAAAAATTCCAAAAATAGAATTTTTAGAAAAATAATTGAGGCCAAAACAAGTGAAAATCATTTGTAGTTGGTCAATTAGAAAAGTCTTACAATATGAACTAACCAGAACCCCCAGAGCTCATGTCTCTAGCTGCATATGTTGCAGAAGATGGCCTAGTTGGCCATTATCAGGAAGAGAGACCTTATATGCCCCAATACAGGGGAATGCCAGGGCCAAGAAGTGGGAGTGGGTGGGTAGGGGAGCAGGGCAGTGGAAGAGTATAGAGAAATTTCGGGATAGCATTTAAAATGTAAATTAAGAAAATATCTAATAAAAAATAAAATAACATAAAATAAAATGCTCTTCTCTTCCCCCCCCCCAAAAAAAAAAGAAAAAAGAAAAGTCTTACAAAGCAGATCACTTTTGAGATTCATTTTGAACATTGAGGATGTGAATAAAAAGAGAAGGATAATAGAGAACTTCAAGGCAATGAACAGAAGGAACAAAGCCAGGATGTAATTCATAAGTAAAGAGTAACAAATAGAGGTGTTTGAGTGGAAAATAGGATTGATTCGGAGATTATAGGAAAGGGAGAGCGATACTGGAGATTGCATGGACTTCCAAGAAGGATTGGTATTTAATGCATGAAATAATAGGATGTGTAACTTCAACTAACTCTAGTCCTTAGTCATACTTTGCAAGTTATATAAGGCTTCATAAGCTGAGATTCAGTTTTGATTAGAAAAAAATAGATTTAAAAAAAAAAAAAGTGCCCAGAGAAGAGGATTTGAAGAATAATGAGAGCAGAATTGGAGAAAATGATTAGCCATGGTAGTTATTGTGTCATTGAAAAGCCTAATTAACCTGAGATGAGCTGAGAGGAAAGAAAGTAAATAATAAGAAGCTAGGCAAAAAGAATGATAATAAAGATTCCATAGACTTTAGAGGTGAGAAAGAAAGTCAAGCAAGCAGAAAGGGGGAAAATCAGTTTGATGTCTAAGAAGCAGAGCAGGTTTTGAGTGGTGACTAATAAAGGTTGGCTTTTTAATTAGCAGGAGAGAAAAATAGGTATGAAGTCCATTGGTACTTGGAGTTGGCCCCCACCTGATCTCCACACCCAGTGAGCCTGGGAATGAATGTACAAATGTGAGCAACAGTGAGATCATCAGCAGAGATAGAGCTCAAGGCCCAAGGGTTCGAGGGAAAGAGTGGAAAACGGGAAGATGCCGACATTTCAGCAGGTGAATATGCCACCAAAAGCACGTAGTCATAATGAGAACTGAGAAGGTTTAAGGTAAGAAAGCATCATGACTCATAAAATAAGGAACAGCTGAGTAATAGTTGTAGAAAACTAGCATTCTCCAGGGCAAACAGAAGGTTTGCACATCAGCTGTCTCTATCCTCTTTGTAATGCCTGGATATGTTACTCAATATTTGAGTAATCAAAATCAAAGAGACAACTAGATTTTTTTTTAGGGTGCTTGGCAGAAGATAGAACTCTAGAATGTTCTACACAGAAAAGGTCACTTCACTTAACTTTAATAGGTATGTGATCGCCCTGTTCCTATATCCTCTTCTAGCAGAGCACAGGGTCATGAGAAAGAGACCCAGCTGCAGAATGGAAAACTCATGTGGCCAACCTGGTCTCTTGTTCCATATGTAGGACCTTGAAGAGTTGCAGCTCTTCCCTTCCCAGCAGTGAAATCTGGGTCACAGGGGTTAGAGCTCTAGCACTGGCTTGTGTCTAATGAACAACTGTCATTGATTTCCCAGCACAGGGGTTAATCGTTTATTTTCCAACAACAGCTCTAATTACTGGCAGAACGAAGGAGGATCTGGGAGTACCTCACATGGTATTACTTCTCTCTACCCTTCATCGTCATCCAAGGCACATACAAAACTTGAAATCTGAAAAGCATAGGGAGCCACCACACTTTTATTCCATACCCAAGTAACAGCTGCTGCTGTCATACCCTGGACCAAGCATGAACAAGCTGCTGCTTTGGGTGTTTGTCTTCACCAGCCTTCTTTCAGAAGCCTTTTCGCAGACAGGTAAGAAGCTTTGGCTACTGTAAGGGAGCATAAAATGAGAAAAGATGAATTTGAGAAATTGTTTGTCTGAATTTGGTGAAATGCATTATATTTCTTATTTTATCTCACAGACCTCAATTGGAAGGTATTTGTGTTCCCCAGAGAATCTGAAACTGATCATGTGAAGCTGATCCCACATCTAGAGAAACCTCTGCAGAATTTTACACTGTGTTTCCGAACCTACAGTGACCTTTCCCGCTCTCACAGTCTTTTCTCCTATAGTGTCAAGGGCAGAGACAATGAGCTACTAATTTATAAAGAAAAAGTTGGAGAATACAGCCTATACCTCGGACAATCAAAAGTCACAGTCCGTGGTGTGGAAGAATACCTTTCTCCAGTACACTTATGTACCACTTGGGAGTCCTCCTCTGGCATTGTGGAATTTTGGGTCAATGGAAAGCCTTGGGTAAAAAAGTCTTTGCAGAGGGAATACACTGTGAAAGCCCCACCCAGTATAGTCCTGGGACAGGAGCAGGATAACTATGGAGGAGGGTTTCAAAGGTCACAGTCCTTTGTGGGAGAGTTTGCAGATTTGTACATGTGGGACTATGTGCTGACCCCACAAGACATTCTATTTGTGTACAGAGGTTCCCCTGTCAATCCTAATATTTTGAATTGGCAGGCTCTTAACTATGAAATAAATGGCTATGTAGTCATCAGGCCCCGTGTGTGGGAATGAGATCTTACTACAAAACCTCATGGAAATCAGATGGCCAATATGTAAGAGGTCAAGGTGGCAGAATTCACTCTATCTGGAGCTTTTTCTTCTTTGTTAACATCCTGTATCCATATCTGCCAAATAAAAATCCTGTCCAATTCCACCTGTATTTGTTTGCTGCTTGACATAATGTCAAATGCTTTCTCTTGGCTCTGTGCCTTTTGATAATTGTTGTTTCAATATCTAGAAAAATCAAGTTATAAAGCAGGGGGATATGAACCAAAGAAGACACATGGAGGGACTCGTGTAGCAGAGGATGGCCATGTTGGTCTTTAACGGGAGGAAGGGCCCTTGGTCCTGAGAAGGTTCAATACCCCAGTTTAAAGGAATCACAAGACAGAGAAGTAGGAGTGGGTGGGTTGGTGAGCAGAGGGGGGATGGGATAGGGGGTTTTTGGAGGGGAAACCAGGAAAGTGGAAAACATTTGAAATGTAAATAAAGAAAATATCTAATAAAAAAAGAAAATCTTCAATTTTAGAAAGAGAGAGGGAGATAGAGAGAGAGAGAGAGAGAAAGAAAGAAAGAAAGAAAGAAAGAAAGAAAGAAAGAAAAGAAAGAAAGCAGGGAGATAGCAGTTTTTAAGCAACTCAAATGCCAGAACATTTAACAAGTGATAAAGTGGCAACACTTATAAGCTACTGGTAATCAGTTTAATAATAACTCAAAATATGTGGAAAATTGCAGTAGGAATCCTTTCTGTTTGCCTTTCAAAGTACAAGTCAATAAGAGAAATCTGATGTTGCTCAAGGGACACAACTATAATGAGAAGGATATGTGACAATTGAGAACTGGACAGCAAATGAGATGGAGAAATTAGAATAGAAATTATATATATATATATATATATATATATATATATATATATAGAGAGAGAGAGAGAGAGAGAGAGAGAGAGAGAGAAACATGCATGATGTCTCAAACGCTCCAATGGTAATCTAGAACACCTGGCTTTTGCAATGTCATCTACATGTTATCACAGACAGAGTCTATGTCTGATGAGCATGTAATAAATATTGCTAACAAAAATGTCTTCTTTACACTCCTTCCATAATTCCTGCTTCTCACAAGATACAGTCCAAATCTCAATAAATGATTTTTGCCTTCTATAAGTAACCTAGTCCCACGTCTCTGTGTACACTGCAGCTACAACTCAGCACAGCAAGAATCACACTAGCTACAACACCATGTAGGTGCTTGCCCTAGGTCTAACGTGCTCAACGTCAGCTGGCCTGATACTGCATAGCTGCACGTCTTCACAGTACAAGACTGCCGTCATGACTATGCAGGGGTGTATAAGGAAGTCAGGTGCTAATCATAAGACTTGGCAACCTTCCCCGGGCGCCATCTTGGAATGGCCGTCACATCCGCTCCTTACAGCCCTCAATGAAGGATCCAGAAAAAGTACCCAAGGAGCTAAAGGGGTCTGCAACCCTATAGGAGGAACAATATGAATTAACCAATACCCCCCCCAAAGCTTGTGTCTCTAGCTGCATATGTAGCAGAGGATGGCCTAGTCAGCCATCAATGGGAGGAAAGGCCCTTGGTCTAGTGAAGATTATATGCCCCAGTATAGGGGAATGCCAGGGCCAAGAAGCAGGAGTGGGTGGGTTGAGGAACAGGGCGGGGAGAGGGTATAGGGGACTTTCGGAGAGGAAACTAGAAAAAGGATAGCATTTGAAATGTAAATGATGAAAATATCTAATAAAAATAAAAAATAAAATAAAAAGAAATGCAAAAAAATAGTCATAAGATAAAAAAATAAATGGCCAACCAAAGCAATATGAGCCAAAAATATCTAAAAAAAAAAAAAAAAAAAAAAACACTGAGTTAGTTTCATGTCGCCATCTACTGCTAGGTATGGTACCTACATAAAAGTGAGTTTTATATACCCAGTGAGATTCCATCAGAGAAAACTGATGTTTCCTTTGTGAGAAGTTGTCAGTTGGAGATAGCCTTTTAGTTAGTGATGGGAACTCATGTCAACTTCCTCCTCTCAGTTCTTGTACCCCATTTGTCTTGATCCTGTGCAGGCCCTGTGCAGGCCACATAGTCTGTTTTGGTGAGTTCATATGTAGATCATTCCTGTTGTGTCCAGAAGGTCATTCCTTGATATCCTCTATCCCCAAAGGCTCCTAAGATCTTACCTTCTCCTCTTTTCCAAGAGTAACCTGAGCTGTGAAGAGAGGAATTTCATGAAGACATCCCATTTAGGATTAAATGTTACAAGACCGGCCACCCTCTGCACATTGCCCAGTTGTGGGTGTCTGTATTGGTTCCCATCTACTGCAAGAGGGAGTGTCCTTAATGATGGATGAATTCAATACCCATCTTGTAACTTCAGGCTTCATGATTTCTTAATATAAAGAAAAATTTCTAGGGCTTCAGAGGTGGGTCCATGGATAAGAGTCCTGTCTAAGTAAACATGAATACCTGAGTTAAGGTCCCCAGCACCCACATCTAAGGCCAGATGTGACCACATAGACCTGTTACCCCAGAGGTGGGCCTAGGAGGTGGAGACAAGGTTCATTGGAACTCATTGATCAGAAGTTTCATCTGATAAAATGATGAGTTCCAGGTTAGGCTAGAAAACCTGCTTCAAGGAGATATGGCAGGTAATGCCAATGCAGGAAACTTGGCATCTTTCTTTACCTCCTTCCATGCGCACACAAATGCATGCACCTACACACATACAAGTGTACACATTCATATACTCTATGTACACACAGATACACAGAGAGAAACCTTTCCATAAACATTCGCTAACAATGACTATCTCTTCTAGAGTAATCAGTATTTCTACTAAGAGCATATGAACACCTTGTCTGCCTCAGCGCTGCACCACCATAGTAGGCTGTTTTCACTTAGCATTACCTTTGCAAGTAACATAAAACAAATTTCAGAAATGATTCCCATATAGCCAAATAGTAGCATCCATTTGCTCAATATTTATTGAGCCACTATTCCATTCCAGGCATGGTGCCAGCCTCTGAAAATGTGATACTGGTGAAATAATCATGCTATGAGCCTTTTTTTGGAGTTTATATTTTAATAAGTCTATGTTGTCTAAATATGGGTTCCTCTCGGCCTGTGCTGCAATCCATCCTTCACATCTTCATGTTTATCTTCAGAAGGACATGCTTCTCTTCCCTTCCCAACTGCTCCTGAGTTAGAGAAATCTTTTATTCTCATCTGTCATTTGTATCTGTGTCTGTGTGCTTCAATCTAGGTGTTTATACCCAGTTTCTCACACTTGAAACCCCCTGCCTTGTAGAATGGCTCTTTTTTTTTTGGTAGTATTCAAGATTAACTATGCATCAGTTTCTTCTGCTATGTGTCCCATATTTTATTTGAGAGAAACACGCATGCATCATTTTAGCCCTGTAAATTCTAGGAGTCCACAATGATCTTAATTCAGACAATACTTCCCTGCTTTTACCGTGGCCCTGGCCTTCTCAAATTCTGTGAGTCTTTGAATAGCAAGGAGCATGTTGCAGCTTTGTGTTTCCATGGGAACCCTCTTACTAAGCCTGAAGTGAAAAGAGCTGAAAGACCAACAGCCATCTTCTCAAGAACCAAGTACATGACCCATGACTCTATCAAGTAACAACTCAAAGCAGAATCTCTCTCCAAACAGATTCTTTCTCTTCCCTAAAGTCCATCACACAGCGTTCTGTCTGATTGAGGACCACAAGCACGACAGCCTCTCAATCACCTCCTTTGCCAATTCTTAGGTATGTAATTATGTATGCTATTATTGTTGTTATTATTATTTGCAATGTTAATTTGTTCATTACAAATTAAAGAAAATTTTTACCCGTAAGAAGCAAAAACTATATTAAAAAAAAAAAAAAACTACCAAGCAGAAGAAGCCTTTTTAATTGTCAGAGTTATCCAAGAAACTCTCAAAACATTACAGTCCATTGCTATTGCTCTTGCTTGCCGCTTGCCCTCAGAGGTTGAAGTCAAGTCCATGGTATTGAAGAAACCATGTACTTCAGACAGAGGGTCCAGAAGCCCCTGAGCTAGAACTGATATGATTATACAGTATAACTTTGTACGCCACTTGCCGACGAGATAACTCAGTAGGTAAAATACTTGCTGCTCAAACCTGGGGAGTTGGGTTTGGATCCCTAGCTCTCACATAGAAGCTGATCATGGCAGCATTTGATTGTAATACCAGCACTGGGGAGCTCAAACCTGGGGAGTTGGGTTTGGATCCCTAGCTCTCATATAGAAGCTGAGCATGGCAGCATTTGATTGTAATACCAGCACTGGGGAGCTCAAACCTGGGGAGTTGGCTTTGGATCCCTAGATCTCTCATAGAAGCTGAGCATGGCAGTATTTGATTGTAATACCAGCACAGGGGAGCTCAAACCTGGGGAGTTGGGTTTGGATCCCTAGATCTCTCATAGAAGCTGAGCATGGCAGTATTTGATTGTAATACCAGCACTGGGGAGCTCAAACCTGGGGAGTTGGGTTTGGATCCCTAGATCTCTCATAGAAGCTGAGCATGGCAGTATTTGATTGTAATACCAGCACTGGAGAGGTAGGAACAAATCCCTGGCTCTCTCTAGACACGCAGTTTAGACAATCACCAAGCTCTAGGTTCAATTAAAAAACATATCTAAAAGTTTATGGTAGAAGACAATTGAAGAAGAAATCCCTTGTCAACCTCTGGTGTTCATACACAAAAACACACACAATGCACTCACATTTATATGTATGCAAACACATGAACACATACTTGTACACTTTGTATAAAATCTTTTAATAAATAAATAAATAAATAAATAAATAAATAAATAAATAACAAAACAAATGAGCTTGGATTCCAGGGTTTCTGTTTACTTTTTGTATATGGCCATTCTTTCTAAGGTCAGCATAAGAAATTCTAAGAGGCATCCCCATACAGAGGTGGTTATGGTATATGTGGGAAGTAGTATACAGCCACAAGATCCAAAAGGAAAGTAAATCATATCTTATCAATATCTACTTGGGCCACACACCCTCAGAACGAGAGCCACGGGCCAATGCAAAGCCCCTCACTCATTGCTCCAGAAGCTGCAGCATCTTATCCAAATTGTCCTAATAGAAATTTCACTGGGATTAGCTGTGAAGATGCATGATAGACCTCCTGCATACATGTTGTGACATGGTGTGTTTCCTCAGTGTTCCTATGATGGTAATGAGGAGAACGCCTCCCTAGAACATAAAATCACTTCCTTTAACTTCTTGGTATGCAGATCTATAGAAAGAAAGAAGAAAAGAGAAAGGGAAGAATTTTCATACCCTAATATTAGTCTCAGTTACCAGGCCTACTTCTTTTCCAAAGAAACCTGTGCATGTCCCCTGCCACTAGGAGCAATAAGGTAAACTAACAAACATTCAAGAGAGCAAAGAATAACATCCAAGGCATTCCACTTCTTCCACTAAGCTCGGCTGTTTTTCAATGGAAGAACATTTAAGCAGTGTGCTATATAAGCACAAAGGCAGCTCAGTTTACTTGTCTGGTCCCACGTCCGTTTTTACATTCTAACTCTATGCAGTAAGTCCCTTGGAAGACTAACCCAGAAGAGAGGAGCTAGATAAGAGATATGTTTCTCAGGGGGGTTTTCCTGATCACAGAGGTTACAGTGTGGTTCCTCTAAAGGTCACCAGGTGTGGTTGCCACATGGTGCCTCTGCTATTGTCACCGTCTAGTTATATACAACTGTTCACAAATGTCTTTACCAGCACTGTGTGGTGATGTAAGTAACCTACTAATGTCATCATGCTGGTCTGGGACTAACAAGGATGAACCTTGAAAGGTACCAGAATTCTGTTACTCTTTTTTTTTTTTTTTTTTTACAAAATTTGCAGTCATATTTCCTAGCATGGTAGCAATCTTTCAGAAATGAAACATGATCATTTGGTAATCTCCAAAACAAGAAAATAGCATAATCATACTCCATATCCTCAAGAAGTTGGGCAAGATAGAGGCTTTGGGGTCTAGGATGGATTCTGTACAAACAAAGGCCACCCTTCTCTGTGCACTTCAATACCTCAGGTCATTATCTGCTTCTCGTGAAGTCAGCAGGTTCCTTAGACCTGTTTTATATAGAAAGAGGTGAGAATGGAAAAGCAGGAAAAGGGAGAGAGGTGAACATTGCTACCTTTCTTTTAATTTCACCATTCTTTTCACACAAAACTTAATTACAAAGACTTAATCTGGCTTGAATATTTTAATTAAAAAAAAAAACAGACTCTGTTTCTAGGCACCACTTTGGTTTACAAAGATTGAAATGTTTTGGAAGGTCCATAACGTCTGTAAAACTATCTTCCCTTTTTTCAAAGGATATTTCCTTTTTGCCCTCAAATGATGCTTCCCCCTCCGCTTTCTTTTCCTTCCGTCTCTGGAAGGAACATTGGCTTCATGGCTAAGATTTTGATGTATGAGCACATTTCAGTGTTCTCACTCTCCCACAGGGTTTTTATCCTTCTGGAATGTATAAATCATTCTGAAAGCTCCTTTCTGTGCTATATTGTGCTTTTGAGATTATCTGCTGGTGTGTTCCTTACACAGAAACACCCGCAGGCTCAGCCACAGACAGGGCCCAGTCTTGGGTGGTAGAAGAACTGCAGCTACTGTGCACAGCTGCATTCACTCTGGCTGGGTAGACTCACATAGCAGTCAGTGGGGGGTGGAGGGCCCCTGTTAAGATAGTCATTATGTTCATGTTTGTTCGCTGACAGGCAGTCCAACCACTAAGACTCAGCCAGCCAACCTCCAGGGATGGAACCAACCCATGGCTTTCATTCTGTGCCCTTTCTGACCTCTTCTCCTTTCTGAAGGGAAACTCTTGTCCTCTTTGCTTCTTTGCATCTTATTCGTAAGCCTCGAAGAAGTCCAGAGAGAGAGCTGCTCACCCCAACATTGCACAGCTCCCCATCTCTTCTCCATCACACTCCCCTACTCAATAATGGGACAGTAGGAAGTCCTCTGTGTTTACCATCTGAGCTACAAGCTCCTTCATGCTTGCTTTGAATTGAGAGCTCATAACAGACAGGTTAAAAGTGAGACATATGGTAATGGAAGACTCTAAAATCTACCCAATATAGAACAAAATAAACACAAAGCTCAGGCAGTAAAAGTGCTTACATAAGCCGTGACTGTCATGACAGTACTCTCTCAATGCAAATCAATCTATCATGTAGAGATGGCACACACATCTCTACCTGAAATATGTGACTCTTTCTTTTCAAAGGAGTCTTTCCTGAAACACGAGAATTTCCACATTGCATTTCCCAGACTCCCAGAAATCTTTCTCACTTCCTAGATTCCTAGTGACAGTTACCTAAATATGGTGCCAGCTAATGTTTTCTTATCCTTTAAGTAAAAGCATCTGAAACTACCACTTGATATATGGTAGCAATTTCAGAGTCCCTCACCTAATTTTTACAAAATAATCATGCGTGATGCAAGAGAGAAAGCTGGACAATGGAAGGCTTTGGGTTTCTTCTCTACCTTCTTCTGAATTTCACTCCACCCATGTGATACCCTTTTCTTGTACCAAACCATCATCAATTCTCTCCACTTTCTAGATGGTGCAAACTGATGACCACACTCATAGCAGCATTAAATGAAGGCTCCAGGCCTTCTCCCAAAAGAAATGATAGTTTGCCTCCTACCCCTGGCTTTACTGAAGGTCTAATATTCTGTTGCCATTGTTGGACCTCCCTCTTCTTCCCGGCACCTTCCCTTCTTGCCCTAGTTACATGCCCTGAAACCCTTAAGTCCCTATGGACACGTTTACAATTCAGTGATATTTGCCTGTGATTCGTCTCACCTAAGCCAATCTGGTTGGCAGTAGAAATACCACATCTGCACTCCTACTGTATTCCTGAAGGTCAGCTCTCCCACAGGTTAATTCTGTTCTCAAAACAATGTGACTAGAAGTTTCCTTTAAGCAAGACTACCCACCCATGAGTCTAAGTCAGCCTCATGCTGTTGTCCCAGTTGCTCATATTTTCCCTGGGACAAAAATAGGGCAAATCTGTACTAAGGAGAGACTGGACTTCCATGGCCTTCATACAGGAAAATAAAAGGCCATCTACCCATGCACTCCACAGTATTATATGTCCCTTGGAGTGCCTTGAAAAGATATGCAACAGTCTCATGTTGTGGTGCTTTGGAGACTAGGGATAAAGGAAGACTGAGGAGAGAGCAAGATTGATGGGATGGCATGACATATGTGACCATGTGAAATAATAATAGAGACACAAGGACACTGATCCTCTTCCTTCCTCCTCTCTTCTCCATTTCTTTCTCTTGTCTCTCCCTTCTCCCCAACCTCCTCCTTCTCCTCTTCTTCCTCTTCTCGCCACTCTTCTCCCTCTCTTCCCTATACACATTTCTCCAACTCTGCCCTAGAATCCATGTTATGATGAAAATATCTCCGTGTTGACATCTCGAGTTGCTTTCAGACATAGCAACTGAAGATCAAAGAACAAACCTGTGGTCCATGTGAACCACAGTCTGCTCACATCCTGGCAGAAGTAACAGAGGTTTTCATGTTGTTTTCTTTGAATTTTCCAGACTCCTTGTGAGTCATTTTGTCATCCTGTGCAATTGACCTCCAGGGATACTGCTATGCTATCATTGTGACTGTATTTCTGACCATCACTTCCATAGCTCCATGTACCAGTGAATGCTCTGGCTAGGTCAGAGCCAGGTGGTTCTTCAGTGATGCCCACTAGCCTTGAAGCCCAGAACCAGCTTAGGAGGCTCTGCTATACAAATATTCTTCTTTGTTACCTTAGCTGTCACCAACCACTTCTTCACAGAGATGCTATAACTGCCACAAGCTTATCTACACATCCATGAAAGACTGTTATCATGGGGATCAGCATACATGCTACTATAAAAAAAAATCAAGCTTTGCAAGTATCCTGACCATGGCATCTGTCCAGGTAATCCCTGTATTTACCTTACCATTTCATGATATGGTGGTCAACTAGTGTGTGTGTGTGTGTGTGTGTGTGTGTGTGTGTGTGTGTGTGTGTGTGTGTGACATAGTCCCTGCATGAAGCACTACTGTATTGATTCTACTGTTGATAAGAAAATGATTTTGTTGCCAGTTTGCTTACTATCAGATCCTTATAGGTCATCAACTTCTATGTTCTCATTCTTTCTATGGTCTCAAAGATTGCCCAGCTAATAACTGAATGAAGGTCTTTGTCACCAGCACCTCACCACTTACTCTGAGCATTGGTAATGAACACTTGATATATTAGAGAGAATGGACATGATTTTTTTTAAAGCAGCACTTCCAATTTCAGAGATGGAGGAAAGGACATATTTGTTTAAAATTTCATATATATTTACAATGTAGCTTGGACATATCCATCTCCTTTTCCCTGCATTCATGCTCCCCAGTCTCCCTCCCCGCCAATATATCTACATCTCCCTCCTAACTTTCTATCAGTTTATAAACCTCCTAAGTCTGATGAGAGCTGCCCTTACAGTTTCTATGACTGGGATCATCCCTTGGAACCTTGGTAACCTGCGAATGACCTCATACCTCCACACACACCAAGGAAGGGATTCTCCCTTTGTTGGGAGACAACTGGAATTAGCTCCTCATCCAGAGGTGGGGCATCAGGAGCTCTTCCATGCTCACTTTTTAACCCTCCTTCACTTGTGTAGGTCTTATGTGGGTAACCACAGCTTCTTTGAGTTCGTGTATGTATCAGAAGTGCCATGTTCAAAGGCCATTCTTTTACAACACTCTTCCTCACACTCCAGCACTTACACTCTTCCTACCCTCCTCTTCTGTAATGTGCCCTGAGATATTCCATCTGTGACTGAGCATTTGCTCTTTGAAGTTATGGCTCTCTACATTGGCCACTACCCACTGTGATAAGAAGCTTTTCTGACCAAGGCTGAGAGCAACATGGATCTATGAATATAAACATAAATATTTAGAAGAGAGTTTGAAAACATGGCAATTTACAAAAACAACATCAGTAGGCTCTCCCCCTAGGGTCTAGAACTTCCCTGGCCATGTGTTTTTGACCATGCTTTAAATAGCTTACATTTTTTTCCCATAAGGCAGCTTCACACATTAGTAGTTTTAGTTAAGTCATTCATATCCCTTATTTTCCCATTGTCTAGCCCCATCCCCACCTAAACCTTTTCTCCCAGTATTCCCCATCCTGCTCTTTCATATCAGAAATATAATAATAATAAACAGCATTGTACTGTCACAAAAATAGACACACACAAAAGATGAAATAGAGTAGAAGACCCAGATATATATAAGGCATGCAACTATAGCCCCAACTCAAGCCCCAAGAGACAAATTCCACATGCTCTCTCTCCTATGTGGGTACTAACTTCTAATTTTGTATTTGTGTGTTTGACCGAGAGTACATGTGGAAGTAAGGAAATGGGTACATTGAAGAAGGGGTAGTAAATTATAAGTGAGATGAAAGTATAAATGGGAAATACTGGGAGCAGAAAAGTACTGATTAAAATCATTTAGAATTGATTGTTTGACTATGGGGATATGGCCACATTGGTAAAGCACTTGCCAGGCAGGAACAAAGGCCTGAGTTCAGCTCCCCAGAACCCATTTAAGGCCAGACATGATAGCATACATCTATAATCCCAGTGTTCCTACAGCAATATGTGAGGAGGAGACAGGAGACTCCCTGGAAGATGACAGGGTAGGTAGCCTGATTTACATAACAACAACAAGGGACCCTGTTTCAAGCAATGTAGAAAGTAAACACCAACATGCAAAGCTATGCTGTGACCTCTATATGGGCACCATCATACACACATGCAAGTGTGCACACACACACACACACACACACACACATTCACAGAAAGAGAAAGGGATATTAAAACGTGATTGTTTTATGTTTTATCAACAAAATTACTTTCACAATACAATGTCCAGAAGTTAGAAATAGGCAGCTGGATGAGAAACGTTACAAGTGAAGGAATCCCCTGAAAGAAAATTCTGCCAGGTTCTTGAAGTAAAAGTGATAGCTATGTGGGCGCCGACATCCTGTACAGAGCAAGTAAACAACCCGAAGACATCCTGTTACCACCCCCTGTACAGAGCTAGTAAACAACCCAAAAGCGCATGCCCCTGCTGCTTAACCACCGCCCAGCCCGGGGCTTAACATGAGTGATGGCCCAGCAGCCAATCTGGTTAAAACACGCCTCCTCCTTGGCTATATAAGCCAAGGCTTTTCCGGGCTCTGGGTCTTCCTCTTTCAAGGCTTCAATAAAGCAGTCTGTAGAAGGATCCTGGTGTTCGTGTGTTTTCCTGCTGGCGGGAAGGTAGCGCGACGCACAGCTATGTATTTTTTTTTAAACTAAGGCACATTATAATGTCAGGATATACTGGCTTAGCAATTGAAAATATAATCTTTATTATTCAATTTATGCTACAGTCTTTCCTTCCATTATAGTTCACTATACTGTCTTCACTATACTGAGTATGGTCATAGATCATGCATAATTCTCACCTCTCTAATCTAAGTGTGCTGATCTCTATGGTTTCTGGCTCTATCCACAACCTAGCTCCTCTCTAATTGCTATGATGAGAAAATGAGTTGGTCAAAAAGATTTATGCACTGGTTGGAGGAAGAACCATAAAAGTATTCTTCATTTCCATACACCATGACACCTGCTAGTTAATGCCATAAAGGAGAAAAATAGAAAAATGAGGGAAAAAATAGGACAGCAGCCAGAAACCATTCAGAGTCATTGTTTTTAAAACCATTTAAGCCACAAAATAAATGTAAAGGGGAAACATCTTCACATATGCAGCCCCTTTTAAAGAAATAATTTGGATGAATCTGTTTTGTGTTGCTGTGAAGAATACCCCTTACTGGGTTGTTTATTTCAAAATAAAAAAAAAAAAAGAGCACATGGTCCTGGAGAATGGGAAATCTAAGAACTTGGTATGAGCATCTGGTGAGGATCTTCATGTTGTATCATTATACACTGAAAAAATGGGAGAGAGGGTATAGGAACATTAGAACAAGAGGGGACTAAAGTAATCAGGTCTCAATTTCCAATATTACATCCGGCATTAAGTTTTCAACTTGAAGACCACTAAGTCGTAAGCTGGATCTGACCTGAAAGTCTCCTCCCTGAAGACTAGATTTTATGTTTCCAGAAGGTATAATGGAAGCCTTCAATGATGAAAGCAGCCAACAATCTTATCTGCTCTGATGCCTATGAACTACAACAACCACATGACATGAGAACCTTAAGTGTGCAATAGTGGCACACATGCCCTAGTGTAACCAAAATCTCCCTAATTAGATTTGAGAACCATTCTCAACAAGAAAGAAATCATGTGTTAATTCTGAAAACACAGCCAATCTAGGACTAGTGAAGTCATGGATCTTGGAGAACCTAAAGTTGCCACTTTACTAAACCAGTATAGTCACTAGCTACAGTCTAAATATTTGTCCTTATGCCCACAAATAAGTGTAATTCTATCCCCACATCAAAGAACTTCTCTTTGCAACATAGATCATCATCGGAAACCACAAGTGAACAAAATGGGAGTTGAAGAGGATAAATAAGAGAAGGTATAGCCAACGGAATGGAAGAAAATCTTTGCTAACTACATGTACATCTAAGAGAGGATCAGTTAATATATAATGAGAAATTTGTAGGCTTAAATTTTTCCTTACTTTTAATAAGGGTTCTTAAGTGCTTTAACCTCCCTTCTAGCCTGCCACCCACAAGAGGTAGTGGAAAAGAAAGCTTATTAAGACATGGGGGCAGTGGACCTATTAGAAATTGTTCTTTGGAGCAAATCTTATTTTTGTTGTCAGAAAATCAGAAGTTCCATTCACAGGAGTCAGCATTGGCAGCTCAATCCACTGGCAAATACTTCACGTACATACCAGTAGTCCAGTTCAGTAGTGTCGGGATAGCAAACATGAATCAGCAGCTGTGGCATATCCTAGCAGAAAGAGCCAGGCCTTAGCTGAATCAGAGTTAGGGAGAAGCAACCAGAATCATCAGGGATGCCAGGGGAAGTTCTCTGCCATGCCTTTCTGGACAAAGTGAATATTAACAAAGAGGAAGACATGAGATCAAAGAAGCATTGCAAAGCTAGCTATGCAAGCCTGCCGTCACTGTCTGTCAGGTCCTATTTATACTCCCTCCAGTCATCTTGTGTCATCCCATGGGTCTTGCCTCACCACGTGAGTTTGTACTTCAAATGAGTCTATATCAGCTGACATCACTCTACTATCAACCAGAGTCCACAGAAGCAGCAAGACTCCACAGGAACCTCAGGAGAAATCTTTAGCAAGTTTCTCTCTATGGCATCACCACAAGTGGAGCTCAGCAATGCAATATAATGCAAACCAATTCATGGGTAACATAATCAAAGAATCCTTCATCACCCATCCTTTCACGTGCTTGCTTTAGCAAAACATCCTTCCACCTGTGTCTGCTTCAGTGGAATGTTCCTTCACATGTCTGCTTTAGGGAAAACATCATTTGACACAACTGACTTTCCAAAGAAACCAGAAGTTTCCACTTCAGAAATCAAAGAACTCCATCAATAAGTAGGCTAGCGAATGAACATACCAGTCTCAATGAATGAACTTCTAATGCCCATATGAAAAAGTGTTCACCTCACTAGCTATCAAAGAATATGCAATTTACAACCAAACTGAGGGTCTACCTCATACCAGTCATGGGAAAAAGAAACAAACAAACAAACAAAACAAAACAAAACCTATGCTGGCAAGGATGTGAAGAAAAGAAAACTCTTCTATGGGAACATAAAGTAGTCCAGACACGATGGAAGTCAGTATGGAAGTTTCTCAAAAACAAACAAAAAAATTGAAAGTTGATCTACCATGAGACCCAGCTATAATACTCCTGAGTATTTACGGAAAAGACTCCATGTGCACATGTCACAGAGTATATTGTTGTACTATTCACAATAGATAAGTTGTGGGGAAAATGTAGGTATGTGTCAGCAGAAGAATTCGTAAAGAAAATATGGTCCATAGGTAAAATCTGCAGGATAGAATTTTATTCAACCATCAGGAGGTGTCACTGTACTGTCGTTTTCAAGAAAATGCATGAAAATGGAGGTTACTTGATTAAGCAATTAAGTCAGCCTCTGCAAGATATGTGTTCTCTCTTCTTTGTGGACCCTATTTTTTGTACAAAAACATAAAGCCATGTCTGACTGTGTGTCATGAAAATAGAAACAAAACTGTCTTGTGAGATGAAAGGGACTAACATGGGGAAAAGAGAAAAAGAAGAGGAAAGTAGAGATAGGGAAAGAAGTAATAGAGAGGGGGAGAAGAGGTAGGATGGAGGATATACTCAAAGTACATTGTATACTGTGTGAAAATGACTTTATGGAATCTAGGACAATGTACAGTCAATATATACTAATAAAAAGGCAAAAGCACTAGTTGGCAGATGTATTTTTTCTGCTCATTCCTTAAAGCCATTTGCATTGAAGGGAATGGTTTCTTTCCTTTTGCTGGGATGGGAAAGAGGTAATATTCTAAGAACTTTATCCAGAGCACAGAACATCATTGTGAACTTCTGAGATTCTAGGTTGGGATGGCCAGGCTTCCTTTGATATCTCTTCTTAATTGCTGCAAAATATCTTTGCACTTTCTCCATCAAAGCTCCCCCAGAGCTTTGGGCAGACCAGAACTGGGTCTGGGAGTCTTGGGCACATTGTAAAGCTTTCAAAAGGACTTTCAGAGTCATGGCAGCAAGATCCATCCCTCCCAACCCGAGGGAAGTCCCTGGTATGTGGGGCATTCCTGCCACCAGGATGAGAGTCTCTCCTGAATATGAAAGGATCCCACCCCTTACCATCAAGGCATCTTGTCCTGTGAGCTCATAACCCATAAGTCCCTCATGAACCAGCATGTTACTTAGGATTTTCCAGAGAAATAGAACCAATGGAGTATATATAATTATAACAAGAGATTTATTAGTTTGGTTCACATAGTCTGTGGCTGAACAGTCCCATAATGGCCATCTGTAGGCTAGGGAAAGAAAAATCCATAGCTGCTTGGTCCAAGAATTTGAAAACCTCAGAATGAGGAATAGGACAATGATATAGGGCAGGGCAGGCCCAAAGACCACAGAACCTCTTGCACAGCACCGAGAAATACACACATGGGAAGGAAAAGCAAGAGAGGTTTTCTGCTTTCTGCTTTTCTTTTACAGCTCAGCTCTGAACCTGCCTCATGGCGCTGCTGCCCACATCTGCATGTGCATCCCCCTCCATGCAAAGCTCATTGACATGACAATCTTACAGACACACTGTGGTGGCTGCTCTTAATGTCAGCTTGGTACCTGAACTAGAGTCATCTGAAAGGACAGCAATGCTGTGCACCCTAACTCCTGCCCCCATGGACAGCTGTTCTGTGTCCCCAAAGTTCTCTATGAGAAAACAGGCTTCTAGTCTCTTTTCTATTGCTGTGATAAAAACACCCTGACCAAAAGCAAGTGCAGGAGTTATTGAGTTTGCGATTCCAGGTTACCGTCCCCTGTTGCAGCAGAAGTCAGAGGGGCAGCTGATTGAGACATCTGGTTGACATTACATCCACATGCAAGAGCAGAGAAAAATCAGTGTAACTGTACTGTCTGCCTGCTTTCTCTCGTCTAGTTTTCCACTGTGCTTATACAGTCAAGGGCCCAGACCATGCAATAGCACTGCTCAAATCCAGGTTCTTCCCGATTACCAATTAGACAATTCCCCCACAACCTGACCTAGATAACCCCACATTATAACTCCCTTCCCAGGTGATTCTAGGCTATTAGGTAGACATTTAAAACAAACAGGCTCACTGCTTTCGAGCATTATCTCCTTGGGTTTTGGTTCCTCGTTCTATCCTTGGGTCATCTCTGATCCCCCACCACCACCACCACTGTTATTCTCTGTTCCTGGAACACTGCTTTGAAGAAAAGGAGCTGAATAATCTCTTACCTTGTGATTGTGTGCTTCCTAGTACAAAACTCTGTCCTTGGAGTTCTTGGCATGTTTTCTATAGCTAGACATACTTACTGTCTTAAACCATTGGTGCTGTTGGAAGGAAACACATGAGACCAAGTAATGGAAACAATAGAAGTTTATTCCTCGTAGTGCTGGAGACTGAGAAATCCAACAAGGAAAGCAGGTTCGGTGTTCAGAAACTACTCAGCTTCTACATCCGGGTAGTGCTTTGCTCTCCCCGCTCCAGAGAGTACAAAAGGCTGTGTCCTCGTGTGGCACAAGGGATGAAAAGGCTACAAGGGTCCTAGCTGATTGTCTCCAGCCCTTTTATGAGGCTACTAATGCTATTTATGAGGACTCAGTCTTCAGGATGTAATCACCTCCTTATGAATCCATCACTTAAGACATTCCCATGGTGGCTAAAGCCACAATGTGAATTTTGGAAGGGCAAACATCTAAACCACAGCACCTGCTGTGTCTTTTCTCTCTGCCCTTTGCATTTGGCCCTTCCCTAAAGACAAGTGTGGAATATTAAGCAAATCCACAGTGTCAAAGCCCACATGGGTCCCTGTTTCTGCTTTACCCAGGTTTCTCGTGAGCTGACTTCTCAGCTGCTTTAAGACCTCTCTTGGCCCCAGTGTTGATTTAGTCATTTGTACTGATTAATCCCTTAGCAACACGAAATCAGAAGCAGTAGAGATTTTCACAAAAGGGCATGGAGTGGAACGGAAAAGCATCCTTCCTTTTGCATGAATGCAGTCTTTGAAACTTAAAAAAAAAAAAAAAAGAGTGATGTGCCGTATTCAATTAACAATCGGGACATTTCTTAATTATCCTTTTGGCTAAGTGACAAGTGATCCCACTCAAAGGCTAGAAACTCCTTTCGGGTTTAGATTTTCAATTGTACTAGGGTAAAGGCTTGGCCTCCTTAGTACTGGACACCAAATACCCAAATTTCTCACAGCCTAGTTGGTCAACTCCTATTTCACCTGCAATGGAGATAGTGACTGCCTGAGATAAAGAAGACATGAAAGTAACAAACAGCGGTAAAATAAAAATGCTCTCTAAAAATGAGAGAATGAAGCAGGAATGACTTGGGAATATAGGTAAGGAATAGAATCAGATGAATCTAGCATCCAAAGAAATTCATCTTTGAAAGAAACAGGAATTCCAAACAGTATAGAACAATGGCCTACAGACAGTAATAGAAGCATTTTCTCAGTTAAGATCCCTTATTCCCAGATATCTGACAAAACCAACCAACATACCCTCTAAAGTTTAAGCATTAAATGAAGTACTTCTCACAACTATTGAGTAGCACAGTGCCCTCCTCTTCAGTGAGCCTTTAAGGAATGATGTCTGTATCATTCTAAGAAGATTGTCCTGTAGCCAAGTCTGATGGATTGATATGGGAAAGTCCAGCCCACCAGACAAAGAACCACATCTGGGAATGTGGTCCTGAGTTCTATAAGAAAGCAGGCTGAGTAAGCAATGAAGCAGGATCCAGATATCAGCATTTTTTATGGCCTCTGCTTGACTTCCTACCCTGATTTCCCTCAACTACAGAGTATGACCTGGGAATTATAAACTGAAATAAGCCTTTCCTTCCCCAAGTTGCTTTTACTTATTCTGTTTTGTCACAGCAGTAGAATGCCTAGGACAAAGAATGTGGCACTTCACAACAGTCTTCAAATTTGATCTTTAAAGTCACCTAAAGATGTATGCATTTGTAGTGGGTATGTGTGGTGTGTGTGTGTGTGTGTGTGTGTGTGTGTGTGTGTGTGTGTGTGCTTATGCATGGAGGTAAATTTGAGTGAGCAAGTGTGTAGACACAACATGGACATCTGTTATCTTCATCAATTTTTCTCTACCTTATTATCTGAGACAGTGTCTCTCACTGAATCTGGAGCTCATATTTCTTCTGTTGCTACTTCCCAGGAGGCCTAGTATCAAAAGCACATATTTCCACGCCCAGATTTTTTTTTACTAGTGCTTGAGATCTGAACTCAAGACCTCAAGCTTGAGTAGCAATCACTTAACAAGCTGAGTTTTCACCGTAGCAACTCTGCATGTTTGTCTCAGCTTTGGGCTTAACGGTAGACAGATTAACTCATTCGCTTCAAGATACAGTTGGCCATTGACAAGTCTAGAATTGGCACTGATCCACCAGCTGACGTCACACTGTCTCATAGCCATCTTTTTATCCTTCATCTTATTAGACCATACACTATGCCTCACCATGAGTCACTCTGGTCTCTTCCTAGAAATCCTTTCTGTAAACAGATTTTTCATAAATTAACATATTGGTATGCCTCACGTGAGGTCCCATATTCTAAGTTCATCTCTATCTTGGAAATATGTCAGAATTTCCCATTTCCTAGTCTACTTCCTTGATATAACCAACCCTTCTGCACCCCAGAGCCTAGCACGGTTCTTAGTATAAGCCATATCTCAATGAGCTACTTATCAAACTGAAACACAGAGTGAGTAACTTTGTAGCTGCTCCTTTGTGGCTCAATGAGTTCGCAGTGAGTGTCTACTACTCTCCAGTCCTGTGAAGTGTCCAGGTTCTTAAGTGGCAGGCTTTGGTTCTTGTTAAGGACCAGAAATTTCACTTCATGAAATTTGTAGTTCCCTGTATGATTTTTCTCTTTCCTTTTTTCCACCTAGGTATGAGCCATCATATGAGAAAGCTTTCAATGTGCTGGACTATAGCCACACTCTCCCTTTCTTATACAACATTTTCAAATAGCAGTAGTGCAGAAAAGGCAGAAGAATAATGTATAAAATCACTTGTGAAGGCACACCCTTCAGAGAGGGTTAGCCTACAAGTCATTGCTTAGAGGTCAGAAACAAGGTTCTGCAATTAGACAACCAGTTATAATCGTGCCTGTGCCTGTTATAATCTAATGATATTCTAACCTGTCCATGTATCTCTTTCCAAGACGGCAAAAGGGAACAGTAGTAGTATCCATGGAGGAGAGTATTATTTTCTGCCATTGTTATGCATTTTAGAAAGCTTAAGTAAACTGCCTTAGAGTGATAGGTAGTAAGACTATCTGCTTGCCACAAAATCCTATAATTTCTCTATTTCATAAGACATAGAAAAGACAGAACAAATACTGTGTGTCTATGTAAGTATGTATGCTCAAATGCATGCATATAAGTTTATACAAACATCTACTTATTATCAAAACTTGATGTCTTGGGGCTGGTGAGATAGCACTGTGGACAAAGGTACTTATCACATAAGCCTGGTTGCCTACTTTCAATCCATGAAACCCATAAACATTAGTAGAAAGAGAAAGCTAACTCCACATAGTTTTCCTCTGATCTCTATACACACACCATTACACATGTGCCCTAACACACACATCATACACACAGACACATCATCATAATATCATTTTTAAACTTCAATTTTCAAAGGTATGTTACATACAGACATCATAGCAGGCAATGGACTAGAGAAATGACTAAGAAATATCCCAATCCCTGCCTAATTGGGAAGTAGATGAGTTCAATAATTATCCACATGTTTACAATAAACTATGATCAAACTTGTGGAAAAATAAGTGTGAAATGATATAGTAATATAGAGCGGTGGACTCTAAGTATTGCTAGAGATGAAGTTAAAGTTTTAATATCTTAAAACACCAAAGAATAGACTCACATTTGCAGGACTAAATGAAAGGCTGCTAAAGGATCTGAGAGGGGAAGACAGAAAGCACGTTACAGACAGCAGAAGCAGCAACAGTTAAGTAGTAATATAATGTAGGCTACAAAATATTTAATAGAGCTAAGACTTAAAATTCACAGGCCATTGACAGAAGAGAAAAGCAGAAAGACAGTGCTAATCACATGACAAATGACTTTATAATCCATCCTGAAGGATGTGTATCCTGAGGATGATGAAGAGTGCTTATGTATCTTCAAGTAACGTGATGGAAATGACTTAATTTCTCATTCAGAAAGCTCACCTACTAGCATAGGGGTTGATAATAGACTGGCTGGGAAGGCAATGTGGGGCTGCAGAAAACAGGTGATGTTGGACTGGGCTGGAAGAAAAATGAGTTGATAGGGGGAAACTGACAGATGTGAAAAAAATGGTGGGAGGACAGATTGACAATCTGTGGTGATGGATTAAGTGTGAGAGCTGAGAGAGTCAAAGATGATCCCGAAGTGTTTAACTTAGGGTGAACAGTTAACCAGCACAAGGAATACTGCATGAATTGACTGCATTATGAAAAAAGAGATGATGATTTGGCTTTGAGCCTTTTGAGGTTAAAATACCTATGAGTTATTCAAACAGAGCTAACTTAGAAGCAGATAGACTTGTGGATATAGAATTAAGAAGAGCACTATGAGTTCATGGAGTAGAAATCATAAACATATAGGAGTCAGTTTTCAAAATAGAAATGAATGGGGTTCATCCAGAGAGAATGTTCTGGAAAGAAATCTCCCTATGGTGAAGTGCTGGGAGTAGCTGACGAGCTGGTATACTGTACAGGGATGTGAAGGGAATCTTGAAAAAGAAATGAGCTATCATGAGACTAAGGGATGGGAGAAGGGAGATCTCTACACCTGTTTCTGGTTTTCAATGACTGGCAGATTCTAATGTCCCCTTGTAGATGGAAATAGGCACAGAAAACTATTAAGATCCTCTAGTTTAACTGAAATTAGACAAGGACGTTGCAGCTGCTTAAAGAGGCAGAGGCAAGCATTTCACTCATCCGGCCTTCTCCTTCATGCCATAGAGTCACACAGAGACCATGCCAGGATGCTTGGTAGCCCCCATCCATCATAAAAAGCTGAGAGTCTCTTCACTCAGACAGTTTTCTCTCATACCCATCATCTTTATGAATCTCTCTCCAAACTAAAGGATGGAAGCAAAAGGGTCCTGAAGGAGGATGTAGGGCCTCCCAGGACTACACGAATTGCGGAGATGTGAAGCTTCATGTCAATAATCATGTAGCATGCATGGGTAGATAGCAGATTCAATAAGTTCCATGTTTGCTGTGATCAGAAATTTAAATTATTATCTTAATACCTGCATCAATAGCTTGAGTATCTCAGCATGGGAAATTTAAGCATAGTTCACTCTAAATGTATAGTCCCACCCCTGTGAAGATATTGAAAACTTAGTTATTAGAGTACAAAATCAACGCTGATGCCTTAATCCTCAAAGTGACATCAGAAAGCCTGAAGGCCCTCAGCACTACTGGCTATCACTTTCCTGGGCTCAGCTGTCTTTGGGTTATCTTGCCAGGAAAAGCCATACCTTCAGAGCTCATGTGTAAAATAGTGTCCAGTGGCAATCTTGATATCTTACATCACTAACCTATCTGAGAAGACATATTTTGAAGATGGTCACTAATATTTCTGTCTTAATCTCTCTCTCTCAGAGTTTGATAAGACTCGTCCTTCCTACTCCCAATTGAACACAATTATGATTATTTACTCCCCAGGAATCTAAAAAGAGCCCTATAAGGAGCTTCTAGAGGCAGCCTTGGAGTTTATTATGATTTGTATATATCCTCCAGAGTCTCATATACTAAAGGCTTGACCCTCTCAGCCTGTGACACCATTGAGAAGTGGTGGAATGTTTAAGAGATAAAGCCTAGTCAAAAGTCTTCTAATACTGGGGTGGACATATGTCTTTGATCTTCATCACACATTGTCACTTCCCCTTTCACTTTTTCCCTTCACAGCCACCACAGAGCAAGCAGCTTACTCTATCATAAGCTCCATACTATGATTTACTCCTTTACTATAGACCCAAACCAACTAATCATTAAACATCTCTAAATCCATAAGTCAAAATAAACACTTCTTTTTTTTTAATTGGTTATCTAAGGTACTTTGTTACAGTAATGAAAAGTTCACTAATAACATCTTCAGTGATAAGAGATTGCCATGTATTCTTTTTTGTTCATTTTTTTGAAGCCAGAAATCTACTCATAGACAAGAGACAATGCTATGAAAGGGGCTTACTGGAATCTCATCTCCATGTTGAATAATTTGTGGATAATAGACTCAGAAATCTGACCCTGAACCTTAAAAACAAAGGAAGACAAAGAAATCAGAGGAGAGAGAGAGAGAGAGAGAGAGAGAGAGAGAGAGAGAGAGAGAGAGAGAAGTATTACAAAGCCTAAAGCTCTGGACTTGCACCTTTGAGCCTCTTGGAGCTACAGAAACCTTACCACCTTACCGGGAGGTTCCCTGCTATTACCACACATGCCTCTCACTCAATGAGGTCTCTAGTTCATCTCTTTCCTGGGCCACCTGCACCTGCCCAGTCCTCAACCTAATAGATTTCACCACTCTACCCACCTTCAAAGTTCTTCAGAACAATTCACACCATGGGAATCAAGGTAGACCTCATCTTGTAGACACAGTCTTCCTCTTATCACTTTTATAGTTAACCCCATTCTTGAGGACAAGCACTCTGTGACCCTTCTCACTTGGTTGTGAATTACGTCACTACTATCCTGCTGCTGACATCATCTGACCAGCTGCAGATGTTGTTGACTAGTTTGTACCATTAAGGGAGGCAGACTTCTTCACCAATAGGAGACTCGGGAGTAGCCAGAACACAAAGGAGATGGCACAGGAGCAGCATCTGAATTTCTTGTGATTATGTGGACTGTGCTGCATATGCTGGCTTGAGACAGACCGTAGGATCTTCTACCAAGGGTGGCCACCAGTCAAGAGGGACTTGAAAGAGCAGCCTGTGAATATCTTCGTGGAGGAGGATCTGAGAAGCGCAGTGATTTTCTTTCTCCTGTCAAGACACTGTCTAGATGGTTTAGAAGAGCCCTCCATA
Source organism: Mus minutoides (assembly GCA_902729485.2). NCBI lineage: Eukaryota > Metazoa > Chordata > Mammalia > Rodentia > Muridae > Mus > Mus minutoides. The sequence continues at coordinate 157,357 of LR749651.1, read as the reverse complement.
GAACACAAAAATACAAAAAAAGTTAACATTTAACTAACCTTCCCAGACAAAAAAATCACACCTATATGTCAATAACAGTGTCGATATGTCAATGCCAGTGGTTCGTGTCCCAATGATCAGAGTCAAAGTGCCAATGACAGCAAGCAAGGATGTGATTACCACTCCTGAGAGACTCTAACAAGCTTCTCAGCCTAGTATCAGATATTTCCCTCTCTCTATCACCCTCCAGAAGGTTAAATAGTAGACTCCATCTTTCTTATCGTTATCCCCAATCCCAACAGTTGGAACAAAAAGAAAATCAATAGCATGACACTGCCTGAGGTAGCAGATAGAGTTAGGAAAAGGAACTCAAAACCTTCAATAATTGAAAGAAAAAAGACACATGGCAATTGTCCAATATAGCAGCAAGACACGGGAAATAGAAATTCTACTGAGCCTGGTTGGAAACAGAACTTGGAGAGTGAAAAATCAAACTGTTTATGCCCATCCAACTGTGCTAAAAGTGATCAATAAGCTGATTATGTGGGAATCGGATTTGTAAAACTTGTTTAGTTCTCTACAGGTTCATCTAATAACACATGGGATTAATTTTCCAACCTTCAAAAGTGAGGGCTTCATGCACATTTTCAAAACTGTGTTAGACATGAATGCAGGGGACTGGCCCTACCAACTTACAGGTCTCAGAAAGTGTCTATTGGATAAGAACTATTCTGTGGATAAGGCTAAGCTTTGGCTGCAAAGGATAAGAGAAAGCTTGGTGTGAGACCTGGGTCCCAATTATCCCGAAACAAAGCTTTTCCTATATATGCACAACTCAACCACTAGGTGAGAAAAGTCTAGCCAATCTACCACTTAGCAAAGAGGCAGACATGGAGGAAACAATACACTTATCTGATTATTCCAAGACTTGTTCTTCTCAGATATGGAAACAGAACAAGTCTATGTGCTATATGAAATAGCAAACCACGTGCCCAGGCTCAGTATTTAACATGCCCTTTTCATTCATTCTTGAAAATTGTCTTATTATCTAAGAATTCTGCATTCTGATCATGGTCACTCTATCTCCTGCCAGACCAGATCCACCACCATTTCCCTACACGTGCCCCCCTCCACCAACTTCATTTCTTTCTATTGCTCCAGTAACTCATGACTCACTCCCATTTGTGCTGTCTCTATGCTTCTAGGTATTGGATCATCCACTGGAGCTTAATTAACTTATCAGGAGCCATGTCCTTTCAAGACCCATGTTCTTTAAGAAAACTGAGTATCCCTTCCCAAGAAGTCACCAGCTGTCCCATAGCTTCTCAGTTAGCTTCTCACTCCAGGCTAGAATGTCCGCTGGCTTAATCTAGTGCAGGCAACTACAGCTATGAGTTCATGAGTGCAGTAGTCCTGTCAGAACCAGAGGACTCTCTTTAGTCTTTTCATTCAGTGTGTTTCCTATCTTGAACCTGGTGTTATTTCCATTTTCAGGCACCTTGAGACATTTGAAAATCTCTAAACCCTCTACCACTGAGAAGTGTTTAAGAATCCAATTTCACAATCCAGAAGGTAAATAATGAAACACCCATTGGTATTGGAATCACCACATCAGGAGTAAAATGTGGTTTCCCCATCCTCCCCCAAGACTCATATTTCTCCATCTCCTAATACAGAAGCTACATCTATTAGGCTCCTTAAGTATTTGTGAGAGAGTGGCTTGACAGCTTCCTACATAACTTAATTAACATTCACAGTAAAAAAGCAAATTTGGACTTCTAAATTTAGAAGGGTGGTTCTTATGCAGCTGAGATAATGGGACCCTGAGGACCTAGGGAAGTGTTGGCTTCCTGTTCATATTAAATTACAAGATGACCACCCTTCACTTGGAGATGTGTGCTATCATATGGTTATGGGGTGACCTGTCTTCCCTGAGCTTGAATCTCTCATCACTCTTCCTTGGGCTCTTTTTCTTCTTGGCGGGTCAAGGTGGAGGAAGAATATGGGGCAGAGAACACAAAAATAAACAAAATATGACAGCATATAATTATTTAACCACACATGCATATATTTAGCTCTTTCTTTATTTTCTGTAATGAAAAGATTGGCCTATAAAAAATTTAAATTTCCTCTCTATTATTAATGTCTTGGCCTCTGCTTTACAGGCTCTTGGAGTACTGCTCTATGGGACAAAAATTGTTCAAAGTGGGAGAGGCAGGAAAGACACAAAGACAAATAGAAGGCTCTGAATATTGGAATGCAGAGAAGGGGAACGTCAAATATCGAGGGCTGGACTCTCATCAGCTGAGGCTTTCTCTGATGCCAGGATGTATGGAGGTCCATAGCTCCTTTTCAAAACCGAGAGAATGCTTGGCCGAGCCAGCAATGGCCAGTACCTTGGTAGCTTTTCTCTGAGCATCTGGTGTATAGAGCAGGGCACAGATCCATCTCTAAAACCAGGGATGTGCTTGGCAGAGATAGCAGTGTCCTGGGGCCAGGGAACTAAGGGAGCTGTGGCTTCAGATCCTGAGAACCCAACTCTTTCCACCCAATGAGGCTGTGGGTATCAGTCCCAAGGCTGCTGTGTGTTCAGACTGTACTATTCTTAAGACACACTGGTGCAACATTGTTTAATTAGTTTCCCAATGACTTAGTCCCATTGTATGATATATTCTGTTGACTTGGTCCCATTTCTCCTCTGGTAATAGTATATAAGATGATATACTTAATAAACTTGCTTGGCATAAGACATAGCTTATTCAAGACCTCCAGATTCCAGGGTTTCTTATCTCCTCTATCTTCTATCCTCTTTATCTTCTGACCTTTTCCTCAGGATTCTGTCACTGAAGAACAGTGTGTTGGTCCAGGGCACCAACCTGGTCCATAGAAAGATAACAAGAATGATATGTATGGTTTGATCACAATGTTGGACCAAGACACCTTCTGCCTCATACAGAGGGGTCAGACAAGTGATCTTTCAGACCTGAGCTAGTAAGGAGCTTTGATTCCTCAGCACTTGTCGACAATTGCTACCCAGCAACAAGATCTAGCTTATGCTTTATATTCTATTATACCCACTTCACATGTCCTCTGTTAATAGCCATTTAGCTTGACATTGTTTTTTTTTTCTATCACCAGCCACACTGAAGTAAATAAACTTCTTCATATGCTAGCCCATACATGTGCACATATAAAACAAAGTAAACATATCCAAACACATGATGCCCGGAGAAAACACAAGGCACAACTAGGTATAAAACATAATCTTATGAACCTGAAAAATGCATGCACATGAAACTAACACATTTTAAGACTACATGTGAAATAAATGTGCAATCACTATAGCAAAACGGTGTGGACTGGCCTAAGAAAACAAAATCAACTGCATGATAATAAAGGAAAGTTGATAGATTCCTTAGATTCAATAAATCAAGATAAGGAACAGAACAGAAATAAGAAGTAAATACAAGAAGACAAAGCCAAATAAATTTCCTCTAAAATCAGAGCCCAGAGTTAAGAAAGACTGTAGCATGAAGCCTACAACTTCCCCGGAAACTCCTTAATACTCTATGGGATGTGCTGCCTTAGTAAAAATAAAATTAAGAAGTAAAAGCAATAAAAATCCAAAGCTAAATAAATACCCCTAAGGGAAAATGTGGAAAATAATGTATTAATATTTTGAATTTCAAACCTGAAGGAAATTTTAAAGAGTATGTATTTATAATTAAATGTTCTTCTAGGTGAATTGCATTACCACAGGTAATAAGTGAAGCCATCCTTTTCCTCATATCCCCACCAACATGACATTAAACTTTTTCAAGCTCTTCCATGGGAGGTGTTTGAAGCAGGCCAGAGAATGCTTGCTGCTGCTTCTTCTGGTACTACCCTCAGGTATAATATAACCAAACATTTTTACAAAACGGAAAGCCACTGGACAAACCCACACAGTCTGGAAAGTCAACGGAAGATGAAAATGTCAGGCTCATTGTTCAACATTATCCAACTCTGCAGGAAGCATATTCTTTGTGCGCCATCAAATCTAGGCCTTCGGAACTCAATGCAAAGTTTCTCCCAGACCACAGGTCAATGAAGTCAGCCTTGAACATGCATGGATCCTCTGCTAATGAATTTCTACATGTGAAAAACCTGGAGTCTTAACTTTTCAAAACAGCCTCAAATGTCTTCCATTAGAATTTCTAAGAAGAGCAGGGCGTGGGGGCGCATGCCTTTAATCCCAGCACTCGGGAGGCAGAGGCAGGCGGAGTTCGAGGCCAGCCTGGTCTACAAAGTGAGTTCCAGGACAGCCAGGGCTATACAGAGAAACCCTGTCTCGAAAAACAAAACAAACAAACAAACAAAAAAAAAATTCCTAAGAAGTTTCCTTGGGAAATGCTAGCCCTAAACCTAATGGAGGTAGGGAAGCACTGAAGGCTAGAAGGTACCCATAAAAAAATTTAAAAAGAATAAAAAGAAAAACATCTGTAGGCGTGGGGAGATGTCTCTGTGGGAACAGAGCTTGTCACGCAAGCATAGAGACCTGAGTTCAGAATTCATATAAAAGTCAGGTCACATACATTCCTGTAACCACAGTGCTCTAGGGACAGAGACAAGAGGATCCCTAGAGTTTGCATGCCATCCTCTCCAGCCAAAAACCGATAACCTCTGGGTTCAGCAGGAAACCACGTCCCAAAAGATAAAGTAAAGAGCAATAGAAGATGCCCAACTATAGCAGGAACATCAGGGCTGCCTCTATGTAAACACAGGGGGACAAGCAGCCACAAAAGCATCTCCTGTAGGAGGACCTAATTGAGGACTGCCTGAGAGACCAAGGATTGCTGGTGCAAATAATGCCAACCAATCAGGAATTGCTGTTTAGAAGAGACGCTTTCTTGGGACCAATTGGAATGCTGGTGGAAAGTAATAAAGGAGCTTGCAGCAGTGTTCAGAGAGCTTGCTGTAGAGTTTCTCACCTGCTCCAGGAGTCTGTGTTGTTGACTCTGCGCCAACTCACGCCCAACCCCCAAGGGCAGGTAGAGTTGGGCGTAGAGTTGCCCAAGGCACAGGCAACACCCAACATCAACCTCTGCCTTCTGTAACACGTCCACATGCGCACGCGCACAAAATTTTTCAAGAAAATTGTATAACTTAACAGCTGTGTCGGTTTTATTCTTAATTCACTGGTGACAGGAGATGAAGAAGACAGTTTATACACCAAGCTTATCCCACAAATGAGAGGCTTTCCGTAGCTTCCTGGATAAGGCTTAAATGGGACCGAGTGGGGCAAGGCTGCAAGTAGAAGAGTCCAAGGGCCTACCTCCGTGGAAGAAAAGGCTTCACCAGGGAAGCGAACTCAAGCAGCGAGGGAAGGCTGAGAGCAAGGTCTTCACTCCCCTCTTTCTATCACAGGTAGGAAAAAAAAAAAACTTTAGGCAAAGTGAATTTAACAGCATTAGTGTGACAAAATATAACTCAAGAATTCGGCAACAACCACACTGGTAGAAGTATAGCGAGATGCCCTACTGCAGTGTGAGTAACTGGCTTTTATAAACTGAGCGCAAAAGTCAGCTGTGATGGAACCCACTGGAGTGGCATTTGGTTGATTTAGGTATAGCTAGATAGGAGGACCACAGTTACAATCAACTGTCTTAGCTGGGTACTGCGTGTGTAATAGTCAATCCTAAACCATCAGAGAAACATTAGGATAAATGCTGATAAGGATGCAGGAAGAGGGAAAACTTAGCCACTGTTTGTGGGATTATAAATTAGCATAGTCTTTATGGAAATCAACTGGAGATTTCTCAAACAAGAACCACCATATGACCCAGCTGCACCACTTCTGGGCATACACCCAAAGGACTGTACCCCATCACAGAGATGCATGCACAACTGTGCTTACTGCTGCTCTAGCCACAATGAAAAGGAAGAGGAACCCACCTATCTATCCATCAATAGGTGAATGGATAAGGAAAATGTGGGGCACATACACAACGAACTGTTATTCAACTTTAAAGAAAAATAACATCATAAAATTTGCAGGAAAATCAATGGGTCTAAAAATTACCATATTAAACAAGATGATCCAAACCAAAATCAAAAACCACACTTTCTCTGATATGTGGAGTCTTGTCTATAATGTATATATGTATATACATAAATGGATATAAATGCAGATAAGGCCTAAGAAAACCAAAAGGAGACCAAGAGAGGATAAGGAAGGAGGGGGAGGGAAAAGGGACACATGTGACATTGAGAGAAAATACTATGAGTGGGTTCCAAGGAAGGGCAAGGCGCCAGGGTTAGGGGGAGAGAAGAATGTACTAAAATTGAAAATGCAATAATAAAATTTGATATTATGCAAGCTAAGTCTGCATTAAAAGAAGATTTTCTTTATTGTTAGTTTTTAATTTTGAGAGTATAAAATGGCTTCATCCTCCTCCACTTCCCTTTTCTCCCTCCAATTACTCATGTACCACACCTTGCTTTCCCCTAAATGTATAAATACGACCCACTCAGTGTGTGTGTGTGTGTGTGTGTGTGTGTGTGTGTGTGTGTGTGTGTGTGAGAGAGAGAGAGAAAGAGAGAGAGATAGAGAGAGAGAGAGAGAGCTGTTGACCTTGATTGCCTCCCAGAGGTGAAAGATGAGTCCCTATTGCAGAAACACACTTTTCAAAAATTGTACCAGCTGCCTTCAATAAATACTTCAAACAACAAGAGTTTCCATTTACTTAGAAAGTATCTGGATCCAGAAACAACCTCAGGTTAACTTTTTTTTTTTTCAGGACTGGCCACAATAACCAAATGGTGAGCTCCTCCCTGGAGACCATTACTTCTCCCACTCTCAGCCTTTCTTAGTGGCCCACAACTCTTTGTCTAGGCTTGAGGCTGCATAACCCTTCCCCCTTCCATATTAGCCTGACAATGTTCTTCCCCAAAGCCATATACTACCTAACAAAACCCACCACAACCAGGCTCAAGAAGCCCTCCTTTGAGTTGTTGTTCAGGATTGTCCAAAAACCCTTCCAAAACCACTGTAGGCTGTTACTGTTGTACTTGGTTGCCTCCCAGAGGTGGAAGATAAGTCCCTATTGCAGAAATACATTTTTTAAAAAATGAACCAGCTGCAATAAATACCTCAAATGAAAGTTTCCATTTACTTGGTAAGGATTCTGGGTCCAGAAACAACCTCGGGTTAATAACCCCCTGATTATTTAACACTTGACTAAACATTAATATACACTGATACCTGCACGAGCCTGTCTCTGGCAGGCCAAGATAGGGTATGCCCTCCGAGCCAGCCTGCACTGGAAGCAGTCGCTTCTATGCCTGAAACTGCACAAACATACCCATTAGATAAATAAATAAATAAATAAATAAATATGCAGAATCTGTTATTCTTTCCCTGAAAACACTTACTGCCCCGTAGGCAAGGAAGGCAAGTTTGAGAATGGTTTGCCTTTTTTTGTTTTATTCTGTTTCTTTACACTTGCATATGTTTGTATGTCTGATTATCATAAATTACTTAAGAGATTACTCATTCCATTACGAGCACCTCAGAACTGGCTTGTTTTCAAAGAGCTCCAGAGAAGTGGCCGTCGGTTATTTTTTTTTTTTACTGTAGTCATTTACACATAAATCATATTTACAGAAGATTACCTATATCACCTATTTGAATTTGTTTTCCTCCCAAACCAGATTCCCTCCAGGCCTAGAGGGAACATATCAGCACATGCTCTGCAGCTTTGGGTTGTCAGTATTCAATCCCCCACCTTAGATCCTCACATTTCCCTCTAAGCGTGTGTACACATTTGTTGTCATAATTCTTTGACAAACAGGAGTGTTTCCATCATCTCTTCCTCCTATTGAATTTTCTTCCCTGTGGTGTTTTTTGGTTTGTATCATCACACTACTTTTGCATATATTTCTGAGGCTCTTAATATGGTAATTGCAAATTTCTCTAGTGCCACCTTCCTTGTTCAGAACTACCTGTAGCCTGCAAAGAAAGACAAGAGCAACATCAGAGCGCAGAGCAATACAGTGGCTCACTGTGCTATAGTTGGGACGTTATAGTAAATCTGGGACCTCATGCATATAAAGGATGCAGAGATGAGTGGCTCTGCAGTGCATGATGTGAAACTCACAAATAATCAATAAAAAAGGATAGATGATAGATAGATAGATAGATAGATAGATAGATAGATAGATAGATGATAGATAGATAGATAGATAGATAGATAGATAGATAGATAGATAATAGATAGAGTGAAATAAAGGCACTAATCTTACCTTCAGTGGGCTTAAATTTAGTAAATGGAAGAAGTATATTTTTTTCATCCACTCCCAACCTATATTTTAGGGATGAACATAGTTGATTGCCAGGCAGATTACCCAAAATCTCTGTAGTGTGGTAGAAACTTCAAGAGAGTTAGTGGGGCATTCCCTATGTACCGCTGATAAGACGGTGAGCCTAGGTGAGCTGAAACTGTCTATCACAGCTGAGCTGAACCCAAAGACGGGGTGCAAATGATGTGTTTGAGCACTTAATGGGGTCTGATACCTAAAGTCTTCTTGCAACCCAGTTGCCAAGATCACCCAATAGACTTTGGGGTTCAAGTGTCACCTATACAGAGACAGAGCCTCTCTACCAATGACACTTAAGGCACAAGAGAGAATTGAGCATCTCCATTTTGAAAATAGCATGGCGGTTTTTACTAACTCTCAACATCTTGATACCATAATGACCTACAAATTTTACTTCCAAGAATATCCCCAAATATAAACAAATTTTTCAAAAAAAAAAGTGTCTGCTATAATGTTCACAAAAGTAAAATCACACTATCCAGGTGAAAACTTTCCACATGCCCTTTTATAGTAAAATGAGAATCACAATTGTGAAATGAAAATGAATACATTATTAAATTGAATTTGAATTTGACAAATATGATATGAGACGCCATGCACAACACAATGCAAACTAGCCCTGCCTTATATATAGGTCAAAGGTAGGCATACCCAATCTGTGCTAGAATCAGGCTAATGACGACTTCTGGAGAGAACAGAGAGGAGGGTAATGACAATGAGGAAGCATTACGAGCACTTCTGGGGACATCGATAGTATTCCACTGCGTTTCTTTCATAATATTTTTATTGATTATTTGGGACTTTCACATTATGCACCCAACCACACTCACTTTCCAGTCCTCCCAGGTTTGCACCTCCCCCACCTTTGAGGTTCCCCCCCCCCTTCCTGCCTAAAACTGAAGGAAAAAACACAAGTCCAATGTGTGTTGCATATACTCACTTGGAACATGATCAAACTTCCAATAGCCAGACCCTTAAAAAACTGACTCTTTCCTCAACCATAACCCTGCCAGAAACCCTCAGTTGTGAAGAGCTACACTTCAGCATCCTTACCACAATTTTAAAGAATTCTCTTTAATGATTTCCTGTCTAGCCTGTTACTTTGGGGGGAGAAGGTGTCACAGAAACCTTCTTTGTTCCACTTTTTCAATTATGATCCCACAGTCATTGATGCCACAGTAGTGGGTGCTACTAAAAGTAACTTCTTTGCCCTTTACAATCAGCAGGAGCACAGATCATGGACTTCCATATGGTTTCTGGCAACAGCATGGACCACGGATATTCACATGGTCTCCTGTGTCAGAACATGTCCTGAACCTCAATATGGTTTCTAGTGGTAGTATAAGCCATGCGTATGAACACAGACCTCTGCCACAGAAGAGGCCAAAAATATCTACATGCCCTCAAGGGTGACACCTTCCAGGACAGCAATATGGTCTCTGGCAGCCACATGGCCCACAGACATTAACATGATCCCTGGCAGCTGTAGGACTATAGACCTAGACATGACCCTCAAGTTCTGTTTCTCTCCACCATGCCCATACCACTTCATTTTCCACCTCTCCATCACATATTCATTCAAAGTAGTGTCACTGTTAGGGATATAACAGCTTTACCTGCAAATATTTATTGCAACAAGTCACTGGTCTAGTTCAACATTTCTGGTTTCTGATATACCATAAATACTGAACCATCACCAAAACTTTTCTTTAATATCCTGCTGTTTCCCAGAGCCAGGGTGATCTTGTGACCAGACAGAGTGTCCAGGGGCAGGTTCTATGTTAGTTCCAGGTTGCTGCACACCTCCCTTACCACAATGTCTGCATCCCTAAGGCTCACTGGCTCTACTTTTGTGCTTGTGGCCTGCATGCAGCCCCACTGACCCCTCCCCTGTCTCTCAACACTGCAAGCAGCAGCTCTAAACCAGCCCTAGTCAGTGATGACATCTGGTTCTGCAGTAGCAGTTGCTCTGCAGTCCAGCAGCTTATAGATGGAGTAAATGGTGGGATGTACTAACTCAAAACACTGGATCTGAACCCTCCTGGCAGCAGAGTTGATCAATCCTCCCAGAGCTTCTGCCTGTCACCTCCACTTCATTTCTTGACCTCAGCATTACTTATATAAGTGTGATCACATTGTAATAATGCCTCAAACTGCATACTTCCAACTGTTTACATCATTGTATGTATTGAGCACTCACATTTTTTAAATTTCCTGGGAAAAATACAATGCTAGACAGATACAAATATTGGCAAGTTACTCACTTGGTAAATATTAGCTATAGTAAATACTATTTTGGAAGCCAGACAATGTGTATTTATAATATTTGAATCTTTGATTCCCTTACTAATACCCTGCAGCCAAGACTAGAATTGAGAAAATATATAGCAAGAGGTATCCAGGGAAAAGCTGTTAGAGACATCATGCCTTTGAGTATTGAGAGGTATTTATTCATTCCCACCCTTTCTTTCTAAAGCCAAAGAGGCCCTTCTTCCATTTCTTCATTTTCTATAGAGAGGAAATCCTAGCCTTAAACACTCCTTTAATTTTAGGTCTTCAGGGATATGCATATGCTTATAAAGAGAATTTTCTCTTTTTTCTCTTTCATATCAATTAACATTTATCACCCTATGCATAATTAAGATCCATTTAATTATGAGCACTAAATGGAGGCTTGCTCCCGTGAGCATACCACTTTTGCTTCTTTGACAAAGAAAATGATCTCTGCCCATTCCCTCCTTCCCCCTCTTCTGCTTGGCATTAAGTTTTGACATTAAGAGTCTCACCTGGTTTAATCTCTCTGGTTGTTGTATGTCTCTCTGCAGAACACTGAGGAGAAATGTTTGGGCCATCACTTACAGTCAGCCTCAGTCATTTTGTTACAGCTTCCTGGACAGAAAGCTGTTCGCCTCCCTAGTTAGCCCTTCTCCCGATTTTATGTGGGGAAATTTTACAGTCCATCCAGGCACGACTGCTTCACTTTTCTAAATGTGTTGCACACTCGAGGGCGTACTTAGCCACATTTCTAATTGGTCTGTTCCTTTCAGCCATAAATGGAAGATTCCTGCCAGGCTGCCATTCTCTTCTCTGTTAACTGCTTATCTCTAGCCCTGTACCTTAGTGAGCAATCAATTCAAATTTGCTTTTGAATCAATGTCCTATGGTTGAGACAGCAGATGTCCCATAGTATCTTAGGCATAATGTTGCTTATACTGTTTCGCTTCGCTGGAGACACTGTGCACAATAAGCCCAACTGGTGGGTCCTGTAGGGACAGGACATAAACAAACATAGGTACCAGCTTAGCACGCTGGTTCATAAGCCCAGAGGTAGAAATGAAAAATCAGTAAGGAAACTGGGAAACAAGACAAAAATATCCACAGGGAGGCAAAAATTAGTGTGGGTGCAAAGTTGCAGTGCTTAGAGTAGAGCAGAGAAGGCATTTGTCATGTGAGGAAGCAGATGAATATATGAATTCAATGATGAACATTCATAGGAACTTCAGAGTCAAAGGTGAGAATTATAGTTAGCATCTCTGACCCATTTGTGTGATGTGAACTCACACTCCCTTACCCAATGCTGCTAACACAACCCAGTGTTAACATAAAGTTATTTGTGCTGTAGGTGAAGTCACAGTTCACTTCTTCATATCCTAAAAGCTGGATCCTTCTCCCAGCATCTTTCCAAACTCGCAGTCACAAATCTGGCTATCCACACACTGTCTGGCCGCAGAGTTCACTTTCCTCCGAGCAATAAAAGGGGCCTCTTTCACCTGGTGCTTTCCAGCCCACCATGTTTCCAAACTTTTTGATCTTTGACAATCTGATAGATGAAAATTAACATCACAGGGAAGTTTTAATTTGCATTTTTCCAATTATAAAGGATGCTGCACATCTTCTCATGATTTTATGGGCTGCAGATATGTCCTTTTCTCTGAAGTATTTATTCATGCCTTTTGCCTATATTTCTAGTGTGCTCTTGGACTCTTCCCAAACAATCTATAAAAGCTTCTTGCACAGTACAGAGCTCAGCCCTTTGTTATGTAAATAGTTTTCCTAGATCATCTATCTTCTGACTTTGTCTCTGTCATAAAAGGTACTTAGTATGGTTGAACATATCAGTATTTTCATGACTTGTGGTCTCTGTGAAGCTTAGCCTTTCTTCCAGCCAGAATTATTCTTAAAGGATCTTGATTGTTCTAATCATTTACGGCTGTATATCTTCTTTTCCCCCTTGCATTTAAATCTTTAATTCACTAAAAAACCATTTTGGTCTGGCATATTAAGTATTCATGAGGCAACATTTTTTTCCAGATGGCTACCCAGATGCCTGAACAATCTTCCTCTGCACTCATGCTTTGAAATGATGTCTTTATTGGAGCCTGAATTCCTGGATGCACTTGGCTTGGTATCTGGCCTTTCTATCCTGATGCACTGGTCTATCTACTTATGTGAAATTACCATCCTGTTTTAACATGTGTGGTACTATGTTAAATGGGAGAAAAAACTCTGGTCATTCTTTATTTTCATTTTTCTGAGGGAACTATAGAGTCAGTTTGCATTGTTGGAAGCAGCCCCTTTAATGTCTGCTTTTTTACTATACAATAGCATTGTGTTCTTCTCTGCTCATTCATACTCCCCTGTGTGTCCCTGGGCCAGTTAGAAAGTCTTCTTCAACTAGCTCTTGCACGTTTCTTCAGACTATCCTCAGAAATTTTGCCTGTTCCTAATTCCTCTTGCTGTCAAAGGAAGGAAAGAGAAGAAAGAGAGAATGATCTCCTGTTGGTAGGAAATTAGGGGGGCCCCCAGCCCTCCAGCCCTCTAGCTGGCTGTTGCTTATGTATACAAAGGATATTGCCTTCTTTACCTTAATTGTATATACTGCTACATTTTTAAATTTTCTTACAAATTCAATAAATTTTCAGCTCATTCTTGGCCCCTTCTAAAATCTATGTAAACTTCCATTCTCTCTTCCTCCTTCCCCTCGCTCTTCTTTCTTTTCTCTCTCTTCTTGCCTTTTCTCTTTTAGGTATATTGACTAACACTGCTAAACCCATGTTCAGATTTTTCATTGTGATAGGAATCCCTGGACATGGTTTTATTGCCAGTCTGTTATAGACTTCATGCTGCATGCTCTCCAAATTCCTATATGGAGCTCTAGAACCCAAGAACATTGGGTGACATTAATTTGGAGTATTAACTTGGATGACTCAAGGAATGCCTACGGAACTGGCAAATATTTCCGAGGATATCTGAGGTTGTCTAGGCTAGGGATCCAAATGAAATAAAGAGAAATAAAAACAGATGAGGAAGGCGTTTCTCTCGCTTGCTCTTATTTCCTGACATGTATTTTCTGATAGTACTACCCTTGGACATTATATCAAGGTTCATTGGTATTTGGGATGAGACTTCCATCAGTATCCCTGGGGAATTCTCAAGCCTTTGGCGTCAGAAAGGAGTTATATTATTGCTCTTTCACCATGAGGTTTTTCAGCTTCTTGGACATAGTTGCTACTGAGCTCCCTGACTCTAGCTCGCAGACAGCGTTCATGAACATTTCTCACCTATGTGATCATGTGGTCCAATATAGTAAGTACTTTTTGTTGAAAATGAATGCCCTGTTGATTCTGTTTTTCTGTAGGCTAACACATATGGTATTAAGATAGGTGTGGGAAAGTAATCAGATCATGCAAGTGAAGCCTCATGATAGGATTAGTGTCTTTGTAAGAGGAGAGAGAAGGCCTTCTCTGTTTCCACCAATTGAAGATATGATGCAAACTCAGCTATCTGCAAACAAGGAAGAGGCTTTTTACCAGAACCCAGTCATATAGACAGTGGAACTTGACTTCTGTTCTTTTTTGCTGTGTTGTTCCAATGTCATAACTTTATTATTTTATTTTATTTTTAATTTATTTTTTACACTGCATAGTCCATTCCCTGCCCCCACATCCACCCTCCAACTGCTCCACATCCTACACCTCCTCCCCATCCCACCCCATCTTCACATAGATGCCCCACCCACCCCACCTGACCTCTAAACTCCCTGGAGCCTCCAGTCTCTTGATGCTTAGGTGCCTTATCTCTGAATGAACACAGACCCGGAAGTCCTCCACTGTATGTGTACTGGAGACCTCATATCAGCTGGTGTATGCTGTCTGTTTGGTGGTCCTGTGTTTGAGAGTTCTCCAGGGTCCAGATTAATTGAGACTGCTGGTCCTCCTGCAGGATCACCATTCTCCTCCTCAGCTTCTTTCAGCCTTCCTTAATTCAACAACAGGGGTTAGGTGCTTCCGTCCATTGGTTGGGAGCAAATATCTGCATCTGACTCAGCTACTTGTTGGGTCATTTGGGAGGGCAGTCATTACAGAAACCATTTTGTGAGCACTCCATAGCCTCAGTAATAGCTTCAGGCCTTGGGACCTCCCCTTGAGCTGAATCTCACTTTGGGCCTGTCGCTGGACCTTCTATTCCTCAGGCTCCTCTCCATTTCCATCCCTGCAATTCTTTCAGACAGGAACAATTATGGGTCAGAGATGTGACTGTGGGATGTGAACCCTATCCCTCACTGGATGTTCTGTCTTCCTGCTGGAGATGGGCTCTATAAGTTCCCTCTCCCCACTGTCAAGCATTTCAGCTAAGGTTCCTCTCTTTGAGTCCCGAGAGTCTATCACCTCCCAGGTCTCTGGTGCATACTGGAGGGGAGTTCCCTCAACTTCCTATTTCCTAAGGTTTCCTATTTACATTCTTTCTGCTGACCCTCAGGGCTTCATTCCTTTTCCCTCACCCAATACCAGATCAGGTTTCCCTCTCTCCCCCACTCTATCTCCCCCAACCCTTGTCCACTTTCCCTCCCAAGTCTTTCTCTTCTTCCCCACTTGTGATTGCTTTCTTCTCTCTCCTAAGTGGGACTAAGGTATCTTCACTTGGGCACTTCAGCTTGTTGACCTTTTTGAGTTCTATGGACTGTATCTTGGGTATTCTCTATGAGAATTTTGTTTGTTTGTTTGTTTGTTTGTTTGTTTTGGCTAATATCCACTTATTAGTGAGTTCATACCCTGAATGTCCTTTTGGGTCTGAGTTACCCCACTCAGGATGATATTTTCTAGTTCTACCCATTTGCCTGCAAAACTCAGGATGTCCTCATTCTTAATAGCTGAGTAGTATTCATTGTGTAAATGAACCACATTTTCTGTATCCATTCTTCTGTCATGAGACATCTAGGTTGTTTCCAGCTACTGGCTATCACAAATAAGGCTGCTATGAACACAGTGGAACATGTGCCCCTGTGGCATTGTGGGGTATCTTTTTGAGTATATTCCCAAGAATGGTCTAGCTAGGTCTTCAAGTAGATCTATTTCCAATTTTCTGAGGAATCTCCAGATTGATTTCCAGAGTGGTTGTACCAGTTTGCAATCTCACCAGCAATGGAGGAGTGTTCCCCTTTCTCCACATCCTCTCTAACATGTGTTGTCACCTGAAGTTTTGATCTTAGCCATTCTGATTGTTATAAGGTGGAATCTCAGGGTCATTTTGATTTGCATTTCTCTGATCACTAAGGACTTTGAACATTTCTTTAGGAGCTTCTCAGCCATTTGAGATTCCTCAGTTGTGAATTCTAGGTTTAGTTTTATGCCCCATTTTTTGATTGGGTTGTTTGGTTTTTTTGGTGACTAACTTCTTGAGTTCTTTATATATTTTGGATACTAGCCCTCTATCGGATGTGGGGTTAGTGAGGTACAGATTCCCAATCTGTAGGTTGCCGATTTGTCTTAAGGACTATGTCCTGTGCTTTACAGAAGCTTTCCAATTTCATGAGGTCCCATTTATCAATTCTTGATCTTAGAACATGAGCCATTGGAGTTCTGTTTAGGAAATTTTCTCCTGTACCAATGAATTTAAGGTTCTTTCCCACTTCCTCTTCTATTAGATTCAGTGTATCTGGTTTTATGATAAATTTGGAATGATACAGAGAAGATTAACATGGCCCAAGGATGACTTCGGTTCTTTAGAAATGTGGGAAGTGCATTTTATTGTTGACACTCTCCACTGAATGCTGTTGTGTCAGAGAGTAACACTTAGTTGGTGTGACATACTCATCATATAGTAACTTATCTCAATTAATCTTTTTCTAAACTTTTAGCTTTTTATATGATACTTGGGATTAATATTAGGATTTTGTCCATACTCAAATACTTTTAATATCTGCAATAAACCCTCTATGTACTCTATATACTATATATTTAAAGTGATACTTGATTCTGCTTCCTAATTTCATTTGATATGTCTACATCATTTTTTATAAATGACATTGATCTGTGGTATTTTTATGTTCAATCTTTATTAGGCTTACCACATTTGTGAAAAGAATTTGGAAGCTCTTACACATTTATCCACCCTAGAGCTG
Organism: Mus minutoides; assembly: GCA_902729485.2. Taxonomy (NCBI): domain Eukaryota; kingdom Metazoa; phylum Chordata; class Mammalia; order Rodentia; family Muridae; genus Mus; species Mus minutoides. The sequence continues at coordinate 140,619 of LR749651.1, read as the reverse complement.
CCTTCCCAATTACAGTAGCCAACAAAAACATGTGGCTTTTTAAATTTAAATGAACTAAAATTCAATAAAACTAGAATCCAGTTTCTCCACAGAATGAGCTGCCTTCAAAAGCTCCGTGGTCGTGTGTCTGGCAACCAGGCTCGTTCATCGTTTGAACACAGAAAGTTCAAGGACACAACAATGCTAGAGAAGCATTTGAAAGGCATCCAGGTCACCTGCTCACTGATCCAACACTTGGGGAAATAGTGCCTACACAGTGATCTGTGTATCTGTGTATCTTTGATTCTATTGGTGTTCTAATTTTTCTATTCTGGGACCATGTAGGTTCCCAAAATGTATCTATTCTCAATGTGTTCAAATTTATTTAAAATTTATATGTTATGGTTCTTCTAAATTTCTTTTAGTCTCTAATTATTCCTCAGTCTTTTTTTTTTAATAGTAGGGATCTGTGCAACTTTCTTGCTTTCGTGACTAGATGACGTCATGGTCAGCTATAGTCTCCAGTTATTGAGAGAACTACTAACCTAAGTAATTCAGCAAAAGGAACTAGTAGCCTATAGGCAGGATGCTTTCACTAAGGAAGATTTTTCTAGATATTCTGAGGACAATTCATCTGTTGGAATATCTTGGGAACAGATGGAATTTCTAAAAAGAAAAAAAAAACTGTGCAAGACATGGCATGACAATTTTACCTGCTCTAACCGGTCCCTGTCCCGTGGATTTCAGACTTACTTATGCAGCCCATGATCAAAACTGATGGAGATTAGCTACAAGTTTCTCTTTTTTGTTAATTTTTAAAGGGCTAGATTTCCATTTAGTCAGTAATAATTTCTCATTCCCCTATTTTCTAAATCATTAATTTTTGCTTTTGTCTTTGTTAATTTCTTTATTTTGCTTTCCACTAGATAATATTATTGGGTTTTTAATAACTTTTAGAGATATGTGATTAATATATTTGTTCTCATTATTTCTTACTCATTAGCATATATTTTGAGATTAATGATATTTCTCAGAGCACTGAATTAAATGTATTCCAAAACTTACAGTGACCTTCTAACACTGTTATTGTGTTTCTGAATATTCTACTACTTCTTTGGATTTAAGACTTTGATGTGTACTTTTTTAAGAAGTACACTTTGCTGAACAGTTACCCTGGTTCCTTTGGGACACACACATGTCTGATTTTTCTTTGTTCTTCCTTATTTTATAATTTAACATTTTACTATCTTTTCAGTGAATTTTAACTATCATCCCTAAGAATACTGACATTATTATAGTACCATCCTCAAACTGAAATTCTCTGTAAGGACATCACTCACATATGCTATGGACAACAACATCAAGCAGATAAATCATTAGGAAGGAAAAGGCATTTGGAGACCAATTGCACCGCTGGAGAGTTCATTCTCACCTGCTACATTACAGGATCTGGCAATCAAGCTCAAGATGAAATGCATCATCCCACTGAACTATCTCTGGTCCTAAGTAAAACATAATTTTAACTACAGAATTGAGAATCTTACATAGAATGATAAAAGTGGGTCTGAGGTAAAGATTAAGGAAAGGTAAATAACAAGATAGTAATAGCAATTGTACATACACAGATAAAGTCAAGACAAAAGGTAAACTAGAAATCTGAGGAGATGATTGGGTATGGGAATTACTTTGTCTATAAAGGTACTCCCTGATTCTAGGAACCTTGAGTTTTCTCTTTAGAAATACCAAAGGGCAAGACTATAAAGATCAATGCCTAGAACATGAACAAAAAGGGGAATCAACAGGAAACCGAACATAAACTGCTCTCTACAGTAAGTTGAGACCTAGTGAACTCCGTCCTTACGATGAGAATGACCCAGTACTAAACACTATTTGCACAACCTTGCTACCTGGAGTCACATCCTCACGTGACCAAGGAATCACATTACCAACCTTGAACAGTAGCTAAGATGATCTGTGCTGGAGCACCCCTCTTTGAAGCTGCCAGGCTGAAATGAATGCAAACTTTCTCTTCATGGGAAGAGATTTATTCTACATATTTCTACAGTTATTCTTTTGTTTATAGTGAAAATAAAACAGCCAAATAAATCAGACACATGAGGGAATAAATTCAGGAGAAATAATAAACATCAAAAAATTCCTTCTCAAGCATCATGCATAGGCATTATCAGACACATATTATAAAATTACTATGCTTGCTGTGTTAAAAAGACAGTTTAAAGCTTGAAAATATCTGCAGAGAGCCTGGAAAGCTGACAGGACGCATCTGAGAGAAAGTCAAATGAAATTCGAGGACAGAAAAGTTAACAAAACTTTAAAATGAGGAAAATATGTTAAAATGCATAAGTCATAAGGAACAGAATTCAACACGGCTGAACTAAGAGCACAGAAAACATAAGAGAAATAGAAAATTGAATAAGACTGTGTGACCAATGTTTAATCGGATACCCAAAGAGAAAGAGGAAGGGAATATGGGACAAACAATACTTTGACGGTACCAAATGGCTGAGCAGACTCCAAACCCAAAACAAGACATTCGTCCAGGTATTCAAGAAGACTGAAGCAACTGACAGACTAAATAGTCCTTTAATCCCACATCCTGGCATAACTCTGTGCAACTGCAGAAAATAAATGCAAAAGAAAACAAAATCTACACTTAGAATTCCTAGATAGCTGCTAGGTTATACCAACACAACACACACACACATACACACACACACCACAAGGGAGTCAGCATTTTGCATTCTTTTGTTTCTTTTATTTTCGAGATTATGACATAATTACATTTCGTCCTTGCCTCTCCTCCCCTCCCCCCCCCAAAACCTCCCAGATACCCTTCTTTCTTTCAAATCCATAGTCTCTATTTTCATTTGTTATTACATACATATGTTCTTAGCTATAATCTGCTCAGAATGAACAATGTTTCCAGGGCTAATAATTTAGAATTGGCTAACCAGTTTGTGTGTTTTTCTCTCTGTTGAAGAGCTATCTTTACAAGAGAAAGCAAACCCACAAAACTTTCAACCCCAAATTTATCCTGTCTACAAGAAATCCAGGCATGGTGGGATGAAGAGGCTGAGGAAATGGACAACCAATAACCACCTCATGAGCAAGCACCAATTTCTGACATTATTAATGATTTTCTGTTATGCTTGCAGGAAGGATCCTGGCATGGCTGTCTTCTGAGGGGCTCCGGCTCCACCCAGCAGCTGACTCAGGCAGATGCAGACACCCACAGCCAAACAGTGGATGAGCTTGGGGACTCTTCTGGAAGAGCAGGAAGAAAGATTTCAGGCCCCAGAGAGGATAGGAACTCCACAGGAAGACCAACAGTCAACTAACCAGGACCCTTGGGGATATCAGAGACTGAACCACCAACCAAAGAATAAACACAGGCTGAACCTAGGCATCCCCACACATATGTAGCTGATTGCAGTTTGGTCTTCATATGGTTCATGAACAACTGGAGTGGGAGCTATCCCAAAAGCTATTGCCTGTAAGTGAGATGTGTTGTAGCTGGGCTGCCTTATCTGGTCCCAGTGGGAGAGTAAACATCTAGCCTTATAGAGAATTGAAGTAGCAGGATAGGAGGATATACCCAGGGGGCCCCCAACCAGGTCAGAGGAGCAGGGGAGGAGGATGGAAGAAGGATTGGGAGGCGCAGTGAAAGGGATGTAAAGTGATTATGTAAAATATAAAATAAAATTTGAAAAGAAAAAATGGAGAATGCAAGTTGAGAAGTTATTTTTTATAATCACAACCGTATAGCTAGAGAGAGCAGAATGGTATTTCAGTATAGTAGAGGAAAAACCATTTTGCCAGCTTAAAATTCTATATCCAGTGAAACTTTCAAAAGTGAAGAGAATCCCTGTGTACTTATAAAAATGACCAAAATTAAAACACCTGACAGTGTCAGGCATTAATAAAGATGAAGAACAACCTGTGCTCACGGAAATATTTACCAGTGAGAGTATAAATTAGGGTCGTTCCCACTATTGCATATGCCAAAAAGAGTTTGCTGAAGGGACACTGATATAGCTGTCTCGTGTGAGGCTATGCCAGTGCCTGGCAAATACAGAAGTGGATACTCACAGTCATCTATTGGATAGAACACAGGGCCCCCAATGGAGGAGCTAGAAAAGAACCCAAGGAGTTGACGCGGTCTGCAACCTTATAGGTGGAACAACAATATGAACTAACCAGTACCCCCAGAGCTCATATCTCTAGCTGCATATGTAGCAGAAGATGGCCTAGTTGGTCATCATTGGGAAGAGAGGCCCCTAAGTCTTGCAAACTTTATATGCCCCAGTACAGGGGAACGCCAGGGCCAAGATGTGGTAGTGGGTGGGTAGGGGAGCAGGGTGGGGGCGGGGGGACTTTCGGGATAGTATTTGAAATGTAAATAAAGAAAATATCTAATGAAAAAAAAAGATACCACAAAAAAGGTCGTTCCTTGTTAAAAATAATAATAATAATAAAATAAAAGGTATTTTCTTATAGATTATTCATTAACTACTAGTACCCACAAATTCTACTCTTTGGCATATGCCACCAAAAAGTTATTTACCTGATGAAAATATATGTATTAGAAATACTTTGTCTTTGTTCATGGTTAGGATATCCTGAACAACTTCAAGACAAAGCCAGTCATCAGCAAGGACAGCACATTATTAGAGAGTGAGAATTCCAGCCTCCTACCTCCAGGATGGGGACAGGGAAAGTGTGTTTACTCTCATGGCCAACAATTCAGCCAATTACATCTGTGTCATAAAGCCCCAATAAAAGCCCTGAAAGTGGGAGCTCAGTCGAGCTTTCTGGAACTTTCAGCTTGGCTTGTTGACAGGATGAACCACCTAAATTCCAAAGAAGACATGGCCATTCTTGTATTGCCCTCCTACCTGTCTCTGCCCTGTGTATGTATTCATCTGAATCTTCCTAATCTGCAAAACTATGAACACAAGTAGCATACTCTAGTGAACTATCAAACTTGAAAGAACATCAAAACTTCCTGTTATCATAGACAGCCCAAAGTGTAAGTTTCCCTGAGACTCTTAATTGGCATCAGAAGTGAGGCTGTTCTTAAATACTATTGTTATACTAAAGGAACACAGCAATAAAATGATTCCTCATAACATTCTGCTGTTCCCATAAATCAGTGTCTCACTCACCTGTCTTCAAAGAAGTTTCCTCTTGCAAAAGATGGGAAATAATACAGAGTACTCAAATTGGACAGTGTTCAGAGAGAGAGAGACCCTTGAACACTCAGTCTGAAGTGGAATGTCTTCATTAAATTCCTCCACTTGCAGAAGAGAGGCAGAAAGATCATTAAGAGCCAGAGGACTGGAGGGCACTGAGGAAATAAAGCCTTCTAAACACAGCTGGATTGACATACATGTGAACTCACAGACTGTGGCAGCATGCACAGAGCCTGCATGGATTCAAGACAGATGCGGTTCCAGCACTGAGACTGGGAAGTGGACATGAGCCCCTGCTTTGTACAAAGAAGCTACCTCCAACTGGCAACTTTTTGCAAAAGAAGAGAAAACAGTTCTGTCTAATGGAATCTTATTGGATATACAAAACACAAAGACAGACCCCATATCCAGCAGTAAATGGCCAACACAAAACAACTTAATGATGATTTTGTAGATTTTTTTGTCCTTTATTGCTTTGGTCATTTTTTATCATATTGGTCTTTTTCTGGTATATTGGTATGCGTGTGCATGTGTGTGTGTGTGTGTGTGTGTGTGTGTGTGTGTGTGTGTGTGTGTGTGTGTTTATGTCTTGTGCTTTTTATTGTTTATTGTTATGTTTGTTTGTTTCCTTTTCTTCACCTGTTTGTTTTCTAAAGAGGGAAAGAAAGAGGTATAGAGTTAGATAGGTGGGGAGGATCTGGGAAGATGACAGGGAAGAAAATCCATGATCAGAATATACTGTGTGAATTTTCAACAAGAAAGAAAGAAAGAAAGAAAGAAAGAAAGAAAGAAAGAAAGAAAGAAAGAAAGAAAGAAAGAGGGAGGGAGAGGGGAGGAGGAGTGGGAGAGGGAGGAAGGAAGGAAGGAAGGAAGGAAGGAAGGAAGGAAGGAAGGAAGACATAAAAGGAAGTAGGGCGGTCCTAAGAAGAACTAGGGACATGATTGAATATGATGCTGACCTCAGGTACTTGGACTTCAGATCTGTGTTGCAATTGTTCCACGATTAAGATGGAAAACAGCATTCTGAAGTCTATAGCTGGCCAGGCAATGCCTGGCCACCCCCTGTGATTTGTGGCTGATGTCTGAACTAGAGGCAGTCTTATGAAGAAATTTTCCTTATTTTGTGAGGTCTGTGCTAGCTCTGGGTAGTTAGTGTCAAAAATGAATTAAATTGTACCACACTCAATTTTTAGGGAATCGATGTCAGAGTGTGTCTGTGTCCTGTTAAGCGTGTTCACTGCAGGACCATTTATAATAACCCTAGGGCCAGAAAGAAACACAAGCACACTGTGATACAGCTGAAAACTTGCAGGATATATGAATCATAACAAAAATGGATAAATTTTAAAGATATAATGTTGAACATCATAAGACATGTGCAAAATAATATGTCTTCTATGACTTCATTCAGGAAAGAATGAACTCAGGCGAGAATATGTGAACTATAGCATTTGTGGTATGCACTGGGATACAGAAACAGTGATATAATGAAAGGGAACAGATGCCATACAAACCATGAGATAACATTTGCAGGAAAGAGAATGTTGCTAATTGTCAAGGGGTGCAGAGGCAGAATTTTAGGGGTGACTATAAATAGCTGGCCTGCTTAATGGTTTTTAGTTTATTGAGTCATGTTTTATTCATCTTTCTGAGTATGCACTATGTTGATAATTTTTAAAGTCTTTTATTAATTTATTTATTTATTTACATCCTAAACGCTGCTCTCCCTCCTGGTCTCTCTCTCTCCTTCACAGAGTCCCTCTCCCCCTCCCAGTCTCTTCTCCTCTGAGAAGGTGGAGCCCCTCCCTGGGTATCCCCACCTTGGTACATCAAGTCTCTGCCAGATTGGGCACATCCTCTCCCTCTGAGGCCAGCCATGAAGAGTAAACTGCCTGTCTACTACATATGTGCCAGTAGCTTCCTTCCAGTCTGTGTATGTTCTTTGGTGGGTGCCTCAAACTCTGAGAGCTCCCAGGGGTCCAGGTTTGTTGACTCTCTTGGTCCCTGTGGGATTCCCATCTACTTCAGGGACTTAAAGCCTTCCCCCAACTCTTCTATAAGCATCCCAGACCTTCGCGTAATGTTAGGCTATGGGTATCTGCATCTGTTTCAATCTGCTCCTTGGTAGGATGTCCAAGGCTTGCTAGTATGAGAGCTGGGTTCTGATGATACCATATTGTATTGGCTTCCGTTGAGTATATTCTTGAACTTGCCTTTCATCATGTACTCGCCTCTCATGTGCATTGGGTTGAGTGTCCTGCGTTGTAACAGGACTCCCAGAAGTCAGATGGAGCTGTGTTTCTCAGGTTTGAGCAGGCCTCCTGTGTGTGTGTTGGGTTAGATCTGGCCTCTTGGGAGGCAGGCAGAACTATGGAATGTGGCAACTTGCATGTGTTGCTCCATGACTCTGATTTTTAAAATCTTTTCAAAGTGAAAGTTAAGATGAGGAGAAAGGTAACAGGTGTTTTTGTAGAGAATATAGTAAAACATACATACCCCATCCCAGTTCTCAGACCTTTCTTCTTGATCTTGTCTGCCCTAGCTCGCTAGGACTTGTTGCCACTGGTCTCTAAGTTTCACAAACTAACTGCAGGAACTCTTTCTTCCCAAGTGTTTTCTGCCTGGTACCAGGACACACCCAGAAGATTTTTCATGAGAAACACTGACCACAACAAAAATGAAGCACAAGTCACCTTAACCAACATAGAAACTTGGATGATTTATGTCCTCTTTGAATCTACTTGACAACAACTCCTGCTGACCTACATGACCAAGGTAGGATGTGTACTACAAACACTTCTGAGCAGACCCCACTTTCAAACATTGGACAAGGTGGGCACTTACATGTTATGGGAGTAACCAATGACTTTTTTTTAATGGACTTAAGGCCTGCTCCATGAGATAGAACCCATACCTGATATTGTTTATATGGCCAAGAGCTTGAGGCTGTACAGTTCATGGCTCCTAAGGGGCTGCCTAGTATCATTATTCTTCCAAAGGAACATAGCAATAAAATGATTCCTGATGAAATGTTGCTATATCCATAGTTCAGTAAATCAGTAAGACTAGACAAAATGGCACAGCCGTAATGACGAAGCTATTTGCAATTCATAGCTACTAAGAGAGGGAAAAATCAGTTTTCTTTAATGGAGTTACACTTAGTATATGAACCAGGGTAGGACCCAAATTTAGGAGTAATTGGCCAACGTTTAAGGGTTGTGTGTTTATGTGTTGTTTTTTTTTTAAGGCTGGTTTTAGATTTGCTTTTCTTTCTTTTTTTTTCAATAATTCATTTTGTATATTCAGTTTACATCCCAATCACAGGCCCTTTCTCTCCTCTCTTCCCAGTCCCACTCTTGCAAATCCCTCCCTCTTTGTGTACCACCCCATCCTAGGATATCAAGTCCCATCAAGACTAGGCACATCCTTTCCTGCTGAGGCCCAACTAGGCAGTCCATATAGGGGAAGGGGATCCAATGGAAGGCAACAGAGTCAGAGACAGCCCCTGCTCCAGTTGTTAGGAGACCACATAAAGACCAAGCTACACATTGGCTACAAATGTGTAGGAGGCCTAGGTCCAGCCCATGTTCTTTGGTTTATGGTTCAGTTCCTCTGAGCCCCCCTGGACCCAGGTTAGTTAACACTGTAGGTCTTCTTGCGGTGTCCCTGATGCCTCTGGCTAGCTCATTTCTATCCCCAACTATTCCACAGACTCCCTGAGCTCCGCCTGATGTTTGTCTGTGAGTCTCTGCATCTGTTTGTATCCACTAGTGGATGAAGCCTCTCAAGAGACAGTTATTCTAGGCTCCTGTCTGCAAGCAGAGCAGAGTATCATTAATAGTATCAGTGGTTGGCTCTCTCACATAGGGTGGGTCTCAAGCTGGGGCAGTCATTGGTTGGCTGTTCCCTCAGTCATTGCTCTGTCTTTATTCCTATACATCTTGTAGACAGGACAAATTTTGGGTTGAAGGTTTTGTGGGTGGATTGATGTCTCTCTTCCTCCACTAGAAGTAGCATCTGGCTACAGGAGGTGGCCACTTCAGTCTCTATATCCCCCTCTGGTAGGAATATAAGCTAGGGTTACCCCCATAGACTCTCCAAAGCCTCTCCCATCCCAGACCTCCAGCTAGTCCCAGAGATGTCCTCCCAATTTCCATTCTCATTCTTTTAAGAGAATGGGAATGGGGGAGTCTGGGACAGGTTGGGGAGGGGAAATAATATGACACAAATTTTTCTATGAAAACTTTTAAAAATATAACAATGACATAAAAATGAAAGCGTATAGGTCTCTCCCTTGGGATAAGGGAGACACTGTCAGCGGAAAATGAAAGTCAGTGATCTTCCAGTGTGCTGACTTGTTAATAAACACTTCCTCTACCACACTGACCCTTGAATCATTGAATGCTTCCAGTGTTGGTAAAATTAACCTTTGACATGTTACAATAGTTATATAATGTGTATTAATTCAATAAACCAGAATGTCTTTGAAGTAAAAGTCTGATATAAAATAATGTAGAATTTAAATTATTTCAGAAATAGAAATTGAGAAGGACAATATTTTTAAAACTTTATTATAAAATGGATAAATTATTGAAATATGTAAGTACATAATTTATTCACTTTAAATTATTTTAAATATTTAATTTAAAGAAGAGTAACATGAAGTTTGACCTTTCTCCTAAAGTATTTTTTTGTATATGGGTTTTTGTTTGACCCTCCTGCTTCTGCCTCCTAAGCATTTGGATTTCAGGCAAGTATCACTATGTCTGGCTTTAGAATATTATTATTTTATTCATTAAATTTATAAACCCATATTCCTTACAGCCAAAGGCTTGGTACTCTTTGCATTGGAAGCTTTGGAACTAGACCTAGCTCAATAATGGAGCCAAACTGCTTTGTGTGCAGAACCTTTCACATGTGCACATAGCTGTGCTCTCCAAGAGAATATTGCAAATTACAGTCATGTGGCACACAGTCACCTCTCAACCAGTAATAGACCTCATATACAATGGCATAAACCATACAGTTTTGTATGTACAACATGGCACCGTGTTCATGTAGATATGCTCTGTATTTGCATAATGATGAAATTGCTTGTGGATGTATTCTCAGAATAGACCCTCATCGTTAAACAAGACTGTATTAATTCAAGTATATTTAAACACTGAGCACATCAAGTTTCTAAATCTGATAAATACCAAGTTTGGAAACAAACCCAGAAAGACCTGTTCGTTGTTGTTGAGGCTGCTGGTTCAGTTAGTGTGGATGTTGTAGCAAGACAGTGAAGAGGTTCATATGCATGTACCTTTATGTCAAAGATTGTCTTGTAGTCTGTTTTCACAAGTAGCATGTTTATACTGTGTGATGGCCTGGGGGATTTTCAAGACACTTAAGCTATGTCTTTAAAGTGAGTGTTATCACAGAGGTAAGAAGGTAGAACTGCACCAGCTACAGAGAGCATAGGTCTGAGACAGGAGAAAACTCAAACTGAGAAGAGAACCAAATGAATAAGGTGAGATTCATTCATCCTTTCCAGGCTGCAATAAGAGGGTGCAGCTAGATGGAGCCCATCATAGTGAAAGGCATATTTGATTGGCTGTTTGACTGAGTGGAACACACCCATTGAAATGAGCAAGGTAGCGTGTGTCGCTTTGGACAAAAACACTAGAATATGAAGTCTGCATGGTGAATGGTGGGGTAGATATGTATGTATTTACTAAGTGTCCAGATTTCGCAGAAACTCCTTTCTCCAACTTTGTTTGTTTTTTGTTTGTTTGTTTTTGTTTTCTAATGGTTTTTTCAAGACAGGGTTTCTCTGTATAGCCTTGGCTGTCCTGGAACTCACTCTGTAGACCAGGCTGGCCTCGAACTCAGAAATCTGCCTGCCTCTGCCTCCTGGGTGCTGGGATTAAAGGCGTGCGCCACCACGCCCGGCTCCTTTCTCCAACTTTGATTAAAAGATTTTTTTAATGGATTAGCAATTTTGTTCACTGTAGTTTAAAGCTATGAAGTAATGGTACGACAGTCAGCAGAACAGCCATCAAATGTCTGAAGATGAATTTTCCAGAAGCTGATGCATCCCCAGATTGTACCCTCAGGACGCACACATGGGCTCCGCAGGTATCTGAGACCCCTGGAGTGAGGTCCTCAGTGAGCTCCCTTCAGGAACTGTGCGTGCTAAGGAACTGCATCTTTGTGCCTTTAACATGTTCTGGGGACATGCTGCCTCCCGTGGTTTGTCTAATCTGTGGTGTCTTCTCTCTATGGTGATGATGAAGAGCTATCTCAGGTCCAGAGCTGTCATCTGCAACATGGTTTAGGGTTTCTGCCATGACTGGTTCACATTTCAGCTTGTCTCTCTCAACCCAGCTTCCTTCACTCCAGCAAAGGTGTGGATGCCGCATCCAAGCCTCCGTCCTGGCGTCTGTTTCCTTGGGTCAGCAATCTGCAGCAGCATTTTAGAATTTCGCTTCTAGAAGAGGTGGCATTTGTGAAGAACACAATTTTTAGCCTCAAATTATTCTAGTACAGGTGGATGAGCTCTTTTCTTTCAGTTTTAAAATATATTTTATTCCAAATGCTGAGTTATATCTACCATGACAAGATTTTCACGATAATAATGTAATACGATCTCCTTTAAAAAAAAAACTGGTTTAAAAATAAACCTCTGGGATTTTCTGTCTGAATTTTCTGATATTTCAGATTCTTTGCCCCCTGACCTCACAACACTACAGAGAGATTTTGCCCACTGTCTGCTGTGTTGAACAGCAACAGAACTGACAGTCCACCTATGCCTTTTCAGTTTTGAAAGTGAAAGATCATGGGTGTTGCAGGTGGTATGAACAGGTAAACTTGATAGCGATTCAGAGCACATTAGTAGAGTCCAGCTTTCAGTGGGATGCTGTGGCAGCTGATGGAGCACACTAGAGGGACATGACTTGGTAAGCAACTGTCTGGACCTGGGCAGGAGATGCAAGGAAGGAAGACAGATTCTGAGGTCATCCTCAGGCCTGGGCTCTGTGCTTCTACCCTCCACAACAGGAAAATGAATCTCCAGGTTTAGAGAGGTACTTCTGTGCTCTCATTTCCTGTTTAAAAGAACACAAGCCCTTGTGCAGGCAGTTTTTATGTCAACTTGACACTAACTAGAGTCCTCTTGGAAGAGGGAACTTCAATAGAGAAAATGCCCCTACTAGCTTGACCTATGGGCATAAGAGGTACATTTTCTTGAGTGAGAGGAAGCAACTCATTGTGGGTGGTACCGCCCCTGCATGGGTGGGTCATCCTGGGTGCTCTAAGAAGGCAGACCAAGGAAGCCATGAGAAGCAAGCCAGTCGGCAGCACCCCTAAGTGGCCTCTGCATCACTTCTTGCCTCCATGCCCCACTTAGAATTCTTACCTTCCCTCATTTCCTCCAATAATGCACTTTGGTGAGGAGCTATACAGTGAAATAAACCCTTGATCCCAAATTGCTTTCCATCATAGTGTTTTATCACAGTAATAGAAATCCTAACTGAGAAAACCTTCCTGGGACTTAATTCTCAGTCTCTGAGAACTTTTGTCTGTGTCTCTATGCCAACGGTGGCCTTCGAATTCAGCTACCGCTGTCCACAAGCTAGAAAATGCTGATTTGCTTCCCTCTTCTGACTATTGGGAATTCTTGGCCATTTGTCGTTATCTATTTTAGGATGTTAGGTTTGTCTTATTGTCTGGCCTGGACCTATTTGATACAGATCAGAGGTGACCAAGGAGGCTTATTGGGTAAGTGAGGGGTGAATTTCTCTACTTGTCTGTAGAATCTAGGCATTATTAACATAAATAGAAGTATTTCCTATATGCCAAAACAAAACACACACTTTTAGAAACTATATCATTTAGAGATCATTTGAGTAAAACCTTGTTTTATAGAAACCTTGTTTTCTATATAACTTCCTGAATAAAATATGGATTGTAATATAGAGTAAAGAAATGAACAGAAATGGCAGGCACAGATCTAAAAGAGACCAGGAGTTTATATAGGACAATCAATACATCAAAGTGGTGACAGACCTAGGTGCCCAGTAGTGGTGCATGAGGAGAAATCCACTATGGCTCTGGGTGGGAAATGACTTCTGACTGTCTACACCTGGATGATCAGTACATTGAGAATGAGAGGCCATAGGTGAAATTAAGGAGACTCTGGAAACCACCTTGTCCAATCCCCTCTCATACAGAAACAAAGGCTTGCAAGTGGCCTGGCCTGGTTCAGCACCCAGTGAGAAGCCCCTTGGACTTCTGTCCCTCTCCTTTATTCTATCCATGCCCCCCCCACAAGCTTGAATGGGGAAGGAAGGAGGCAAACATGAGCAGCAATGTTCAAGATTCTAGATATTCCTTCAGATGTTTCCTAAGTTGATCACACCTGGTATTCCTTCCCACATCAAGCACCTCTCAGTTCCTAACTCTGAGGAGTTGGCATTACCACCAAGTCTACTATAAAAGGAGGAACTTCCTGTTTACCTCAGTGCCAGAGACACTGACACTGTAGGGGCTTCTGTGGAACAATGTGTCTCAGTTGTGTGTGGTGGCAACATTGTGATCTGTACGCTTTATCCTGAAGTAAATCTTGGACAGGTAGCAGAGAATATTTCCCATAAAAGCATCTGAGTTTCCTGTGGGGAGTTTCCTCTGCCTGTATTTCAATAGAAATATCTTCTGCATTTATCACACCTATTTCCATGACTCCACGAGGCTGGAAAGTTGTCATCCTTACCATATACAATGAGGGGGGGGGGGAATGAGAAGTAGAATGCAGTTCACATCATATACCAGTCTTCAAAACAGAAAAGGTTGACAATATGACTCTATTTCCCCACTTGTTTGCACTTTTTTGCTAGATAGGAATTCCAGATCTAGTCGGTGTTTATAAGTTACCCTCATACGTGTCCCCACACTGCCAGTAGGTGCAGAGCCTGGGCAACCTTGAAGCCCTGTGCTCTAACATGTTGGTTGTCATAAGCCAGTGTTCAGCACTGACAGCATGCCCCTGTCCCTTAGACATTTCCTTAAGCCCCAACTCATTGTATGCATGGGCTGAGCTAGACATGATGTATAGGCTCATTCTAATTTTAGAAACGAAACACTTGTCTTACCGATAGGTAAGTAGATTTTTCCAAATCACAAACCCAGGAAGTAAAAGAATCAAGATTTGGATTCATGTCTTCTACTGTGTGATTTAGTCATAATAATGGATATCTTTGCTGGGAAGAAACATAATCCCATTCATACTGTGAGGTAGACCTGGGCCTTCACTGAATATTTTGGTAACATAAAATGAAAGATAATGTACAATCAAACCAACTATTTTCTTTGCCTAATAACTTATTTGGTTCTAAACTACAAACAGAGTTTATTTACTGGATTTCTCAAAAAGCAAACAAACAAACAAACACCTTTGGTTGAGCCACACTAAGGAGATATAAGTTGCAGCTATACATTTGGGTGACACAAGAGTGGTAAATTCATCACATGAGAATCCCAGTCCGAAATTCTTCTCTGTGCTTTGAAACTTTTATCAAGAATCAATATCTCATAGTAATGGATGGGAGAACAGAATATGTTACCACCTCACCAACGTTCATTTATGTCTTCTGTGCTGCTTATTGCTTATAACAACAACAACAACAACAACAACAAAAAGACATTTGAATTCATACCCTCATGGTCTTTCTTCTAGAAGAAACTGAACAAAGGAATAAACCTAGGATCTCTAAAAGTACTGTGCCATATGGTTTCACGCTTACTTTATTCAAATTGTGATTCTCTTTTACAAATACAACAAAAGGAATCGGCTCATTCTTTAACTTATTAAGCCAGTGTTGACTGAGCACTTGCTATTACATGTGGCTTAACCAGCTGCAGTTGGTTTGATGAAGCATTTTTGCAAATCCTGGGACACAGACTTTTCAGTGGATAACGCCAGTGGCCTTTGACAGTTGAAAAGCTATTGATGACATGGTGGAAAATTACTGTTAAGAATCGTCTCTTCAGCAACAACATTAGTTCCTTTATGTACCTAGGTTAGGAGTTCTGTTTCAACCCTGTTGCCTTTTCCAGTCTTCTGAATCTCCAAGACTGATTTGAACTGTTCTTGGGTTGAGAGCAATAACCCCATGTCCACAGCAAACAGAATCACCACCAACAATGGGAAAATTCGTTGTAGCCAACCATATTTGCTTTTGTGAGTTAGAATGGAGTGTAGATGCAACAAGTATTCAATTCACATTAGAAATTGAAAAATGGGGCTCGGAGATTCATCTTCCTTAAGAGGGACACAGGTATGATTGTCCATCATTAGTGTGATGGGGTATCCAAGAACAGACAGAGAACACCCAATATACTGAGTTCCACAGTCTGTTCTCTCTGGAGCACTATAGAAGGATAAGTGGTTCCCAATGACCCCTGTCTTAAAGTTCCTCTAGCCAGTGTAAGTCATGCAAAACATGATGCTGTTCCCTGACTATTTGAACGTAGAAAGGACACAGAGTGGAGCAGAGATAATTAAACAGCATTTTACTCTCAAATTAGCAAGCACCGGCAGAGCTTAACTCTGAGATTTAACGTCTTGCTTTTTTTTTAAATATAGATAATTATGAGCATGCCAAGATAAAATGAAATTTCTTCCTTCAAAGGCAAACATTTCAAAGGTTCCCCTCTCACATGATGTTTGAGAAGAGCAGATTTTCTTGTGGGCCATAGGGGCAGGCCACCTGCCTGTTCTCAGCAGACTCACTCACATCTTTTGGAACCTGCCTGCACAGCTTGCTGACGGGTTGATTTTCCTTTTCTACCATCCTCAGCTAACGTGGACTCTTCAAGCTCTTTATTTCCTTGCTTCCTTTAGCTTCCCAAACTCCTTTCAGTTCGATAAATATAAATAATCTTCTTCAGAGCAATAGATGATTTTGAGATCGAAATAAGAACTGGATTCTTTTGTGTTTGGACAGAACCTGACAGTTTAGAAAGCCATTTGACAAAAGTATCCCATTACTTGCTGCAAAATTCCATTTTGTGCATAGACATTACCATAAGCTCTTGGCAAATAAGGGCTCTGCTGTTGAGATATGTACTGGGTCTCCTTGTTGTACGTCTATTAGTCTTTCCAGACAATCACAATTTATTGAAGTTAGTTGTTGTACTAACTTCATAAGCTGGCTCATGTGTGTGCTTTCCCTTCCCCAGTAAAGACCATGTATTTCTTTATCAACTCACCATTTATTACAGCAACTCTTAGTTTCTCAGAGTAAATGTACACCCAATGAAGACGGCCTGAGAAGTCATAGGTGCCACTGTTATCAAGTGTGACATTTCTAATGAAGATGTTGGGACCATCATCATAGTACTTGAGAGCATCCTTGTAGTAGATCACCTGGTGTGCATCCAGTTCTTCCTGCCATGGTTCCTAATGAAGAAGGACCCCTTTTCCAGCACCACAACAGCAGAGGCCTGAAGAACCAGCCAGCCTGAAAAACATTCATTACTTTGTAGTGGTTTATTTAACATTTGATGAAAAAACCAAAGAAACATTGCAGGAAGAAAGGGACAGACAGATGCACAGACAGATAAAAGGGGTCATCCAGAGATGACCACTAACCTGTTTCTTGGCTCATAAGATCCATGAAGGAGTAAAGACAAAAATAATATGAATAACCTCACTTCTATACCTTTGGATCCTTTCTCCCCCTGAAAAGTCAGTCAGGAGCTATAAAGTCTCTGAGACCATTCCCACCCAACTTCCCTCCTCCCTGCCCAAGCTGAGCACACATAGAGAAGGCCTGCAAAGCAGAATTCCCTTTAGATTAGAGTGGAGTTAAGCAAAAGTAGATAGACATACAGATAGACTGTGGAGTTTTAGCTTAGGGGATTTATTTTGTACACTCTTTCTTCACAGTCTTCTCAACTCTGTTGTTAATTGTAGTTGGCCAAAAAGAAAAAAAGAAAGAAAAAAGCTTCTTTAAAATATATGCATCAATTTGAACTGTATGTTTAATTTCTACTTGTTGTCCTCTTTTCTATATAGATCTATGTATCAAGTAGTCAGGGCTGCATCTGCCCCTAGTACCTACCACAGTTTTATAGTAGGCAGATATTCAATGAATAATTGTCAGCAATGATTCAGCAAGATGTAAAAATTATTACCTGGACTGGAGAGATAGCTCAGTGGTTAAGAGTACTGACTGCTCTTCCAGGGGTCCTGAGTTCAATTCCTAGCAACTACATGGTGGCTCACAACCATCTGTAATAAGATCTGATTCCCTCTTCTGGTATGTCTGAAGACAGCTACAGTGTACTCACATACATAAAATAAATAAATATTTTTAAAAATCATGTTCTATGGCTAATGCCATTTTTAAGAATTGTAAAATAATCATAAATGGAGAATTTTGAATGAGAATATAGCTAACTTGTACAAGTATATTGTTTTTAAGAAAAGCCTTTTAAGGGCCCCTCTCAAATATACTTACAATGAAATAAATAACTATTTTTCATGGTTTAGTTTGTCTTTGAAATTGGCTTATAGAATTTAAAACACCTTCCACTCAAGAGAAAATATAATGTGCAACTTATCCATTCAAAAGATAATTTGTTTATTCCACATTTATTGATACTTAAATATGTTGTATTAAGTTTTGGCACTAAAAGAATAATAAAGAAGAAATAAACACTAGAATTGTTTTGAGTAACAGTAAAGGAAATGGGGAAAGCACACAGGTATCTTTCATGCCTTGAATGGTAGCACTCACACTGTCCAACTGTGAAGTTGTCACCTTAGGGTTGGTGCCATTCTGGATCCATTTAGTAGAGTAGTTCTGAAGGGGATTATTCTCATTTCAAGTAAGAGTCACTTTCTTGTCTGTAAGTATTCTAATCCATGGTGAGTTCAAGGACACTACAGATTTCTGAGTGACTTAAAGAAAGTAAAATTGTGAGGACAAAAACATTTTATTGTTGTTATTATTATTATTATATCTTTTTTACTGTCCAGTCATTATCCCCTCCCGGTCCACCCTCCAACAGTTCCTCATCCCATTCCTCCTCCTCCATCTCCAAGAGGATGCCCCCTACTCCCACCCCACCAGACCTGCCCTCTCCCTGGGGCCCCAAGTCTCTCTAGGGTTAAGTGCTTCTTCTCTCACTGAGGCCAGACCAGACAGTCCTCTGCTACATATGTGTTGGAGGCCTCATATCAGCTTGTGTATGCTGCCTGAAGACAAAGAAATTTTAAGTCATTGAAAATCATCGTCTCAAAAGTACAAACATGTCTATCGTCATGTTTGTACATGTATGTACATGTTTGTACATGTTTGTACAATGGCCCATTTACTCTGGCAGCAGGACAAGACTTTGCCCTGATGTCTAGAAAAAACAATAAAGATGAAGTGTACTGTGTTGTTGCCTCAGGAAGCAACCAAGCTAAACCCAAAGGTAACACACAAACACAAGAGGATTGGAAACAAGCAAACTAATTTATAATGTGATGGGATAACCTCCTCTAATTCAGTTAAAGCATCTAGAAATAAAAATTGAAATCTCTTTGTAAATAGAGATAGTATTAGTCACACTCAGTCATTGCTTACTATAATGGTTGGTATATAATGTTTATTAAATAATTATTAAACAGCTAAATGTAGGAGTAATGGATGAATGTCAACATCTTGGCTTCATTAAAAGCTATCAGGAACAACTGTCAATCACTTCAGACTACAGCAAGTATTGGTACACTTTATTATAGTGTGCATGAATAAGTTGTAATAATTAAAATAAAAGATAATATAGACTTGATAAAAATACAAGCTCTACATGGTCTAAATTACTATAACCTTTTAATTGTGAATAGTTTGAGGAATGTTTAAATTTTTAGAAAGTCACGAGAAAAACTAGGAGGGTGTCAGTCTTGGATGGCTTCTGGGAGCAAGGAGACATGGTGAAAATTTAAGCAGACACAAAAGAAATGGCTACATGGTGATGATAAGGGGTGATATAGTCACGGAGCTATCTTCAGACATTGGGGACATAAGATAGAATCCAGTCTTTGTCAACTGTGAAACCTCCACTACTGATATAATCTGAGAAACTGATGCCTCAGTTATAGTATAGCAATAAAGAAAGTCATGTGGGAGTTGGATGGGTACCTGTGAAAGGCCTAGAAGGGAGGCTGCAACAGGTGAGCATAAGACATGGCTATTCAGTTAAGCAAAAGAAGAGATGGCTTGAGAGGGGGATATGGTATATAGGAAGCTTTAGAACAAGGGAGATGAAGGAATAGATAAGATACAGCTGGGAAGCAAGCTGTCTGGAGTAAGGATGATTCACAACTGTAAAGAACAAACACGGTGGGTACAGTCACACAAGTGGAAAGCAATGCTCATACCCACTGGAGAAAGAAGGACCAAGGACTCACCTGTTAGCATGACACCCAGAACTACAAGATTAATAATGGGCAAGTAAGGATTTGTCCCCAGTGTTCCCAGTCACCAGAGCACTGGGATGGATCTGTGTGGAGAAGAAACCCACATATATGGAGCTTTAGTGATCAATGTGGAGCAGGAGCTGCGCTCTTTCCTCTCTTCTCCTATGTTGGTACCTGTCTTATACTCTAATAGATGCCAGAGGAGTGGAAAGATCTAAGCTATTACCCTGGTTTCCCACTGAGGTGGTGCTCAGCCCACTTTCCTCTGCTCTTCTTGCCTACAGGGTGTCTGGGAAACACACCTTGTTTTGCATATGTGCTGCAAAGTCACCAAAACCAAACCAAAACAAAATAAAATCAATGTCCCACCTTGATGTTCTCCAAATGCATTTTGGTCTCTCAGGGTAGAGAATAACATGAACCTGTACTTACACAAAAGCAGCAGTGCTAGGCACAGCTGGGTAGACCCTCCAGTGACCATCGCCCCTACACCTTCAGGTGCTCACTTCGCCAGAGAGCTATGGCTCTGAAAATAGGCTTTAGAAGGGTGAACAAAATACTCACAGGAGGAAATTTGGAGACAAAGTGTGGAGCAGAAACTGAAGAAAAGGCCATCCAGAGACTGCTCCACCTGGGGATCCATCCTATATGCAGTCACCAAACCCGGACATTATTGTGGATGCTGGGAAATGCTCGCTGATAGGAGCCTGAAATGGCTGTCTCCTCAGCAGCTCTGACAGAGCCTTACAAATAGAGAGGAGGAATCTCTCACCCAACCATTGGACTGAGCTTGGAGGCCTCCGATGGAGGAATTTGAGAAGGGACTGAAGGAGCTGAGGGGGCTTGCAGCCCCATGGAGGGAGCAACAGTGTCAACAGGCCAGATCCCCCAGATCTCCCAGGAACTGGACCACCAACCAAAGAATACACATGGAGGGACCCATGGCTCTGGTCATATATGTGGCAGAGGATGGCCTTGTTGGACATCAGTGGGAGGAGAGGCCCTCAGGCCTGAGGGTGTTCAATGTCCCAGTGTAGGGGAATGCCAGGACAGGAGGATGGGAATGGGTGGGTGGAAAAGCACCCTCATAGAGGCAGGGGGAAGGGAGATAGGATAGAGTTTTCCGAAGGGGAGACTGGAAAGGAGAAAATATTTGAAATGTAAATAAAGAAAATATCCAAGAAAAGAACAATAATAAGCAAAGAAAGAAAGAGAGACAGAGAGAGAGAGAGAGAGAGAGAGAGAGAGAGAGAAATAAAAGAAAGAAAAGAAAGAAAATAGGCTTGAAACCACAAAAGAGAAGGAAATGTCTTCTGCATCATATCTGGTTAATTTATCAACTATGCTTGGGCTTGGCTTTCTCCAGAGAGAATAATAGGGTTGTGCCAAGTTGGACAATTTTATAGTCACCCATTTTCTCCCATTGTACCTTTAGCTGACACCTAGAATCTGGTGGGCAAGGACTGTGGATCAACCAGACCCACAGAGACTCCTTAACATACCATTCAGTGCACAAGTATTTGATTTGAGACTTAGAAACATAGGGTATAAAGGACGGTAGAAAGAAGCACATACTTTCTGAAACCCTTGATAAGTGCCAGGTACTGTGTTAAATATAACTGACACTGTACCCACAAGAAAATCTTATGAATTAGATATTACTATCTAATTTAATTGGATTTTATTACAATCTATATTTCATCGATAGAAAAATAGATCTTGGGAAGGTAATTTGTATTATAACTCCACCTATTAAATGGCTAATTTGAGCTTTAAACATTTAAAAATATAACCGTGAAGTCAAGCTCTTGGTCACTATGATGCTCTATTTAAGAACATCCCATATCATGGAGAACAATCAGTTACCAGCCCACTCCTACTTAATCTGTCACTCTCCCCGTGATTCACTGTGATCCAGTAATTGATTGGTCCTTTGCAGATATTTTCAGAGGCTCTTCCTCCGCTGGGTTCTGATATAGCTCATGGCACGGGAAGGTAGATATGAACCTTCATTTATAGAACCAGGAAATCTTCATTTTTAATGCTTCCCAACTTTGGTCAACATTCCATTTTTATAATCATCGAACATGAACTTTTCTCCTTTAAAGGCACACCAGTCTTTCTGATCACAGCTGCTCTGGCTAATTCACTGAGTATTTTATTTTCATTATAGGGTTTAATAAGAAAACTAATATTTAAAATTCACTGCACGACATCTAGCATGGGAAGGATATGTAATACACTCTTCCTTTTATTAGTTTTATTTGTTAGATAATTTTAATATAAATACTAATATGAGCTGGGTTACAGCCTGTGTAAGATCAATGGCTGGTGTCTCATGGCAGGGCACTTTGAGTAATTTCAGTCCTCTCCAAAGTCCTGGGAAAAAGCAGGATCAGGAAGGAAGTTTGGTGGGGAGAGGAAGTAAGAAGGAATGGAGAAGGGTCTTGGTTTGAGCTGCTGGGAGGGTAATGCTTGAATTCCTTGATCCTGGAAAAGACAGCGATAGATTATACCTTGCACATTGATGAGAGTTGATTGAGGGATTTGGGTATTCTTCTTTCCTAGGAAAGAGGTCCTCCAATAAAATTGCCTGAAATGTTGTCACATTACTGTGGCTCGAACAGCTTCTACACACAGGCTTTTCTGAAGTCTCCACATCGTCCAAACAGCTCCTACTTATGTGGGATCAGGAGTGTACTTCCTGAGAGGTTCATGCCTGCTCTGAAGAAGATAGGTTTGTTAGAGAGATCATTTTTATTTGTTTCACCATCTAAAGTTTACACTTAAGTGCTCAATACTGAGATGAAGATGGTATGTTAGAAGCAGCAACAGAAAAGAAAAAAAAAACAGTTAACAGTTTCAACCAAAGTTCAACAAAGCTTAAAAACAAGCTATATTGCTGTTAATCTTTAAATAAATAAGTAAATAAATAAGAGTAAACAAGTTACATCATGACCACCAGAAAGAGTAAACCATACTCTAATTACCAAAGAATGTTGCTAAGCAAAGAAAAAAGAATTCTGAAGACATAGATAAGCATCAAATTAATAAGAGTTTCAATTACCCATCTTGATTCAGTACACATACAATACATTCTTTACTATATATATATATATATATATATATATATATATATATATATATATATATATATATATATATATATATATATATATATATATATATATAGTATATATATATATATAGTATATATATAAATACATACTATATATATATATATATATATAGTATATATATAAATACAAAAAAACACCCTCCATGGTTAATATCCATTCTTGTTTATTGGACTCGGTTTGCCTACAACAAGAACGTGTGCTTTGAGGCACAGGAACTTTTTGAACTCATAAAAATTTATTTTAAACTAATTTGTGATTTCCCTGTGGTGGTAGTGGTGGTGGTGGTGGTGGTGATGATGATGATGATGATGATGATGATGATGATGATGATGATGATGATGATGATTGTGGGCATGCATTTGAAAATACTATTCTGAGAAGGAATCAATAGGCTCTGGGAAGAAAGAAAGAAAAGAAAGAAAGAAAGAAAGAAAGAAAGAAAGAAAGAAAGAAAGAAAGAAAGAAAGAAAGAAAGAAAGGAAGGAAGAAAACTTTCTTTACCTTGAAAGGTTCTTTTTTGTTACATGCATGCATGCATGCACACACAAGACTATGTATATAATAGCATCACCCTGCCCAGAATTAGACCTGTTGCCAGTTCCTAGGAGACTTAATCTGTATTTCACTTTGTAGCATGTAGGTATAAAACTCTAATAACCATACATAAAGGTTGGGATTTTTGTTCTATGAGGTGTCCTTGAAGCTGGATTCAAAGTGGGAAACTTTTAACAGAAACTTTATTTTCCTGTAATATGTCTGAAAGAGAAGCATCAGTTCTTAGCCTATTTACTTCCTGCTCCTTCCAAAATCAGGAACCAGAACAGCCAATATGCTGGCTTATTCTATATGTTCTATAAAACCAAGGTCCATATAATATTGAACATAAAATGGTGAAAAGCCAGTACACCCGTGTCCTTGTGGCTTACGCGTCTCCTAAATATCACACTCTCTCTGATGATCAGGGAAAGGGCTAAGTATACATCTTACCAGTGTTTCCCTCCTATCAATTCTATGTAGTTGGTAATGAAAATATTACATCATAGAGAGGCAAGGTAGTGTTTGAAACATGTTCAGTTGCCAATTAAAAGACTTAAGATTTTAACCAAGGCCATCTGGTGGGAGAGTGCCTATGGGTAACTAGATAGATGGACACAGTGGAGTGTCTATTCAGTCTGCACATTGGGATCACATACCTGTGGGTGGGTTCATGAAACTTACTCGGGAACTCCGTAGACTCACCAGAGTTCCTCATCTACAGACAGGAACACATGGATCTAGTTCCTCCATCTCTTCTTGTGCCCATTACTTTCGTTCATTCCAAGGGATGATTTCTCATTTAACAGCTGCATAATTAGTTGTCACTGGTAACATTTTAATTGAGTTCATTCGGTAAAAGGTGTGTGTGTGTGTGTGTGTGTGTGTTGTATATGCCTGTGTGTGAGTGCCTTTGAAAGCCAGAAAAAAGCATAACACTCCCTAAAACAGGAGTTCCAGGGTGTTATGACTCACCTAATGTGGGTGCTGAGAACCAAACTCCAACCCTCTACAAGAGCAGCCAAGTGCTCCTAACCACTGAGCAATCTTTCCAGCCCCCTCCCTTCCAGTTTTAAAGACTGGTTTTCCTCTAACTAGAAAGAAAAACAGGTAGACTTTTTCACAGAAAGAACTATTTGAATGGAGACTAGCTGTAAAACACACATCTAATACCTAATGTTTTAAAAACAAAATAATACTATCACTCAAACCTAAAGGTAATCATAATTGGAAATTAAAACTTGGTAGAATTCAAGCTGATATACTATATAGGCAAGTGCTACCAGATCTGCCAACTGGATGTTAAAGCCTGCATGGGAAGATGCAGACGTGACTATTTTCTGAATGCCGATGAAAACTATATACTGGGGAAATTTTTCCTAAGTAGTGTCACAATTCTTGGGTACTGCCTAACTTATAAAACATACAGGAAAATAAAAACATTCATAGGTGCCCTAATTTTTCTCAGGATTGGACCAGCAACTGAAAAAATGTACTTTACCTCATACTCTGTTACGGCACAGGGGTGGGCATCTTTGGGATATGGAATAGGCCACTCACTTTGCAGATGAGGCATCTTGTGGCATCTTATAGCTGAGGGAGGAGTCTGAACTATGAGGAGTTCTAAAGCACACTGACTGTAAGCTTTGCCTATGAACATCATTTCTAGCCAAGGGCTTCAGACTTGCCTTTCTGCAGATGCAGATGTGGAGTGAGCATGCACAGAGCCTCGGAGCAAAGAGAACTGTATTCTAAGCCTGCATGGGAAGATGCAGATGTGATGCGGTGGTAGGAAAAGGTTATTAAAATACTAAGATTTTTAAGCTCTTTAAAGATCATCTGTACATATTACAAAGGAATTAGAAGTCTAGGATGTGAAGAGACTCTCAAGCTTGGGTCTCAAGTCAGACCCCTCATTCACTGTGTGGCTTTCTCAAGGTACCAAATTGCCTGATGCTTCTGATACCTCGTTTGTCAAATACAAGAAGTGATGGTACCTGCCTTGAAGGCATTTGTGAGTGTTAAATGAGCTAATATAGTGAGGTGCTTAGCATGGAGCATGGCAGATACTGCATCTATTAATAGAAGCTATTACTGGTAAGGTGAGTGTTTTGTATGGAGGTTTTGCTCTTAGGAAAGAGAGAATTGGGTGAAAGTTTTCCCAGAAACAAAATAGGAATGGAAAATTGATGCCAAATGTATTTCTAGCACCTAATATTTTATTGACACAACACCAGCACTCTGAGCTGATGGGGACAATCATTAGACTCCAGTAACACTTAGGAGTACTGTCCTCACCAGAGAGAAGCAGCTCCAACATCACTCTCAGGCCTGCAGGGATAGGGTAGGAGCCAGAGGTCATTTACAGGTGTGGCTCCAGACAAAAATTCCGGTTTTTCAGTCAGCCAAGTGTAATATGGGCTGGGGTTATTTTGAGCCTGCTTACAGAACCGAAACACAGAAACAGCCTACTCTTAAAGGAATCCCTTTAGTCTGTCAGAAAATAAGACCAGAAGTCTTGGCCCTGCACAGAGCATTTGCATTTTAATAGGTGAATCATGAATCCTAATCTTTCAGGACTGTGGTTACACTCTACTGTGACCAGTGTATTTCTAATGGATAAAGGAAGTTACTAAGGGGAGTTGAAAAAAGGGGGAGATAGCCATAGCCATACGTGGAGAGTCAGGCCTAAAATCTCAGCAGTCAGAACACTGAGGCCGGAGGGTCACCTGACAGATTTGGGGGCCAGCCTAGTATACATCATAGGACTCTGTCTCAAACAAACAAACAAACAAACAAACANAAATTGTTTGTCTTAATAGCAAGAATAAGGAAGATATTTGTGAAAACAGAAGACCACAGAGCACACTTTGACACTCAAGATACCAGGCAGCCTTACATGCTAATAACCTCCATTTCCAGACACCTTTTTAAAATGCCCAGTTACATTATACAATTTTATAATTTATTTGTCTTTACTTTGACATATAAGTGCAGGATCATTTTTTTTAGCCTTCTCATGTATATCTGAATTTACAGGAAGTAAGCTGCCAAGAGTATTGGGGTGGGGGGTGCTCATTCCCTGCTCTGCACACTGTCCATCATGATTCAGAGTCAGAGTCAGAGCAATAGCTACCATGGTCAGCTACAGCTCATGGTCCCTCTTTCTTATTATAAAGTTTTCTCATTTTATTACTTCCTCATATTAAAGTTCTGAGTTGTTCTGATTTTATATACTTTTTATTGAAAATAGATTCTTCTCTCATACAATACACCGCGACCAGTTTCTTTTCCCTCCACTCGTCCCAGCTCCACCTTCCCTAGATGCACTCCCACTCCATTTCCCTTCAGAAAGAAAGCAGGCCTCCATAGACAACAACAAAACAAGGTGCAATGAGACAAGGCAAAAGCCCTCATAGCGAGGCTAGACAAGGCACATATAAGCAGCACACAAAGAGAAATCCAACTCTAGGACCCTGAAATTTATTTAATTTAGGAGTCTTCTCCTAAAAATTAACAGAAAGTAATGAATACAATATTAAGTATTTCAATGACTACTTATTTGTAACTAGAAAATAAATCTCATTGCTTTACCAACAAACTTGACAACACATGTATTAGGAGATCAAGGAAAAAAATGAGTCACTAATATGCACTCTTCCATAGCATTTTTCTTTTTCTATAAGTTTTTGCTTCATATTATTTGATCTTCTCTTTATTGGAGAATAATTTTCTAATATCACTTTAGCAGGGAATCTACAAGTATAATTCATTCCTCTAGCATCATTGATCAGTGTTTATTTTCCATTATTGCGGCTGGAGTGCATGGCAGATGCAATTTCAACATGTGATATTATTGTTTGTAGAGCTGCGGGCTTATAATCACACAGGCAGGCGTTCTAATGCGTCTGGGTGCTTGAATCCCTTCACGAAAGCTAAAATCATTGCGATGCATTTACAATTTTCTATTCTGTATGATTGAATAAGTTCTTTGTGTGTGTGTGTGGTGGAGGGGACTTGTATTCTCATTAGGCATTGAAAGAACTCAAATCTTCTGCTAATGAAACTAGACATATCTGAAGCTTACATTTTTAAAAAAAGATTAGCTTCTCAGACCAGATATTTCATTCTTGTCTTTCCATCTCTGCCCACAGATTGCAACTCCCTGTACTGGCAGTTACATTACTCTGCAGAATGTTGGTTGGCATTCCATCTCTGAGCAGTGAAGGCAGGAAAGCCAGCTTTGCAGGAAGGTCTCACATCTACATTAGGAAGGACTAGAGTAGCCTACCACACATGAAAGCTACTTAAATCATCTATTACACAAATGAAGATCTAAGTAGTTCCTTGGCCAGTGTCCTTACATGAAGCTCAGAACAACCCTCAGCTACTCTCCCATCAACAAAAGGAGAGAAACTATGGTCTAGGGAAGTCTGAATGGGAAAGACGGTGCTTTTGGACAGTTATAGCCAAGATACCAAGAAGAGCTGTTGGAAAGCCTGGCTCCACAGCCTGTGGTACTGAGGGGAGATTCTTTAATCAGCAGGGCTAAGTGGGACATCAGAGACCTTTGGAAGAATGCTCTTGAAGGGGATATTGGGTACCAGCCCCTTCTTTTTCCCTTCTATTTGTTTCCTAGATATCATGAGGCCAGCATCTTCCCCTGGTCCGTGTGCCTGGTCCATGTGTTCTGCCTTTTCACAGGCCCAAAGGCAACAGAACCAACTGACTAAAATTTCATAAACTGTAAGTAAAATAAAAGCTTCATATTTTTCAGTTATGAGTACCTAGGAACAGAAAGGTTACTAGCAAAAGGTCTTAATTTTGTAAATTATATAAACATATAAATATTATAAATAAATATATAATTATATATTTATAAAATATAAATATAATTTATATCCATGCTTTCTAGCAATTATTTATATACACAATATATAAATTAATATATAGTTGATTTTAAATTAATTTTATAAAATATAAATATATAAAAATGTATTAACATTATTCAGAGTCTTTGTGAGGCTGAGTAAGTAAGCAGAAGCCTGACTTTCATTAACCCTATCATAATTATCTACTAGTCGGTATATAATCTATATATGTCATATCAGAGCAGCAGCAGATGTTATACGAATGGACAACAGCAAACAGGGCCTAAAAGAGCTGGAAATCACTGGTCTAGGTGTTGAGGAAGGGAAACAAGCCCAGAAAGGAGAAACAGGATTGTGAACAGTCTTCCTGACTTGTCCTCCAAGACTGTTAATCCCAACAGACAGTAGAGGTTCAAGAAGACAGTTAAGTAAGGATCTGGTCCTGGATTAAAACTCATGGTCTGACAGGTGATTGGAATAATGTGATGGTAACTGTTAGAAAGAAGTGCATTATTAGAATAGTCAGGAACATTCTCTGGCAAGAATTTAATCCAATTTCTCATGAGGAGGAACTTGGATTGTTTTTTAAAAGATGACATATGCTCATTTTTGTGGGTGACAAAATAAAAATAATTTTACAATTATTATGGTTTGTTTACTTGATTAGTTAATAGATTACTATTTTACTTTTTATTTTTAATTGTAATTTCTATCTGGTGACTCAAATTATGTTGATAAACCTGTGATAGAGCTTTCAAATTGTTCAATAAAGAGAAGAAAGAATAAGCCAATACAGAGCCCACCATTAAAAGGCTCCAAACACAGAGTGGTATTCTTTATCATAGCTAATAAAAAGTCTTTATTATATTGCATATTATTATTATGCAAAAAATAATGTGAAGAATCCTCTATTTACATGACCCAAAGGCCAACACTAGAAGAAATGTGCAATAGTAAAATTGAAATAAAATTATATTCTTAATTTCTGAATTGGGATTATACCAATTCACTAGTTAAGAAATGTTATAATAGCAATGTGTAAGAGAACTACATGTAATTATAAAGGCCTGTCTCATTAAAGTTGGAACTTAGATATAGCTTGATGCTTAATTACATAGTTTAAAATCCCTGAAAGAAAAAACTAAGCTGTGAAGTTCAGTGATAGCATTCTGTACATTGTGTTTTCTAAACAAGAAGTTCCTGAGTTTGAACTGTAATGACTAAGGAAATGAATGAAGGAAACACAGGCTCAGATTTGAAAACTGATTGACAAGAAAGACCATTGAGATCCAGGAATTAAGATAACAGTAAGATGGAAGCTTAAAAGTAAGAGGCAAAATCATAAAATGAGATGGAACTGAGAATGGGGACAGATTGTATCTGAAGAACATGACAAAGAGCCTTGTTTTCTTTGAATGGTCATAAAAAGCTGTTTGACTGTGAAAATCGAGAGGACATGCACACATAGGCATGTGTGCACATGTATGTGTTCCCTTGACTAAACATTTGGAGGGTTTTCAGATAGAAAAATACATGTGTATGTACATGTGCACACATGTATATGGAAAGATATCAAAGTAGACACACATATAGGTATACCTGTAGTCATGTGAGGTGTAGATTTTTAGTGGATTTTAGGAGTCTGTTAAATTATGACTTCTTTGAAATAGAATGTGATGATAAGTTGCCCTAGAGCGATGCTAGTGGAAGGTTGATGGGTTCACGCCGAGCATTACGGGTGGCATTAAGAGGATTTATGGACATATTGGCAGATGGGGAAAGTGTAAGCATAGTTCTTAATTTTCCAGCTCTAATATCTATGCTAATGGTGATACTGTTTATTAGTGGGGGCTGGGGAAGGACTACAGATCAGGAAAGTACCAGTTTAAGGAGAAAAATTAAGTGTTCCAATTTAAAGAATTTGTGCTGTGGCATCCTTTTTACATAATGCTAATGCTAAATAGATAGTTAATGGAGTTTAAATTTTAATTGTTTTTACTAGAAATGTAAGGTTTTAAATCACTGGCATATATTTGATGTGACTGAGTAAGATGAAATCACTTATTGGGAGGGAAAGAAAGAGGAGAGAGGGAAACGGAGGGAAAGAGGGAGAGAGAAGGGAGGGATGGGTGGAAGGAAAGAGGAAGGGAGGGGAAGAAGGAGGGAGAGAGTTTAAAAAGAAAGCAAATTCCAGGATAGAGCAGGTGAGCTCTCACTTGAGAGAATTTAGATAGCCTTTGATAGCTTTTGATGATGCTCTAATGAGCAGAGACAGAGTAGAATATTAGACACTTTGGTCTTTCAACAAATAAGGGAAGCAGTTTTCACTCATAAATACTTCTTGAGAAGAATACGGGTATTTCTGCCATAATACACTGAGAAGTTTAAGTTTTGAATCTTTGTAATTTGCAAAAAAAAAAAAAAAAAAAAGTGCTAAAAGGATAATTCCTTAGAAGAAACCCTCAAACCATCCAATACAAACTTCATTGCCAAAGCACAAACATTTGAAGTACAACAAATAATTGAAAAAATAAGTTATGTTTTGAGTAAATAAAATCAAGAGTGAATATAGATAAGACAAGATAATTCCCAGTGGTTGCTAGAAGGAAGTTAAGAGAGAAAATATGCAAAATGCCAGAGGAAAAAATGTGCTGAACATTTCCAAGTCAGATTCATGGCAAAACTTGACCAGAAAGAAACCTTGGAGAAGGGAGGCATTGTGCACGGGCTCTGTACTTAATGTATGCCACAAGGTTTGTTTTCAGCAAATCTTCTACATAATACAACGCATTAGCATGGTATGAAAAAAAAGTGTGATCTGCCTTCTACACTATATTATCCTTTGACTTACTAATGAAATAAGAACTTATTTGAGTTTCATAAAAAGTACATTCGAGCAAAAAAAATGTTGAATTTGTGTGGGGTTTTTTGTTTAGTTTATTTTTTACTTATTAAACAGCTGCTATGTGCATAGAAACATACTGAGCATGATGTAGAGTAAAAACAAAAATAGTTTTTATTCCTCCTAAATGTATTGCCTTGAGAAAAAAAAAAACCTTGAGTTTTACAGGAAAAAATAATACGGGGAGATTGAAACACGATTCAGTAAAAAAATAAATAAATAAATATCGAACAATTACAATGATTCATAGCATTTGGTGAGTAATTAGTGAGTATCAGACATTGTGCTTTAACCGCTTACTCACAGGGAGTCTATGAAGTGAGTTCTGCTTGTACTCTGGTTCTCATGAGAAGCAGAAGTCAAGTTGATTGGCAGACTCAATATCTGAAGCTTAGAGATCTAAGTCTGAATAGCCAGGATCTTAAACACAGGAAAGAAAACCATTGGACATATTATTAAAACATGATTACTAACAAATTGAGGTGATTAAACCCTTCTTCCCACCTTCAAGAAGTTGAGATCTCACACTTAAAATTTGCCTTAACTATAAAGTATTTTATTACCAGAGCATTCAGTTTTGCTTGAGGAAATAGTGGGGAAGGAATGATAGGTCCCCCAAAAGGGTGCAAGGAGTTAGCCTATGCAGTTATCATTTCATGTGGCATTTATTTAGTTGCCCAATAAACTAAGTATATATAATAGAAAGTGATGAAGGCTTAAGACTCAGATCTATTTACTCCAGGAGAGATAGGTTTTGGTGAATGGGTCCTATAATAATGAAAGGCTGTGGAGTTGGCCTCGTGCAGTGAGAGATGGGTGAAATGATGGAGACCCTACAATGGAAAAACCCAAAGAAGAACAATTAAACAATAAGAAAATGAGAAAAGTAATTCAATAAAGTCAAACTAACAGTGACACCTAATGCAAAGGAAACCCCACTGCGCCTTCACCTTCCTTTACAATGTGGGGTTTGTATGCAGAAGAGCAGTTATGACAAAACAAAGATCAGACAGCTGTTTGCTATGGATAGTTACCTTAGTTTCCATTCTTGATTTATCCTCCCAGACAGGTGGATGATGTAAGAAGAAAAGAAGTATGGGTTCCCAGAAGTATAGGTTCCCAGAAGTATAGGTTCCCACCCACATACATCAGGACATTAGAACTATCAGCTTATTCTATGCAGGTGGCAAGTAGAGATGTATACTATACTGGACTATGCACACAATTTTAAGTGAGATTTAAAGTTAAAATTTGAAACCAACAGATTTGGGTTTATTAACCTCAATGGACCCTTTTATTAGTTATGAGTAGCAATTAAAAGGCCTTGGGATTGGCCTATCATGTCATTGAGCAAGCCTACTGCTTTATAAGAATAGGACCACAGCACTAATGTTTTTGAGGGGTGGGGCTGGATGGATCACTTTTCTTTTTGTTTTAATTTATTTTATATCCCTGCTAGTTTCCCATCCCTCCTCTCCTCTCATCCCTCTCCATCAACTCCCCTCTCCCCAGACCCAATCCCTTCTTCCTCCATTTCTCTTCATAAAAGGGCAGGCCTTCAGTGCATATCAACCAGCCATGACATATCACCTTACAATAAGTCTAAGCACCTCTTCCTCTATTAAGGTTAGACAAGGCAACACAGTATGGGAAAGGGGCTCCATGAACATGCAACAGAGTCAGTAACAGCCCCAGCTCCCACCATCAGGATTCCCACAAAAAGACCAAAATAAGCAACTGTAACATATGTCAGGCCCATGAAGGCTCCCTGGTTGGTGGTTCAGAGCAAATGATTTCATGCTTATATCTCACAAGTTGAGACTTTCCAAAGCAGTGTTTATGTAATGGAAAGGCTAGACTCCGTGTGCTCTGAGGTCCTCCATGGATCTAACATCTGAGTGTGTCCTAGCAGTGAGAAGTACACAACTTCAAGAGGACAGCAGCTAGTTATATGGACAATGTGGCACTGTGGTGATGTCCAAGAGCAGTAACTCGGGCTGCCTGATGGATGAGTCCCTCATTCTCCTCTCTGACTTGCCAGGGTGACAGTTCAGCACATACAGAAACCTTGCCTTCTGTGCCTCTGTCTCAAAGCTGGTGCGTGTGAAAAGGAAAAGCAATGGGAGGCAGAGACACATCTGAAAGCTGAAGCTGAAGGGGGGGAAAAAAGGAGTTAAAAGCAAGAGAGGGGAAGCAAGCAGGATTGATGTGAGCATGAAGGACTTGTAAGGGGGAGGAGTTAGCTCCTAGTCAATGTTTACCGAAAGTCCTAA
The DNA here is from genome assembly GCA_902729485.2 of Mus minutoides. Lineage (NCBI taxonomy): Eukaryota > Metazoa > Chordata > Mammalia > Rodentia > Muridae > Mus > Mus minutoides. The sequence continues at coordinate 107,258 of LR749651.1, read as the reverse complement.
AGTACTAAAATAAAATAAAATTAAAATAAAATAAAATGCCTGTAACCTTATATAGAAAATGATTTAGAGACAACCAATTCAAATAGCTTCAATTTAGACTGAGTAAATACCACAGAATGGTTTTTGGGAAGTGTGTGTGTGTGTGTGTGTGTGTGTGTGTGTGTGTGTGTGTGATTAATCAGTGGCATATAAAGAACAAAAAATGCTTCTGTTGTTGTGGTAGTGGCAGTCATTTTTGCTCCTGCTTGAACCAGGGAAAGGGTAAGGGAGTTAGTGTTCATTTGCATGCTGGAGCATAATGTGGGAAGAAAGAAAATGAAGAAGTGGGAAAAAAATTAAACGAACAGAACATGCCAGATAAGGCCAGCAAGAAAGCTAAACCAGAGTGATGGAATGAAAAATGAACAAAATCAACCTACACCCAGTATTCCAGCATAGATGGGAAGAGGGTACATGAGACTCCACCCCAGCAGAAGAGTGGTTGACAATTGATGCCTGCTAGAGGAGGGAGTCAAATTTTCTTGACTTGTCAATGGTGTCCTAGATGGTGAGTCAGACATTTGTCTGTTTCCACAGGCAAAGAGATCTTGCAAAGGTATACAAGTCATTCCCATGTAAATTCTCCTTCATGTTGGATATGTATACACACTGTATTAAAATGTATACTGGCACTTGTCATTGTTTTCATGGTAGTTCAGTCTTACCTAATCTAGCATGTATAAAAGGAAACAGTGTGACTTCTCATCTGGGTCCTCATGGTCTACTCATTGATTGAGTTTAACGTATACATGTATTTGATCAACATCTCTTTACTCTAGTGTAGAGAATGTTCAAACCTTCAATAAATACTTATTAGAGAAATAAATGAGCAATTAACACATTGATTACTTCATTGAGATATTGCAACCAAATAAATCATTCTCTCTTCCTAAAGGTGAATATTTCTAAACTATGTATATACATTAAAGAGCTCTAGAGAGCACTGAACCATTCTTCATCTCCAATTCTTCATCCTTTGTTTAAGCTACCAACCTTGTCTGTGCATCTGTGCTTAGAAAAACCAGCCCCAGGACATATTTTTTTAGTTAATTTCTATGTTAATTAGCTTCATAGACTGTTTTTCTTTATGACTGATAGCCTGTCAGTATTTTTTCAGAATATGTAAAATGACTTTGTAATCCTCTTTCCACTGTTCTAACCATTGGATATTTGACTATAAATTTAATTAACTGGAAATATAGAACAATAAAGTAGATACATGAAGAAAGGGATGAAATTCTTTGTGCTGCCAAGTCTCAGTCCGTAGTTGCTCATCCTCCCAGTTATATGGCTGAAAAAGCTGGCTTGGCTCTTGCTTCTACGTTTTGTTTGTGAACAAAATCCCTAGTGTCCAAAACTACAAGCAATTTGATTCTGTATGGCTCGTTCGTGGCAATGTACTTGCATACAAATGTTATTCTGAAATGATACTTAGAAATCGCGACCATAATGAATGGACAGAAAAGATTCTTTATTATGCGCCATTCCTTTTCTCTTCTGAGTGCAACCCTTTAGGCCTTACTTACATAGTTTTCTCTCCTTTTTCTGCTTAGGGAGTCACTTATAAATCAGCTGCAGTTTTCTGACATAACCTCATCCCACCAGAATTCCCCATCATCTTGTATCTATGACAATTATAAAGAACAAACTTATTAGATCGTGATTATTTGTAGACATGTATCATTAGCAGATTGAGGGAGTGATTTTCACTTTCACCCATTGTAAGTTAATAGTAGATGCAAAACTAGATCATGAGGATTTGAATTTCAATTCTTGTTCCTGGCTTACATTTGACCTAAGTGATATAAGAAACTTCTATTTTAAACAAAACAAAAGGGACTGGTGAGATGGCTGAGCAGGTAAGAGCACTGACTGTTCTTCTAAGGGTCCTGAGTTCAAATGCCAGCAACCACAGGGTGGCTCACAACCACCCATAATGAAATCTGAAACCCTCTTCTGGTGGATCTGAAGACAGCCACAATGTACCTATTTGCAATAATAAATAAATTCTTTGGGCTGGAGCGAGCAGGGACTGAGCAAGCAGAGTTGACCAGAGTGAGCAGTGCCCAACCGGAGTGAGCAGAGGTACTAAATTCAATACCCATCAACCATCTATACAGCAACAGTGTATTCATATATACATAAAATAAATAAATAACTCTTTTAAAAATTAAAAATAAAACAAAATAAAAATCCACTGAATGGGGATTGAATGGAGATATATGAATGACATAATTAAGAAATTAGGAAATCCTACATTCCTATAGAGATATTCCCCAATGAGAATTGCCTAGATGAATCCCAAAACATAACATTTCAAAGGTGTTTAAAGAAAACACAAAGAAACAGCACAATGGAACTTACAAGAATTAAAGAGAATAAATGGCTGAGTGATGCCCAAGGAAATTCAACCATGGGGCTGAATGAAACAATGAAGACAATCCAGAATTTGAAAACTGAAATCAATAAATATATAGGAACACTAAAGAACTCGAATGGAGTTTATGATAGTCACTCTTCTGTTGCTGTGATAAAACACTATTATCAAGGCAATTTCATCCTATAAAGGATGATGCATTTACTTAGACTTGGTGCTCCAGAGGTATAAGACTTTATCACCATCATAGAAGGGAAGCGCCACAGCAAGCAGATACAGGAGCAGAAACAGCTGAGAGCACGTCTTGAACCATTAGGATGGAGCAGAGAGAGAGAGAGAACTGAAACTGACATGAGTCCAACCTCTCCAAACCTTCCACCAATGACAAACCTCCTACAACAAAGACACACGTACCTCCTTAAGCCTCCCCTAAAAGTGTCACCAGTTGAGGACAGGCATTCAGATGCTCAAGGCTATCAGAGACATCTATTCCAAACAACCACAAAGTCGAAACTTTCAATGACTCAACTAAAAATATCAAGAGAAATTGAGATGGACTTCAATTTCCATCTCAAATAGAGAGACTATACTAAGAAACAAAAAGTATGAACCTTTTTTTTAACACAGGAAAGGGACATGCAAGAAATGTGAATCACCACCAAATGACCAAATCTTTGAGTTATAGGCATAGATATAGAAGAAAATGCCAGCAGAGACATAAACCAGACATTCAGCAAATCAGAAGAAAATTTCTCCAAACTAAGGAAAAATATGCCCACATGAATTCAAGAAGCATATAGAACACCAAGTAGAAAAGACAGAAAGGGAAACTGCCACATTATATAATAGTTAAAACAATAAATACAAAAAAATACACAAAACAAAGAAAAAGTGCTTAAAAGCTGCAAAAGAAAAACTACAGATTTTATATAAATTAAAAGCCAATCAAAGTAACAGCTTTTTTTTTTTCTCAATAGAAACTGAAAGTCAGAAAAGCCAGGACCCATACACTCCAAAGTCTAAAAGACCAATACTGCCAACCTATATTATTATACCAACAAGAGCAAAACTATCTTCCATTGTTTAAGGAGAACGAAAATACAATTCTTGTTCCAAACAGACTGAAATAAATCATAGCCAGCAGACCAGTCCCAAACAGCATACAGAAAGCAAGAGTTGCGGCTGATGTTGGAAGAAGCAGCCAAGTGTCTGGAGGAAGATAACAAATGACTCTAATTACTGAAACGCAAAGTACGACTAAGAACGCAAACATCAAAAAGGACTGCAATCGGCACACACCTTTCAATAACAATCTTAAATGCATATTTTTACTTCTTTCCAGTCTACTGCAAGAAGAGCCTTCTCTGATGAGAGTTAAGGCAATGCACTGATCTGTGTATATATAGAAGTATGATATGAAGAGTGATCTTATTTCTATATTCACAAAGCATAAAAATAGCAGATTTTTTATTCGAAGTCCATGGCCTATCTAATCTCATGTTCTTGGCCTCATCAACAGTGCCAATATATCCGAAAAGGGAATCAGAAATTATTATATATATATATATATATATATATATATATATATATATATATATATATATATATAATTTAGATGAAGTTGTGCTACTTGGGCTGACAATGCTTCCCACCAAGAGACATAAACCATCTAACAAAAACCCCAAGACCATGTATGAGATTTTGGTCAGGGGAATTCAAGAGATTCCTAAACTGTATAAGTTATTTGTGTTACTTGGTTACCTCCTAGAGATAGAAGTTAAGTTCCTATTGCTGAAGACATTACACACTTCAGACACAGAAGAACCCAGCTGGATCTAACTTGAAAGCTTCTTCCCTGAGAACTAGATTTTATATTATTTGAATGAGCTATGCAAACTTCCAAGAAAGGGAATCAAATAGTAATCATACCTACCTTTGATTCCTATAAACTAAAACAATGACCAGCTTAACTGCATGACAAGATATCTTTAATGGTGCAGTGGTGCCACTAAAATTCTGGTGGTAAGCAAGAGCTCTCTAATTGGACTTTAAGACCCACTCAATGGGAGGTAGATCACACCAGGTACTGTAAACCAAGCCAAGTACCTATCACTAATAGGGTCTCTGATCTTAGAAGAGAATCTATTACCATCACTTTACTAAACCAGTTGAATTCCTAATTGTATTTCAAATACTTAATCTTTATAGCCACAAATAAGATGTGGTTCTTACCCATCTTCAAAACAACTTTGCTTTGAAACAAAAGGAGATCATTACAGAAGACCACAATCATGCTTATGGGGTACACAGAAACAACAATCTGCATCAAAGCACATAGACCTAAGGCTTAGAGAACATCACAAAAGAGAGGGCAGGAAGATTATGCAAGCTAAACAAATAGAAAATCTGGTGTGAGATTGCGTCTCCTAGAAATGACAGGGAAACAACACACACAATACCTCAACACTATGCCTGCCTGAACAAGATCTGAACAAGTACAATATCAGTAGACATGCTAACATGAAATCTCACTGAACCCCACCTATAGGCAAAAATACTACAAACATCTAATAACTGATGAAAGAAAAACAAGTATTCTTATGTAGAGACAACCTCCCTAATTGATTATTTAATATCAAGAGATCAGCCCTGAAACAATATACATAAAAGTAAGAATAACAGACTAAGCAGTGTGGGGGGGGGTGCACATGTGCATCCACACACATTTTTGTTAGAACAGCAATTTTTAAAAGGCCATGAGTTCAAGAGAAAGCAAAGCTAGGGGTACATGGGAGAGGTTGGAAAGAGGCAAGGTAAGGGAGAAAATAATGTAATTATATTTATACTTAATTTTTTAAGGATATAAAGAGAAAAGATCAGTTAGTTCCACCATGGTGTAGGATTGACAGTCTTTCTACACATAGATCAAGTAGACAAAAGAATAAAGAGTAGCCAACATCAAACTAAATGGAGAAAAACTTGAAGCAATCCTACTAAAATCAAGAACTAGACAAGGTTGCCCACTCTCTCCCTATCTATTCAATATAGTATTTGAAGTTCTAGATAGAGCAATTAGACAACAAAAGGAGGTAAAAGGAATATGAATTGGAAAGGAAGAAGCCAAAATATCACTATTTGAAGATGATATGATAATATACTTAAGTGACCCCAAAAAACTCAACCAGAGAACTCCTACAGCTGATAAACAACTTCAGCCAAGTGGCCGGATATAAAATTAACTCAAACAAATCAGTGGCCTTCCTATACTCAAAGAATAAACAGGCTGAGAAAGAAATTAGGGAAATGATACCCTTCACAATAGCCACAAATAATATAAAGTATCTTGGTGTGACTCTAACCAAACAAGGGAAAGATCTGTATGACAAGAACTTCAAGTCTCTGGAGAAGACCTCAGAAAGTGGAAGGATCTCTCATGCTCATGGATTGGCAGGATTAATATAGGAAAAATAGCCATCTTGCTGAAAGCAATCTACAGATTCAATGCAATCCCCATCAAAAATTCCAACTCAATTCTTCATAGTGTTAGAAAGAGCAATTCTCAAATTCATTTGGAATAACAAAAAACCCAGGATAGTGAAAACTATTCTCAACAATAAAAGAACATCCAGGGGAATCACCATCCCTGACCTCAAGCTGTACTACAGAGCAATTGTGTTAAAAACTGAATGGTATTGGTACAGTGACAGGTAGGTAGATCAATGGAATAGAATCAAAGACCCAGAAATGAACTCACACACCTATGGTCACTTGATCTTTGACAAAGGAGCTAAACCCATCCAGTGGCAAAAAGACAGCATTTTCAACAAATGATGCTGGACCTCAAAACTGGAGGTCAACATGTAGAAGAATATAAATCAATGCATTCTTATCTCTCTGTACAAAGCTCAAGTCCAAGTGGATTAAGGACCTCCATATACAGATACACTGAGTCTAATAGAAGGCAAAGTGGGGGAAAGTCTTGAACACATGGGCACAGGGGGAAAGTTCCTGAACAGAACACTCTAAGAACAAGAATCGACAAATGGGACCTCATAAAATTGCAAAGCTTTTGTGAGGCAGAGGACACTGTCAATAGAACAAAACAGCAACCAACAGACTGGGAAAAGATCCTTACCAACCCTACATCTGATAGAGGGCTAATATCCAATATATACAAAGAACTCAAGAAGTTAGACTCCAGAGAAACAAATAACCCTATTTAAAAAATGGAGTACAGAGCTAAACAGAGAATTCTCAACTGAGGAAACTCTAGTGGCCTAGAAACACCTAAAGAAATGTTCAACATCCTTAGTCATCAGGGAAATTCAAATCAAAACAACCTTGAGATTCCACCTCACACCAGTCAGAATAGCTAAGATCAAAAACTCAGGTGACAGCAGATGCTGGTGAGGATATGGAGAAAGAGGAACACTCCTCCATTGCTGGTGGGATTGCAAGCTGGTACAACCACTCTAGAAATCAGTCTGGAGGTTCCTCAGAAATTTGAACATAGAGTTCCAGGACAGCCACGGCTACACAGAGAAACCCTGTCTCAAAAAACCAAAAAAAAAAAAAAAAAAAAAAAAAAAAAAAAAAAAAAAAAAAAAAAAAAAAAAAAAAAAAAAAAAAAAAAAAAAAAAAAAAAAAAAAAAAAAAAAACAAACAAAGAAAGAAAGAAAGAAAAGAAAAAAGAAAAAAAAGAAATTTGAACATAGTACTACCTGAGGACCCAGCTATACCACTCCTGGACATAAACCCAGAAGATGCTTCAACATGTATTAAGGACACATGCTCCACTATGTTCATAGCAGCCACATTTATAATAACCAGAAGCTGAAAAGAACCCAGATGTCCCTCAAGAGAGCAATGGATACAGAAAATGTGGTACATTTACACAATGAAATACTATTCAGCTGTTAAAAACAATAACTTCATGAAATTCTCAGACAAATGGATAGATCTAGAAAAGATCATCCTTAGTGAGGTACCTCAGTCACAAAAGATCACACATGGTATGTACTCACTGTTAAGTGGATATTAGGCAAAGAGCATGAAATATCCATGGTACAACTCATGGACCACATGAATCTCAAGAGGAAGGAAGACCGAAGAGTGGATGCTTCAGTACTACTTAGAAGAGGGAACAAAACAATCGAGGGAAGTAGAGGGTGGGAGGGACTCAGGAGGAAGAGAAGAGGGGGAGCAGAAAGAGAGGGTAAGAATCAGGTATGAGAGGAGATGGAGGAGATTACAGAGGGTCAGGAAATTGAACAGAGGTGTGTAGCAATGGGGGATGGGGGTGGTAGCAACCAGAAAGTCCCAGATGCTAGAAAAGCAAGACCCTCCCAGGACTCCATGGGGTTGTCATTAGCTGAAATACCCCACAAAGGAGAGGGAGAACCTGTCAAGACCCTATCCAGAGGTTAGGTATGGCCCTTTGTTGAGGGATGGGGTCACCCACCCATCTCCAAAATTTTAACCCAGAATTGCTCCTGTCTAAAGGAAATACAGGGACAAAGAGTAGAGCAGAGACTGAAGGAAAACCTGGGAATCCATCCCACATGCAGACACCAAACCAGACACTATCGTACTTGCCAAGAAGTGCTCGCTGACAGGAGCCTGATACAGCTGTCTCCAGAGAGGCTCTGACAGATCCTGACCAATACAGATGTGGATGCTCACAGCCAACCATCAAATTGAGCAAAGGACTGAGGAGCTGAAGGGGCCTTATATGGCATCAGTGGGAGGGGAGGCCCTTGGCCCCGTGAAGGCCTGAAGCCCCATTGTAGAAGAATGCTAGAGAGATGAGGAGGGAGTGGGTGGGTGGGTGGGGAAGCACCCTCATAAAATCAGGGTAAGTGGGGATGAGATCAGGGGGTTGCAAAGGGGAATCTGAGAAAGGTGATAACATTTGAAATGTAAATAAATAAAATATCCAATTTTTTAAAAAAAGAACACAGAGGATTTGATAACATGACAGGAACACAAGTTATTACATTTGTAGCATTTTATACCACACAGAGAATATATATTTTCTGAAATATTCATCAAATTGACTAAGTGGTCCCTGTGAAGCTCTTGGTATTTTAGGACAGTGCTACTTAGCTATGGTCTCTGGACCAGCGCTGGTCAATAAACTTTGCATACTTGCAAGAGGGAGGAAGAACATACCAGAACACAAATCAATTATCTCACTCCACTGGTCTATGAAGTATGTGAAAAGCAAAGACGGTAAGAAGACATAGTATAGTTTAAACATGTTTCAAGTATGAATTAAAAGTAAATAAATTTAATGTTATATTATGAAACTTAAGAGAGAAAATATGAAATAAAAGGCAAGACAGTAAAATGACACAGAGGTTAATTCAATTAACAGAGAAAAAAGGAATGAGTTTGAATAAAACTTTGAATTTGTTCTCTAAACTTGCCAACACTATAAACAAGGCCAAGGGAAAGGAGCAAACAGAACCGTTGTCAAGGTGAAGAAGGCTCTAGACAAACAAGAAGTCTGAGACCACGGATCCGAAACTCTGAGCTCAGACTGTGACAGTATAGTTTTCAGATGGTGGAAAAATTCAGAACTGTAGGCTGGAATTTGCTGCTGATGACACCGGGTAACTCAGAGTGGAGAAAGACAAATGAGACACCCCTGGGTTTACTTCAACTATGAAGTAGAAATATGACTACTTCATGACTATGGTAAATGACTCTCAGAGCCAGAACTCACTAAGCTGAGACCACTGAAAATCACTTTGAAAAGCCTATCTTTGCAAGCTGAAAAATCAGAACACCTGTTATATATGTAACTTGTCCTCATTTCTTACATGGAAACTGCTGTATTGATGAAAAGTGGGTTATTGACCCATACGATGTGGGCAGTCTAGAAGGCCAAGAAGTGGAGGATAGTGAGTCTCTACACACCATGGAACAATTCCCATTCCATATGTCTTGCTGCTTCCTACTGCATCTCTGAAGTTATAAAACAAGCTCTGCTGTGCCTGGCCTTTCATTATGATTCTACAGTATCCAGAACTGGTAGCCAAGAAGGGGATGAGGAGAATCAGACTGAAGAAGATGTGCCAACTGGGAAGGATTGTGGACTTCTCTTGATATCAATGGATGCCTTCATCAGCAATAATGCATTAAAGTAAAAAAAAATAATTGTTAAAATATATACTGAGTTTGGGAAATCCTCTAGATTGGTTTGAACAGCACTGAAGTACTGAGATTCCAAGTTAAACATAGGAGATAACTTTCAGAAACTGCAGAAAGTAGTATTACTAGATATATAATATAAAATGATATACTATATGCAAACTAATAATTATATGCTATATGACACCTATATAATATAAAATAAAATTCTCAGATACATTCATGCATACATTAACAAGGAAATAACTTAATATTGAAAAATAAATAGCCTGAGATAGGGATATGGGTTTTTTTCTGCGGTACAGCCAATTTAGTCAATATATAAAATCAAAGTGGAATGGGAAGAATCCTGGATATGGATTTACGTGGTAACAGAACAGGGTCACTTGAAGTAAATTGGGCCTGAATGTTAAAGTTTCCAAGGCACTTTTGGTAATGCTTTTGTATAAAATTGATCTTTCTCTGTCTTATCGAATGAATGCAGTGAGAATCCTAGAATTTTGGATTCTTTTTAAAAACACAAAAATTATTATAAGAATATATTTTTCTTTTAATCCCAGGTGTGAGGTTATGAGACTGCTTCAGACTGTCCCCCGCAGCTGACTATGATTTGTCTTGTGCTCCAGCAGAGGTGTGGCTTGGCCAGCTGCAAATAGTTTCTGTGATGATTTGATGTTTGGAATTGTGGGGGTTTTTCAGAGGATAGACAAATTCCAGGGCTGCAAAGGTGAGGTTGGAGATTGGTGGTTGTTCAGGGACCATTATTTGCCATTTCCTAGTAGCCATAGTCAAAGAAGAAACAAAAGAAATTAGATTCAGGGATCTCTATTTCTCTCTTCTTCCTTCTATCCTTCTTTCTCACCTATCTAGGGATAAGAGGTGAAACCAGGGGGGACAAAGGGTGGGAAAAGAAGAACTCACAAAGTAGCAAAGGCCAGCTACACATGAAGGTGGAAAACAATAAGCTCATAGACAACTTCCTCATCCCAATACATTTAAGTACTGTGTATATGAGATTATCTCTCTTGATTCTCAGACCTAGGCTGATGAGGCTAAGGGAAATTTCCTATGACTGGGAAATGACTCATTAAGAATGGCCTCTGTGCCAAGCAAAACTCAGTAAGTTCTACTCTGCCTGCTATAGTAAAGTGAATCCCAAGTTGTATTCTGGGTTAGGATGAACACATTATCATGACCATCAAAGATTTGAAAGCTGTAAGTGTGATAATATTTATTAATTTCTTCCATTGTACTTTTTTAATAATATGAGATATTAATTCCAAGGCTTTGTATAAGCTGGGCAGGCACACTACTACTGGGCTATAACCTTACCTGCTAATTTATTTTTTTAATAATGTTTTATTGATTCTTTGAGATTTTAATACAATGTATTTGTGATCTTATCCATTCCCTCCCCCAACTTTCCCCAGATCCTCCCCACACCTCACCCTCTCTCCCCTCCCACCTCCACCCCCTTCCCTCCTCTCAAATGCCAACAGTTCCTCAGAGTGGGATTTTATAGACACCTCTGCTCCTCCAAGCTATCCATCTACTGATTTCTATTGAATAAATTATCTTCCGTTATTACTCAAAAAAACATGAAAGCAATTTGTCACTCATTCTTGCCTCGAACGATACAATAACTTTTACAATGATATCTTTTGACATCTTTGAACTTACAGTAGCCTTACTCCATACCAGGGCACTGCACTGGAGGTGTTACATTGATAAGTCCTGGAAATAAGAAGTAGCAAGGGTTTTCTGAGTTTAATAAGGCCTAAATGGTAAGTGCCACACAATGAAGAAGTACCTGTGAGTCCAGAATGGGCATTCAGAAAGAGCCCAAAGTTGAACTGCATCTACGCCAGACCTAAGTTCCCATAGAAATTCCCGCATTTCCGGCAGCATCTTAAGCAGGCAGGAGCATTTGTTTACTGCCAGTTACTCTTCATTCACCCAACGCTAGACAGACTAATCAGCTGAAGCCATAACGATCAGGTGGAGAGTGTGCATGGGCTCATCCCATCAACGTCTACTTGCCAATCCTAATTCAATCAATTTAACGCTGAATTCATCATTCACCGGTAGAAAATTCTCTGTCATCAATGAAGCAGAATTTTTCTCCTCAAGAACAAACGTATCAAGGATCAATACTTCTGTCTCTGTTTATCCTCTATATGCCAATATCACCACGCTGTTTTGCATAATGGTGCCTCTGCCAAAGGAACACAATTCACAACAAAACAAAGTGGAAACTGGTACCTATGAGAAGTCATTTTCTAGGGGCTATTTTTCCCTTTTTATTTATTAATTTTTTGCTATTAAAAGGCACACAAACACAAAGAGCACCTTTGGCTCTTCATCTTTTTACAATGTTTATATAAAATATAATAAATAAATTGCTACAAAGTTAAAACTTTAATCATTGTATTATTAAATATTATATTTTAATTCATGTTATAATATATTTAATAATTCACAATGTAAAAAGACTTTTCCCATATTAAGCAAATTGTATGCTATTTACTTTAAGGTAAATATGAATATTTAAGCATACCATAAAAATTGATATTATATCACATTTGTTTGAAATCCAAATATAGCTCTCTGTAAATAACGCATTGTTCAATAACATCCTGACAATGATTCTCTCTTAATTTGAATAATGTTTAATATGCTACATAAGCAGTTTAATTAGCTGAATGCCACTTAAAAATTTAGTAAGATATCTTGAGGTGAAGTTGCTAATTATTGCCATTAACTTATACTTCAACAGCAGGCTTCATTACTGTGCTTGTATTTATCAATAGTCCACCATAGGTGCAAATTAAATAGCATCCACTGCGAATAAAATTATTTTAAAAATACACAATGATCAAGCTATAAACCAGGCTCTCTGAGCACATTCATCTGATTGCCATTAACCAGAGTATTCATTGAATATATACTCAAAGAAGACAGAACTGTCCTGTTTCCAAATGAAAAACCAGAGCATGTTAAATAATTTATTAGCTGCTTAAGTAAATGCTGTTACTATTTTTAAACACACAAACTTATTTGAATGCAGCTGTGAGCCACTAGATGGAAGAGGCTGGTATGCACCACCACAAGTTTCAGCCTTGGGGTCAGCTCTGAAACACAAGTTGGACATCTAGCTTACAAAATGTCAAGCTCTTAGCCAGAAGCTGGGGGTGTGGCTTCATTGGCAGAGGGCTTCCTTAGCATGCATGAAGCCCCTAGGATTGATCCCAACCCCACATAACTGGGTGTGGTGGCAAAGACCCTTAATTCCGGAGTCTGAAAGGCAGAGGCAGAGTGATCAGGAGTGCAGGGCCATCTTTGGCTATATAGAGAGTTCAAAGCCAACCTAGGATACATAAGACCTTGTCCAAGAAAAGAAGAAAGGAGGGAGGGAAGGCAAGAGGGAAGAGGAAGGGAAAGAGGGAGGGAGGGAAGAAATAAGGAAAGAACAAATGAATGAAGGAATGAAAGAACAAACAGGAAGGGAGGGAGGGAGGGAGGGAGGGAGGGAGAAGACTAAATGAATGTTCTCACCCATTTAAAAACCCTGAAACTGTTGCTTTAACACAGGCATCTCTGCTTATTAACAATAATTTTGAATAATTCTAAACTGACTTTGAGGCAGCTTTTAAAATGCAGAGAACATTAGTTCAAAATTAAGTAAATAAGGCAGTCTAGATAAAAGAAAAACAAGTGATCACATGATATGGGATTTTTGTAGTACATATGACACAAATACAAACACCAGAAAAAGCAACAAAAATTTTGCTGGCATGGTACAAAGGTCAGTCACTAAGCCACTGTGTGATCACCATGTTACCAAGAAAAAAAAAAAAAAAAAAAAAAAAAAAAGGAAGTGTAGCCTTTCAGTTCATGTGACTGACAGACTTTACTAGCAAATAAGGCTGCTGCTTGCAAGTGATAACTGAACACATTAATGAGTTTCTGAGACCAGAGGGAATGGTCTATCCATGTCCTCCTCTCTGTCTCCAAACTTTCCTAGTAAAAACGTGAGCCATGCTAGAATACATTGAGCCCTAAACACAGAAGAACATACTAGATTGAAACCACATTTGTCTTAAAGCTACCGCAACATGAGCTGCCTGGAAAACTCCTAATTTTAACTGTTAATATAAGACAACCCAAATCCTTAGAATTCAGTAATTCTAGTTGCTTAGATACCTCAATGATAAAGGGAAGGAAAGTCACAATCATATCAAGGAATAAAACAAGAATATAGAATCACCAAAGTCACAGGAAAGTCAAAGCTTAAGAAGGTGTGTGACCAGAAATAAATGGTGACTGTGGCTTCCTTCTCCTCCTCTTTACTTACCACTCAGATATAGTTATCAGCCTCTCCTCTTCAGCATACTAAAGAATGGTTTTATTCTTCATTCCTTATCCTCCTGTCCCCACTAGCCATTCTATACAACATGTGATAAGTATACACCACATGATAAGTTTTGTTGTACTTACATTGTATCCACTGGTAAAAGAAATGTGAGATTAACCATAGCAAACTAGTGAAGTATAGCTAACAACCGAAAGAGTATAAATTCGGGTAAATAAAAAGATCCAACTTTGGTTTGTTTCCAACCCTTACATGCAATAGAGATACCTACCTATATTATAAAGATGTATGACCTCAGACCATGCTACAACTTGGACACTAACTATTGTCAAATGTCATGTGATAAAGATTTGACCCTTGGAGTGGATCTGATAGACATTTAAGTCATTTAAGAAGGAGGAAATCCTTGCATCTCTGAGAATATGCTGTGGAAAGGGACTGTTGAACCTGTGCCGCTTTCTTTTGTCTCTTTCCTGTCTGGTGAGATGGGAAATTTAGCTCTGCCATATTCTCCTAACCATGGTGTGTCTCCTTCACCCAATGCTCAGAGCAATAGAGGGATCACTCAATGATGGACTGGATGATCCAAAACTGTAATCAGAAATAATCATTTCTCCTTTAATTGTCTATGGTATATTGTTGCAGTAATAGGGAGTAGACTGATTCAAAGGCTTAGAGGTAGCCGGAACTTAACTGGAGCACATGAATAGCAGGAATTCAAGGTTCTGAGTCACAGTAGTGACAGGGACATGGAGAAAAAGCACCGAGATTCAGCTACTAAGAAGTGGAGCAACACCACACCACTAATCCACAAATGATCCACTCACTTCTCTGAGGTACTTCAGAATCCTTTTTTCTTAATTCCTATGTTTTCAGAGTCATTTATATTTTACATGAGCTTGCAGGTTTGTTGCTAATATAATAAGTGGTACCAAAATAATAAAATTCCAATTCAATTTTCAACATGAGTTTTTTTATGAAATGTTAGAAGCTAAATCAAGAATGCATCTGGAATTTAAATGCACGAGAGCAAACGAGAAAACGTAAAAAGGAGTGAAATGATGATCGGAAAAGAGTTCTGACAAATATCAAACAGTACTATAAAGCTCCCATAAAGTTTGATATGGAAATGGTAGTGTACCAATAGATGAAAGAAAAAAATTCCAGAAGATACATTTATATGCAAATTTATATCATAAAGGTAAAATTTCAAATAAGTAAAAAGAATATTTAGTTAATAACACCCAAATTTCTTACTATAATTATCAATGCATGTGAAACTTCATGAGTTTCGGTATAATTTTTATACATACATACATACATACATACATACATACATACATACATACACACATACATACACTGAGCATTAGTCATGCAACCCCTCCTCTGCCTTTCCAAGCTCTTTCCCAGACCCCTGTCTAGTAATCATTCTGCTCCTACTTTCAGATTTCATTTGTACTCAGGCTACTTGATAATATGCTGTTTTACAAGTCATGGATGAGCTTATTTGGGCTTATGGTTCTAGAGGGTGACAGCCCATGATAGCAGAGTGAGGATACAGTGACAGGAGCAGGAAGCTAAGGTCTCATTCCTTAAGCTGCAAGCACAAAGTAGAGAGAGTGAACTAGTAATGGCTTGAGTCTAAATTCTCAAAGACTGCCTCAGTGACAAACTTCTAACAAAGCCACACCCCTAACCCTCCCCAAACAGCACCACAAACTGGGGACCAAGTATTCCAAAGTCAGAGGCAACAGGGAACACACCATCGAAATTTGAAGTATTATGATGTTTCCCACATTGGTTTCTGCTAAGAATAAATGACTTGGGGTCTTTTGTGCTTGCATGTGATTTGGGTTGTCTTTTGTTCTAGTGAGTTTTTTTTTTTTTTTTTGGTGGAAATGGCATTGAATCTGTAGATTCACTTGGATTGTGAACATTTTAACAAGTTAATTGCCAATCCATGAACAGGAGATGTCTTTCGACCTACTGATATTTTCTTTCTTCAGTAATTTAAAATCCTCTTTGTAGAAGTCTTTAACATCCTTCCTTGGGATTATTTCTAAATATTTTATTTTCTTATTGTTCTTTCTTAAAAGGTTACTTTCTTAATTTCTTTCTCAGTGAATTTGTTATTGACACATAAGAGATCTCTGAGTTTTTTCTTGGAGGGGAGGGGTGTTTTGTTTTGTTTTGTTTTTCGAGACAGGGTTTCTCTGTGTAGCCCTGGCTGCCCTGGAACTCACTCTGTAGACCAGGCTCTCCTCAAATTCAGAAATCCACCTGCCTCTGCCTCCCAAATGCTGGGATTAAAGGTGTGTGCCACCACTGCCCGGCAGACTTCTGAGTTTATATGTTGATTTTGAATCCACTAGGCCTGGCATTAGCTTCTGGAACCTCGGAGCTTACCAACTCCCCCCACCCCCAGTGACATACGTCCTCCAACAACGTCACACATACTCTAACAAGGTCACAAATTCTAATCCTTTCAAATAGTGCCACACCCTATGAGCCTACGGAGACCATTTTCATTCAAACCATCGGTGTGAGTGTGTGTGTGAGTGTGTGTGTGTGTGTGTGTGTGTGTGTGTGTGTGTGTGTGAACATGTACACTTTTTCATAATAATTCCGGTACAATGTAGTGTGTCAGCTCCTTATATACCAATTACATTTTATTAGATTTCATGAGTGTCTTAGAGATGCTTTTAAGCAGATGAGAGGATGCATGTAGTTTGTATGCAAACACATGGGATTTGAACATTCATCAATCTGAGTGCCTGTAGAGTGGTATTTTCTATGTACACAAAGGATCAACTGCATCCAGTGGTAAAATGTCGGACACATAGCATATATACTAACTATAATCAAAGGCCCCCTTAAAGACCAGGAGTGATAAATTGGAACAGCTGGAGTGGAAAGTTGGTACAATGGGCTGTTAATATCCCACGGTATCACTGCCAGTGAATGAACCTTACAGAATCTCTGTTAATAGAAAAATCCTGGTCTGGGAGAGGAGCTTATAGAAGGAAAATACATGAAAACAGCAGTCTAGGGGCTCTTGTTAGACAGGCAGGCTGGTGGCTGCAAACACAATGGGCGACTGGGAGCAGTAACATGGATGTGATGGACTTTATAGGAGAAAAATAAACCTGCAAAAGAAATAAATAACCCACAAATTCAGATGAGAGCCATGAGCCTGGAACATGGCTGTGGCCATGAAGAGAAAATTATTTCTTTAAAGAGAAAATCAAGAAAAGCAAGTCTAGAGTGAAGACTAAAGCCACTAGAAGCCACTAGAAGGTTGATGGAAAGGCTAGGTAATGAATGTGACCACTCTGACCTGCCTAGGGCTGCCCAGTACAAAGGACTGCAGATGAGAGAGCTTAACCAGAAATTCATTTCTTCCCAGACCTGGAGAGTGAAAGTCTGTGTTCCTGTCAACAGGATTTTGGGGTTCCATCCTTGGGCTCTAGATGATCATTTTCTGTGTCCCTGAATGCTCTAGTGTCTTCTTACATGGAGTTAGACTGTATTAGAGTCCACTTGTATGACTTTATTAACTCATGAAGCTCTTTAATTAGGTTGTTAGCAATTTAGTACACCAGTTTGTGAGGATGCATCCCGTTTGTCAAGAAGAACTGGGTTGGCAGGCAGCCCTGGATCTGAGGAACAGCCTTGATCTTTCATAAAATCTGAGTCCACAGTTTTCTGATCAGCTTTGCACTGCTCTGTAATCTTGTATTTCTCCTTCTCTGTGTTGAAGATCTCACCTTCCTGGTGCCTGGGCTTGCATAGCTGCTTCTTCTTGAAGCATCAATCAGGTGTTTGGGGATTTTAATCTTGTTGATGTCAACTTTTGTCGAGGTGGTAATGACAAACTTCTGGTGTGTTCTGTGCAGAGGAACTCTGTTGAGGGCAATAGCACCAGTCACAAATAGCAAACCACTGCCCCGCTGCTTCGGGGAACCACTCTCTTGCCCCTGTGGTGCCCAGTGAGGATGATCAGGACAGTTCCAGGAGTGATGAAGCTAAGGTCATATACTAAGGTAATTGGGGTAAAACATAAAATGTAAATTGGGGCAGAAAGACCCAAATCAGGCTATGGGACCCTCCTTAGGGTTTCAGATCTACTTTTAGAATTCTCCATTTGCCTCTTCCCACTACACTTTTTAATGATTCTCTTACTAATCTAACAGGACTTAATTTACACAAAATGTCCATAGGAATGTCTTTTCTAACCTGCATAATCTAATCAAAATTGGATTATTATCCTAAGTTCTCATACAGCCTGTAGTTTCCTGTTTATTAACTCTTGTTTAAGTATTACATTTTTATTTACTGATTCTGTGTTTGTGCATTGTGATGGTTTGTATATTCTTGGACCGTGAAGTGGCACCATTTGGAGGTATGGCCTTGTTGGAATAGGTGTGACCTGGTTGGAGTAAGTGTGTCACTGTGGGTGTGGGCTTAAGACTCTCACCCCAGTTGCCTGGAAGTCAGTCTTCCACTAGCAGCCTTTGAATGAAGACATGGAACTCTCAGCTCTGCCTGTGCCACACTTGCTTGGATACTGCTTGATGATAATGGACTGAACCTCTGAACCTGTAAGCCAGCCCCAATTAAATGTTTTTTTTTTAAAGACTTGCCTTGGTCATGGTGTCTGTTCACAGCAGTAAAAACCCTAACTAAGACATGCGTATGTGTATGAACATGTGTTAATGCAATATATATTTGAATGTAAGTTTATAAGTATATATTGAGCAATGGTGTGTATATATTTACATGTCTGTGATAGTTGATGTTTGTGTGTTTTTCTGCCTCTGTATGTGTTGCATATGCACACACATGCACATGAATTTGAATGTGTATGCCTATGTAAGTATGTGGATGTCTGCATGTTTGATATGCATGTACACATATGCATGTTAATACACGTTCACTAGACAAATTTGGGGGTGTGAGCATGTTCATGTATGTGAGAATGTACATGTATGTACTTGTATATTATTTGTGAGTATTGTGAGTTTGTATGTGTGTATGGGAGTGTGTGAATACGTAATTGCACATGTGAATGTTCCTGTGTGAGTATAGAAGTGTGTTTTCACATATTGTGAGAATGTGTGTGTTTGTGTCTGTGGGTGTCTATGTGTGAGAGTATGTGTTTGTATGTAGTCATTTTGAATGAGGGTGTATGGTTGTGTGTATATGTGACTTAAGTGTGTGTATATGAGTACATGTGTGAGTATGTTCATGTATGAGTGCTCTTTTTGAGTGTGTGTGAGAATATATGTATGTGATAACATGAATGTATTTGCATGATTCTGTATGAGCATGAGTTATGAAGGTGTCAGTGTAACTATATGAGTGTGTATGTGTGTATAAATGTGTTTTCAAATGTCAGTGTAGATATCTGTACATATATACAAGTGTGTATTGTGAGTGTACCTACATGACATGTAAGCAGGCAAGTGTGTATGTGCATGTGTGAGTGTGTGGGTATGGATGCCTGTGAGCACCTGTGTGTGTGCATATGTATGTAACTCAGTATGTGTTTTGTGATTGTGGGCATGTGTAAATGTACAGATGTGTGACCGTGTGAGTATGATCATAAGAGCATTAGTGGGTGTGCATATGCAAGTGTGAGTGAATATGTATGTTTGTGTGAGAGGATGCATGCATTTGTACATGTTATGTGATGAGTACACATGGGAATTTTTATGTATAGGCATTTGTGAGTGTGTATGCTGCATGTGTGCTTCAGGATGTGCACGTGTGTGGACATGTACATTTGTGTATCTGTGTGTGGGTTTTTGCTATAAATACATTCATATATAAAATATTTTATAACAGTTCTATATATAAAAGGCTAGAGAGATTGCTCATTCATTAAAAGTACTGACTGCTCTTCCAAAGGACCTTGGTTTAATTCTCAGCACCCACATAGCAGCTAATAATCTGTAACTCAAGTTCCAAAGGATCTGAAACCTTCTTCTGGCTGATCGCACACATGGTAAACAGACATACATGTAGGTATAATACAAATAAACATGAAATAAAATGAAGTAAATGAATACAAAAAATGTAAATGAGTCTATGTATACCTAAATTTTAACTGTTTTGGTGGTGATTAAACAATTATTGCTGTGTTTATAGCAAAAAGAAATTTAAACTGATACCAAAACAGTTTTCAAGGAAACAGGCTCAAGTTTCCCCCACCACCTTCTGGTTTTGCATTAATAAGAAGAGGTGAGAGACCAGTCTACACAGATCAGCTCATGGCCTGCAGAGGATGAGTGAGCAGACTGCAAAAGCCACACAGCTTCTGGGACAGACCCCCATTTCGGGCTCCATACATCTGGCACCTTCCCCGCCAGAGGAAAGGTGGCCAACTGGGAGGGCTCTGACCCCCCCCCCCCCAGAGCAGGTGAAGGAGCCATCTTGTATCCCGGGTCCCTCTGAGACCAGTCTGCGCAGGTGAGAGTGCAGACTGCAGAAGTGACACAGCTTCTGGGACAGGCAGAAGCAACTCAGCTTCTAGGACAGGCCCTGTTTTGGGCTGTAGACATCCGGGCACCTTCCCCACCAGAGGACAGATGGTCGCCCAGGAGGGCTGTGACCCCCAGAGCAGGTGAGGGAGCCATCTTGTCTTCTGGGTCCCTCTGAGAGCAGTCTGCGCAGATCAGCTTGTAGACTGCAGAGGGTGAGAAAGCAGACAGCATTAGCAACACAGCTTCTCAGACAGAAATGATACAACTTCTGGGAGAGTCCCCCTTTTCAGGCTCCAGACTTCCAGGCACCTTCCCAGCCAAAGGAGAGGTGACCACCTGGGAGGGCTCTAACCTCCAGAGCAGGTGAGGAACCATCTTGTGTCTTGGGTTCCTTGGAGACCAGTCTGTGCAGGTGAGCACACAGACAGCAGAGGCAACCCATCTTCTGGGACAGGCCTATTTTGGGACTTCATCTTCAGCCAGGAGGCAGGTCTGAACAGCAGACCTCTGTGTACCTTCCCTGCAAGAGGAGAGCTTGCCTGAAGAGAGTACTCTGACCACTGAGACTTAGAAGAGAACTGGATTCCCAGGACAGCAGACAGAAGCTAACAGAATCACAGGAGAAACAGCCTCCAACCAGAGACAACTATAACAACTAACACCAGAGATTACCAGATGGTGAAAAGAAAATGTAAGAGTCTTACCAACAGAAACCAAGACAACTCACCATCACCAGAACCCAGCACTCCCACCTCAGCCAATCCTGGATACCCCAACACACCCGAAAAACAAGATTTGGATTCAAAATCATATCTTATGATGCTGGAAGAGGACCTTAAGAAGGGCATTAATAACTCACTTAAAGAATTACAGGAGATAATCCCAGCACTTGGGAGGCAGAGGCAGGAGGATTTTTTAGTTTGGGGCCAGCCTAGTCTACAAAGTGAGTTCCAGGACAACCAGGGCTATACAGAGAAACCCTGTCTTGAAAAACCACGAAAGAAAGAAAGAAAGAAAGAAAGAAAGAAAGAAAGAAAGAAAGAAAGAAAGAAAGACAGACAGACAGACAGACAGACAGACAGAAAGAAAGAAAGAAAGAAAGAAAGAAAGAAAGAAAGAAAGAAAGAAAGAAAAGAGAGAGAGAGGAAGGAAGGAAGGAAGGAAGGAAGGAAGGAAGGAAGGAAGGAAGGAAGGAGAACACTGCTAAACAAATAGAAGTCCTTAAAGAATCACAAGAAGATCTTGTCTCCCGGGTCCCTCTGAGACCAGTGTACACAAATCAGCTTGCGGACTGCGGAGGGTGAGCAGTGGACTGCAGAAGCAACAGAGCTTCTGGAACAAGTAGAAGCCACTCACCTTCTGGGACAGACCCCCGTTTCTGGCTGCAGACATCTGGGCACCTTCCCTGCCAGAGGAGAGGTGGCCACCCTGGAGGGCTGCGACCCACAGAGCAGGTTGTGCAGGTGAGCATGCAGACTGCAGAGACAACCCCTCTTCTGGGACAGGCCCTGTTTCAGGCCTTCATCTTCAACCAGGAGGCAAGTGTGAATGACAGACCTCTGTGCACCTTCCCTGCAAGAGGAGAACTTGCCTGAAAAGAGTACTCTGACCACTGAGACAAAGAAGAAAGCTGGACTTCCAGGACAGCAGACAGAGGCTAACAGAATCACAGGAGAAACAGGCTGCAACCAGAGACAACTATAACAACTAACTCCCGGGATTACCAAACGGCGAAAGGCAAACATAAGAATCTTGCTAACAGAAACCAAGAACACTCGGCATCATCAGAACCCAGCTCTCCTACCTCAGCCAGTCCTGGAGACCCCAACACACCCAAAAAGCAAGATTCGGATTCAAAATCATATCTCATGATGCTGGTAGAAGACCTTAAGAAGGACTTTAATAACTCACTTAAAGAAATACAGGAGAACAGTGCTAAAGAGGTAGAAGTCCTTAAAGAATCACAGGAAAACAGTGCTAAACAGGTGATGGAATTGAAGAAAACTATCCAAGACCTAAAAAGGGACATAGAAAGAATAAAAAAAACACAAAGTGAGACACCTCTGGAGATAGAAACCCTAGGAAAGAAATCAGGAAACATAGATGCAAGCATCACCAACAGAATACAAGAGATCGAAGAGAGAATCTCGGGTGCAGAAGATTCCATAGAGAAGATGGGAACAACAATCAAAGAAAATGCAAAATGCAAAAAGATTCTAACCCAAAACATCCAGGAAATCCAGGACTCAATGAGAAGACTAAACTGACGGATAACAGGGATAGATGAGAATGAAGAGTATCAACTTAAAGGGCCAGCAAATATCTTCAACAAAATTATAGAAGAAAACTTCCCAAACCAAAAGAGAGAGATGACCATGAACGTACAAGAAGCCTACAGAACTCCAAAGAGACTGGACCAGAAAAGAAATTCCTCCCAACACATAATAATCAGAACAACAAATGCACTGAATAAAGACAGATTATTAAAAGCAGTAAGGGAAAAAGGTCAAGTAACATATAAAGGCAGGCCTATTAGAATTACACCAGATTTCTCACCAGAGTGTGAAACCCAGAAGATCCTGGACAGATGTTATACAGACATTAAGAGAACACAAATGCCAGCCCAGGCTCCTATACCCAGAAAAACTCTCAATTACCATAGATGGAGAAACCAAAGTATTCCATGACAAAACCAAGTTCACACGATACCTTTCCAAGAATCCAGCCCTTCAAAGGATAATAACAGGAAAACACCAACACAAGGACAAAAACTACACACTAGAAAAAGCAAGAAAGTAATCCTTCAACAAACCGAAAAGAAGACAGCCCCAAGAACAGAATCCCAACTTTAACAACAATAATAACAGGAAGCAACAATTACTTTTCTTTAATTTCTCTTAATATCAATGGACTCAATTGTCCAATAAAAAGACATAGACCTATAGACTGGCTACACAAACAGGATCCAACATTTTGCTGCTTACAGGAAACCCACCTCAGGAAAAAAAGATAGACACTACCTCAGAGTGAAAGGCTGGAAAACAATTTTCCAAGTAAATGTTCCTAGGAAACAAGCTGGAGTAGCCATTCTAATATCGGATAAAATTGATTTTCAACCCAAAGTTATCAAAAAAAACTAGGAGGGGCACTTCATACTCATCAAAGGTAAAATCAACCAAGATGAACTTTCAATTCTGAATATCTATGCTCCGAATACAAGGGCAGCCACATTCATTAAAGAAACTGTAGTAAAGCTCAAAGCACACATTAAACCCCACACAATAATAGTGGGTGACTTCAACTCCCCACTCTCACCAATGGACAGATCCTGGAAACAGAAACTAAACAGAGACACATGGACACTAACAGAAGTCATGAAACAAATGGATTTAACAGATATCTACAGAACATTCTATCCTAAAACAAAAGGATATAGATTCTTCTCAGCGCCACATGGTCCCTCTTCCAAAATTGACCATATAATTGGTCACAAAACAGGCCTCCACAGATACAAAAATATTGAAATTATCCCATGCATCCTATCTGACCACCATGGACTAAGGGTGACCTTCAATAACAACATAAATAATAGAAAGCGAACATTCTCATGGAAACTGAACAACACTCTACTCAATGACTCCTTAGTCAAGGAGGAAATAAAGAAAGAAATTAAAGACTTTCTAGAGTTTAAAGAAAATGAAGCCACAACGTACCCAAACTTATGGGACACAATGAAGGCAGTCCTAAGAGGAAAACTCATTGCCCTGAGTGCCTCCAAAAAGAAACTAGAGAGAGCATACACTAGCAGCCTAACAACACACCTAGAAGCTCTAGAACGAAAGGAAGCAAATTCACCCAAGAGGAGTAGACAGCAGGAAATAATCAAACTGAGGGCTGAAATCAACCAAGTGGAAACAAACAAACAAACAAACAAAAACTATTCAAAGAATCAACCAAACCAGTAGCTGTTTCTTTGAGAAAATCAACAAGATGGATAAACCATAAGCCAGACTCACTAGAGGACATAGGGACAGTATCTTAATTAACAAAATCAGAAATGAAAAATGAGACATAACAACAGAACCTGAGGAAATCTAAAACATCATCAGATCCTACTACAAAAGGCTATACTCAACAAAACTAGAAAACCTGGATGAAATGGACAACTTCTTAGACAGATACCAGGTACCAAAGTTAAACCAGGATCAGATTAAGAATCTAAATAGTCCCAATTCCCCTAAAGAAATAGAAGCAGTCATCAATAGTCTCCCAACCAAAAAAAGCCCAGGACCAGATGGGTTTAGTGCAGAGTTCTATCAGACCATCAAAGAAGACCTAATTCCAACTCTCCTCAAACCATTCCACAGAATAGAAACAGAAGGTACTCTACCCAATTCATTCTATGAGGCCACAGTTACTCTGATACCTAAACTACACAAAGATCCAACAATGAAAGAGAACTTCAGACCAATTTCCCTTATGAATATCAATGCAAAAATACTTAATAAAATCCTTGCAAACCGAATCCAAGAACACATCAACAGGATCATCCATCATGACCAATTAGGCTTGGATATAAAATTAACTCAAACAAATCAGTGGCCTTTCTCTACACAAAAGATAAACAGCATGGAAAGAAATTAGGGAAAAAACATCCTTCACAATAGTCACAAATAATATAAAATACCTTGGTTTGACTCTAACTAAGGAAGTTAAAGATCTGTATGACAAGAACTTCAAGTCTCTGAAGAAAGAAATACAAGAAGATCTCAGAAGATGGAAAGATCTCCCATGCTCATGGATTGGCAGAATTAATATAGTCAAAATGGCTATCCTGACGAAAGCAATCTATAGATTCAATGCAATCCCCATCAAATTCCAACTCAATTCTTCACTGAGTTAGAAAGGGCAATTTGCAAATTCATCTGGAATAATAAAAAACCTAGGATAGCAAAACCTATTCTCAACAATAAAAGAACCTCTGGGGGAATGACCATGCCTGACCTCAAGCTGTACTACAGAACAATTATGATAAAAACTGCATGGTACTGGTACAGCAACAGACAGATAGATCAATGGAATAGAATTGAAGACCCAGAAATGAATCCACACACCTATGGTCATTTGATCTTTGACAAGGTAGCTAACACTCCAGTGGAAAAAAAGACAGCATTTTTAACAAATGGTGCTGGCAAAACTGGCAGTTATCATGTAGAAGAATGCAAATTGATCCATTCTTATCTCCTTGTAGAAAGCTCAAGTCTAAGTGGATCAAACACCTCCACATAAAACCATAGACACTGAAATTTATAGAGGAGAAAGTGGGGGAAAGCCTCGAAGATATGGGCACAAGGAAAAAAATCCTAAACAGAATAGAAATGGCTTATACTGTAAGACCAAGAATTAACAAATAGGACCTTAAAAAATTGCAAAGCATCTGTAAGGCAAAAGACAGTGTCAATAACACAAAAAGGCCACCAACAGATTGGGAAATGATTTTTACCAATCATAAATCTGATAGGGGACTAATATTCAATATATACAAAGAGCTCAAGAAGCTGGACTCTAGAAATTCAAATAACCCCATTAAAATGGGGTACAGAGCTAAACAAAGAATTCTCATGTGAGGAATACTGAATGGCAAAGAAGTACCTGAAAAAAAGTGTTCAACTTCCTTAATCATCAGGGAAATGCAAATGAAAACAACCCTGAGATTCCACCTCACACCAGTCAGGATGGCTAGGAAAATTCAGGTGACAGCAGATGCTGGCGAGGATGTAAAGAAAGAGGAACACTACTCCATTGCTGTTGGGATTGCAAGCTTGTACAACCACTCTGGAAGTCAGTCTGGTGGGTCCTCAGAAATTGGACATAGTACTACAGGAGGATGCAGCAATACCTCTCCTGGGCATATACCCAGAAGATGTTCCAACTGGTAATAAGGACACATGCTTATGTTCATAGCAGCCTTATTTATAATAGCCAGAAGCTGGAAAGAACACAGATGTCCCTCAACAGAAGAATAAATACAGAAAATGTGGTACATTTACACAATGGAGTACTATTCAGCTATTAAAAACAATGAATTTATGAAATTCTTGGGCAAATGGATGTATCTGGAGGATATTATCCTTAGTGAGGTAACCCAATCACAAAAGAAGTCACTTGATATGCACTCACTGATAAGTGGATATTATCCCAGTAACTTAGAATACCCAAGATACACGTTGCAAAACACAAGAAAATCAAGAAGAATGAAGACCAAAGTGTGGATACTTCATTCCTCTTTACAAAAGGGAACAAAACAGCCATGGAAGGAGTTACAGAGACAAAGTTTAGAGCTAAGACAAAAGGATAGACTATCCAGAGACTACCCTACCAGGGGATCCATCCCATAATCAACCACCTAAACCAGACACTATTGCATATGCCAGCAAGATTTTGCTGAAAGGACGCTGATATAGCTGTGTCGAGTGAGGCTATGCCAGTGCCTGGCAAATGCTTACAGTCATCTATAGGATGGAACACAGGGCCCCCAATAGAGAAGCTAGAGAAAGTACCCAAGGAGCTGAAGGGGCCTGCAACCCTGTAGGTGGAACAAGAATAAGAACTAACCGGTACCCCCAGAACTCGTGTCTCTAGCTGCATATGTAGCAGAAGATGGCCTAGTTGGGCATCACTGGGAAGAGAGGCCCCTTGGTCTTGCAAAGTTTATATGCCCCTGTACAGGGGAACACCAGAGCCAAGATGTGGGAATGGGTGTGTAGGGGAGTAGGGTCGGGGGAGGGTATAGGGAACTTTCGGGATAGCATTTGAAATGTAAATAAAGAAAATGTCTAATATTAAAAAAGATTTTTTTAAAAAGAGGTTAAAACTGCCACAATGTTCCAAAATTGTTTTTAATCCCTATTTTGTAAATAATAAAAAAAAAACCAATTGCAAGTGTAGGGTAGGGAGATGGCTCCATCAGTTAAGTGCCTGCCTCACAGCATGAGAGCTTTAATTCAGATCCCCAGTAGCCACATTAACAAGCCAGGCATACATGAAAGAGCAGCACAAAGCTCAGTACACACTAGTCCCCATACACAAAGAAATGATAGTGATGGTGGGAGTGTCTGGGATTTAATGTAAGGCCGTGACATGCTCAAGCAGTACAGTATAACATTTCACTCATTAAAAATGATACTGGAGATGTCAGCCTGGCTGATTGGCATGCACTACTTCAAAATATACAAACCGAACAATAAGTCAGACACAACCACAAAAATCAAGAGGTGAGCTCTAATACTGACCCTTAAATTTTACTTGGAAAAGAAACACTAAAAGCATAGAGAAAGAGCTGACACCCATCCACAATGCCCATGACCAGGAAGGAAGCAGAGTCGCCCAAAGAGCTGAGGTTCCAGGAAAGCCTAGAAGATAGCATTGCCTTCAATTGCAGTAAAACGATAAGATGAGATCGACTCTAACAAGTGAGTCCAAGAGAGACACCAGTACCATCAAACGCTGCTATAGGTCACAGATGACTACATAGAGGAGACACAGCCCCAAACTTCAATGTTAAATTTTAGTCCTTCCCAAAGATCTACAACTGTCCTAGTGATCTGGATCCCAGAGAAGGAGATTCCTGAATCCCACTGAAAGACCCTAAACACAGTTATGAAAGCAGCCCAGTCACTAGCTGTCTTGGTTTCTGTTCTATTGCTATAAAGACACCATGACTAAGAACACTTGTAAAGGAAATCATTTCACTTACAGTTTCAGAGGGTGTGTCCATGACCATCATGTCAAGGAGCATGGCAGCAGTCAGGCATGGGACTGGAGCAGTAGCTGAGAGCTTACATATTATCCACAGGCAGCAGAGGGAGAGAGAGAAAGAGAGTGGGAAAGGGAGAGAGTCTGGAATGTGCTTTAGAAACTTCAGAGCACATCCCCCAGTGACAGTTTCTCTAACAAGGCCATGCCTCTTAATCCTTCCTAAACACTATACCAACTGGGAAACAAACACAAATTTATGAGCCTATGGGGCCATTCTGACTCAAATCACCGCACCACCCTTCCTCATTTTAATCCAGCCATTTAATCTTCAGTCTCTGAAATACTAAGCCAGTATCAAAAATGCCTTTGTACCTAAGATCATTTGCATTTTAAATGGATTCCCTTAGTGAGACTTCTAAGTTTTGTTTTTTACTAATATAATACCAACTGGTACAATGCCAAAATTCTAACCATATCCTTGAATGATTTTTCTAATGAAATAAAGCAATTCTAAAATTAACCTGGAAGCCAAAATGCCAGGGATTCTTGATAAAATATGAGAAAGAGTAAATGGTGTAGATTGGCCTATGAAACTTCAAAATATAAAGTATCAACACTGTGACCATGCCCATGGGTACAAGAATATACCCATGAAAGAAAAAAAAAACAGTTAAATTCACCAGTACATGAATGTGGTGGATGTTTGTTTATCTGGGAATGTATCTCTCCCTCTCTCTCTCTCTCTCTCTCTCTCTCTCTCTCTCTCTCTCTCTCTCTCTCTCTGCCATTACAAATCTACTATGGAAATATGAAGAAAAATGGCTTTTATTTACAACTTTTGTTCTTTACTAAGTCATTCATATCTCTTTGCTGAAATTCTCTATTCATTGTGTCATCTATCTCATTTGTTGTGTATATGTGTATGTGCACTTAGTTTGTGTGCACTATATGGGTGTGGATGCCCATGGAGGCTAGAATGCTTTGGAAAAGGCTTTGGAATCCCCTGGAGCTGGAGCTATAGATAGTTATGAGCTGTCCTGTGTGAGTGCCGGGAACCAAGTTTAGATTCTCTACAAGAGCAGCAAGCACTCTTAAGCTCTGTGCCACCTTTCCAGTCCCTCATTTTATCATCTTATCACACTTTTCTTTTGCCCCTTAAAGGTGATTTCCTTTATATGATCAATCTTATAGTGTTGCTATAAAAATGCAATTATAAAACTGTAATTGTGTGTGTATGTAAACATGTGTTTTGAGTATGTGTTGGAATGTGTATATATGTATAGTGTGTTGTGGTATTATTGTATGTATATGTAGTATATACATGTTAAGGGTTTGGGTATGGAGTATGTGTGGAGTGTGTGCATGTGTTGTATATGGGTGTGTGTCCAGTGTGTGTCTCAAGGAGGGCTTGGGACTGGCCCCAGTGCTTTGTACAAGCAAGGTAAGTATTCTACATAGGAACTACATCCTAAGTCTGAGAGTAACTGTTTTGACCTATTTGGCTACCGAGTCCAATTTCTAGTTAAAGATAGAATCTACTAAATACTTTTTTTACTCTGAATATGAGCCACATTTTGTGTGGATTTTGCATAATATTTTGTTGAATACTTGACATTTTAGGGAATATATTGAAGCAATCCTGGATTCTGACTCTTTCCCCTAAGGACTGCTACTATTTGTTTGTTTCATAGCTTGTCTGAGATAAGTCCATGGAGTCTATCTACCCAGTAATGTGTGGCTGCTTTTACATTTGCATATACTTTCATCATATTTCTAAACCTGAAATCCTAGGATTTGGGCAAATATTATCCAGAGGCAACTAAAGCTTGCTGGTGAATATATGTGTGAGCTTCAGAACACATATAAACACCAGACTGTTTTCAAGGTTCATTGGCTTTTATTTTCTACCAGGTTCTCTCACATCTCCTGAGTGTAACTGCCCACCCCACATGCCAACGAAGCTTCAGACATCTAGGCCTAGTCCAGTCTCACCTGTGGACATATGAATTTCATCCAACCCAACATGCATAGACTCTTCCAGTCTCTTATGGCATTCTCATTTCCCAGGATTCTTTTTGAATTCCTGTACAGTCTCCTGGTCAGTAGGTTGGACCACATAGGAAAACAGCATCAGGATGGAAGGAGAATTGGCCCTCCTTCTTTGCTTGCCACAAGATCACCACCTACAAGGGCAGTGTTCTTAATCAAGTGAGCATCTTCCGGCTTCTGCAGCAAAGTTCTCGGCCTCACATCTTGCCCACAGAATGTCCACAGACCTGGCAGATGAAGGGAGAAAAACCCACAGGTTCAAGCTGTGTTACATTAAGTTCACTAGTTTATCATGAATAAGTTTCTCCTTTTGAGGAATGTTTGTTTTGCAGTTTTGTTCTTGTCACTGCGGTTCTTGTTTATTTTGGGTTGTTTGTTGTGTTGTGTTGTGGTTTTGAGATTATAACATATTACATCTTTTCTTCCCTCCTTTAAAACCCTCACACATGACAGGAAGTGCTTAGTCCTGCGGCAACTGGATGTGTAAGGTGGGAAGATGGGAAGTGGGGAGGTTGACACCCAGAGGGGGGCTTCCCCTTCTAAAGAGAATGGGAGCATGAAGTGGAAACTTAAGGGTTCTTTAGAAAGTTGGTTAGATAGTGTTTTGCTGAGGCAAAACATGTGAAAGACACATGATAAAACATTTTTGGTTAACAACACACATGTATTGTTCTGTCTTACACTGTGTAGTTGAGCAGTATTTGTGGAGTTGGGTGGCATTTGTCCAGACTCTATAGAGAGAAACTCATCAAAAATCTTGGTGATGTGTAACAAATTCTTGCCAATTCCTCAGACTCAAGATGATTGGCAAAATGATGTCAGCTGAGACAGAGCATATGTTGAGACAAGAGCTATGGAGGATATGTGATAGTTAGAGTGTATAAATAGAACTCGAGGGACAATGGCAGAGGCTGAGTTTGGCTGCTTATAGAGCTAACTGTACAACCAACCCTTGAGGGTCTAGAGTCTGATCTTTACTTCACTGAGAGAGGCACAGAACTTCCCTTGGTGTTCCTGTTGGTCCCTCCTGCTGCTGACTCGAGCTGAGGCTGAGGCATGGCTGTCTCTGCTAGGTCAAGCCACCGCTGCTGATTCCTGTTTGCTACCCCAACTCTACCGGGTGATGACTGCTGGTGTATCTGTGACATATTTGCAAGTAGATTGAGCTGCCGCTATTGACCTGTGAACTGAACTGCCAATTTCTAGACAATAGAGATGAGAGTTACACACACACACACACACACACACACACACACAGACACACACACACAAAACCACCTTTCTAAATAGGTCCATTTCTCCCATATCCTTTCTTTTTCACTACTTCTGGTTAGTGATAGGCTACATGGGAGGTTAAAGCATTTAACAACCATCATTAAAAATAGGTTTAAAAAAATTACAGGGGAGGACTTATATGAAAGGGTACTAGGAAGAAAGGAAGGGCTGATATAGGGTTGTAAAGTAAATTAAATAAATAAATAAATAGATAAATAAATAAATAAATAAATAAATAAATCTGATGTTAAAAGCACCATTGATAAAAATAAAGCCCCCACTATGCTTGTGGAAAAAAACAAAAACAAAAAGAACAACAACAAAATAAAAACCCACACACACCTTATCGCTCCACGGTGACTTGAATAAAAACAGCCCCCATAGGCCATAGAGAATAGCACTACTAGCAGGTGCCCCTTTGTTGAAGGAGGTGTGTCACTGGAGATTGGGCCTTGGGGTCTCAGAAGTTTAAGCATGTCTAGTGGCTCACTGTCTCTTCCTGCTGCACGTGGATCCAAATGAACAACTCTCAGCTACTTCTCCAGCACCATGTCTGCCTCCAGGCCACCGTGCCTCCCACCATAACAACAGTGGACAAAACCTCTGAACTGTAAGCCAGCCCCAATATCATGTTTTTCTTTGTAAGAATTGTAGAAAACTGTACCCCTTACCCTGGGTTCCATATTCTGACATAATCTCTAATTGTTTTACCAAATGTTAGGCCCATTCTAGGGACCCCAGGTAAGACACCACCCATCTCCCATTAACACTCCTTAAAGCCCTTCCAACAGCCCCAACCACACCCCATCCCCTTTGTTTCATATTCAGGCTTACAATTTGAGCAGAAGACTTCTGCTTTACTGGAGCCCACACTGAATTAGGAATCCCAGAGACCAAGCAGGTACCCAAAACCCCAGAGGCCACATGGGTACATGGAAACTCAGAGGCAATGTTGTCATCCAAATCCCCATAGGTCACACAAGTCACAAAAACCCTAGCAGAGACACTACTGGATCTGAAAACTTACCAGAATTACAGGCCAATCAGGCCAGAAGAAAAAAAGAAAAAAGGAAACAAAAACCAAGGGAGGAAAAACATATATAACAAAGATAAACTCAGAAATAGGCACCTAAACTTATAATAATCCCAAACTCAGATGTCCAAAGACCAATGTAAAAGCATAGTCAACAACAGCCAGAAGAGTATGATACCAAAAGAGCCCAGATGTCCTACTACAGCAAGCCCTGGATATTCCAACACAGCTAAAGCACAAGAGAATAACTTTAATCCAATCTATGACAATAATAGAGACCATTAAAGATGAAATGAATAAATCTCAATAAAACCCAAGAAAATACAGATGGGTGAAGAAAAATGAATAAAATTGTTCAAGGCCTGAAAATGGAAATAGAAGCAATAAAGAAAATACCAGGGGAAAAACTGAGGGAATCCTGAAGATGGAAAACCTAGGAAAGAGAACAGGAACTACAGACCAAAGCATCACCAACAGAACACAAGAGATGGAAGACAGAATCTCAGGTGTAGAAGGTACAGCAGAAGAAATTGACACATCAGTCAAAGAAAATGTTAAATCTAAAAAGTTTCTGACACAAAGAATCCAGGAAATCTGGAGCACTGAAAAGATCAAACCTAAGAATTATAAGAATAGAAAAGAAGAGTCCCAGCTCAAAGGCCAAGAAAATATTTTCAACAAAATCATAGAAGAAAATCTCCTAACCTAAAGAAAGAGATGTCTATAAAAAATATGAGAAGCTTAGAGAACACCAAATTGATTGGACTAAAAAAGAAGGTCTCCTTGCCACATAATAATAAAAAAACACTAAATGAAAAGAACCAAGCGCATTAAAATCCACAAGGGAAAAAGTCTAAGTAACATATATAAAGTCAGACCTATTAGAATTACACTTGACTTCTTTTTTTTCCAATTTTTTATTAGATATTTTCTTAATTTACATTTCAAATGCTATTCCGAAAGTTCCCTTCCCCCTATACACTTGACTTCTTAACAAAGACTCTAAAAGCCAGAAGGGCCTGGAAATATGTCTTGCAGACTCTAAGAAACCACAGCTGCCAGCTCAGACTACTATACAAAACTTTCAATCACCAGAGATGGAGAAAACAAGATATTCCATAATAAAGCCAAATTTAGGCTGGGTGTGGTGGTGCATGCCTTTAATCTCAGCACTCGGGAGGCAGAGGCAGGTGGATTTCTGAATTCGAGGCCAGCCTGGTCTACAAAGTGAGTTCCAGGACAGCCAGGGGTATACAGAGAAACCCTGTCTCAAAAAAACGAAAAAAAAAAAAAAGCCAAATTTAAAATGTATGTATCCACAATCCAGCACTGTAGAAGATACTAGAAGAAAAAACTCCATTCAGCCCAAGGAGGTTAACTATACACAAGAAAACATAAAAAAAAAATGTCACACAAGTAAACCCAAAAGAAGGGACACACACACACATACACACACGCACACACCACTACCATCACCATCACCACCACCACCACTACCAACAACAACAAAAAGAAACATGAAAATAACAGGAATTTAAAATCATTGGCCATTATTATCTCTCAACATCAATAGACTCAATTCCCCAGTAAAAAGACATAGGATAACAGAATGAATACAAAATAGGATCCATTTTTCTGATACATAGAAAAGACTCACATTAACATGGAAGACAGACATTACCTCAGAGTAAAAGACTAGAAAAAGATTTTCTAAGCAAATGGTCCTAAGAAGCAAGCTGGTATAGCCATTCTAATATCTATATAATTAGACCTCCAACCATAATTAATCAAAAAACTTGTAGAAAGACATTTCATACTCATCAAAGGAAAAAAATCCATCAAAATGGCATCTCAACTCTGAACATCTATTCCCCAAACACAAGGGCACACAGATTTGTAAAAGAAAAATTACTAAAGCCAAAATTACACATCAAATCCCATATATTAATACTGGAAGACTTTAACAATCCACTCTCACCAATGGACAGGTCATCCAGACAGAAACTAATCAGAGA
Organism: Mus minutoides; assembly: GCA_902729485.2. Classification (NCBI taxonomy): domain Eukaryota; kingdom Metazoa; phylum Chordata; class Mammalia; order Rodentia; family Muridae; genus Mus; species Mus minutoides. The sequence continues at coordinate 72,697 of LR749651.1, read as the reverse complement.
AATAATGGAACAAACCAATAGTATGACACAAATGGACCTAACAGATAATTACAGAACTTTTTACCCAAACACAAAAGAATATACCTATTTCTCAGCCCCTCATAGTGTCTTCTCCAACACTGACCATATACTCAGGTACAAAGCAAGCTTCAACAGATAAAACAAAATTGAAATAACACCTATATCTTATAAGATTACCATGGATTAAAGCTGGACTTCAACAACAACAGAAACAACAGAAAACCTACAAACTGAACAAGTCTCTACTGATCAAGGAAGAAATACAGAAAAAATTAACGATTCTTTAGAATTCAATGAAAATGAATGTATAACATCCCAGAGGGAGAAAGACTTTGCAAGAAGACCCACAAAAGCAGCTAACCTCGGTTCATAGAGGCTCACGAGGCTAAACTGAAGATCAGAGAGCTTGCATGGGACTGACCTAGGCACTAGGTCTCCTTGTGGAACTTCTAACAGTGGGAGCCAGGGCTGTTTCTGACTCTGGTGCCTGCTTTTGGGACCCTCTTCTCCTACTGGGTTGCCTTAAGAGGGAAAGAGGTGCCTAGTCTTATTGCTACTTGAGATGCTATAAGTGGTTGATATCCATAAGATTCCTTCCCTTTTCTCAAGAAAAATGGAAGAGGAGGGGATGGGAGCAGGGGAAGGGGACTAGGAGGATAGGAGGGAGGGGAAACTGTGGTAGGAAGGAATTGATGATAGATACATAGATACATAAATATATAAATAGATGCTCAAGAAGCATCAAGAATGGGGGAAAAAAGAGGGTTTGGGTCATGATGTCTCTTCCGAGCAATAGAAATCCAAACCAAGATAACTTCTTCCTCCTTCTCACTCTTTTTTAAATTTATGGTCTCTTTTTTCATTAACTGTTATTGCATTCATATATGTATACATATACACACACATATACATATATACTTATACATATACAAATACATATATATACCTGAACGTAATCTACTCAGTCTGTATTTTACTTATACATACATATATACATATATGTATATATATATATATGTGTGTGTGTGTGTGTGTGTGTGTGTGTGTGTGTGTGTATGTGTGTGTGTGTGTGTGTGTATGTGTGTGTGTACATATACACACACACATATATATATATATTCTCAGCTGTAGCCATTTGGTACGGGTAACCAATTGATGTGCTGCTCCCTAGTAAAGAGGTATTGGCCCTCCCTGTTTGCTTGCCACTGAGATCACCACCTTAAAGGACAGTGTTATTAACCAAATGAGCATCTTCTAACTTCTGCAACAAAGACTTGGTTTGATATATTGCCCACAAAATGTCCACAGACCTGGCAAAGGACAGTATTCCACTCTAAGCACTCCTTGCCTGTACCTCTTTGTGCAGGGTGGACTTCTCATGGGCTTTTCCCTTCTACTTTGACCATGTTGGTTGGTATCACCCTTGTTCAGTTTATGTTTGCCAATCAAGTTGGTGACTTCACGGGCATTAGTAGGAGACAGGATCTCGCAGCAAACTCCCACATCTTTTGTGTCTTTCTGCCCCCCTCTTCCAAAGTTTTATCTAAGCCTCAGGTGTGGGAGTGTTTTATACAATGTATCCATAAGGACTGGGCTCCACATCTCTGAATTTTGATTGGTGTGGTTTCTTGTAGTGGCCTCCATTTGTTGCAAAAAGAAGCTTCTTTGTTGAAGGATGAGAATTACAATTGTCAGGGCTATAGGACAATTATTTAAAGTGCAGTTGGGGATTGTGCTGCTTTATAAAAGAGGTGGTCCTAGGTTCTCCAAGATTCATGACTTCACTCCCCCTGAGTGGTTGGCTAGGTTTCCAGTACCAAGCTTGGGCTCTGTCTTTGAGGTATGATTTTTATTTTTACTAAATTTTCAGAGCTACAGCTAATGTTTTGATAGTTTTATTCAGCTCCATAGTTGCTCCTTAGGGAAAGGAGCCTTAACTGCCCACCTCCATTATGATGAAGAAAGTATTATCTAAGATTTATTTTAAACTAAATGTTTTCATCTTAAGTAATATTAAATATTAATATAGCACTCAAGATCAAAACACCAGTATAGTCATGGTGAATGGAGTTCATAAGGAATGGAAAACACTAGCTAATTTGCTTAATTAATGCAGGCCTTATTAAATGAGTATTTGTTAAAATATATGTTAATATATGGGTAGTCATCTGATGAATAGACTAAGATATTTAACTTCTAAGTTATTAAAAGGCATTTACAGAAGTGTCAATCAAAAAAAATGAGGGGAGAGAAGGGAATTATACAGATTTCTGAATAGAGAACCTAGGAACAACTCCAAATATACTAATCATCACAATAAGTGTGGTTAGGTAAATATATATCTATTAGAAATTGGCAATGTTCTGATTGTGTTAATTAAATGAAACTATCAACAGTGTTTACAAGAAATACTAAAATGGTACAACCAAGGAAAACATAACAAACTAGGAAAAATAAATGCCAGATGAATAAAATAGAACAGTGTTGACATAGGGAAAAAATGGAGTCCAACGCCAAACGCATTTCAAGAAAATAGGGATACCTTATTTAACAGTGGAGACAATATTAATGAGCAAACAAACTTCTTTGTTGTGAGAATAATAATGTTTTGAATAATAAGCATCCGTGACAAAGTATATAACAAACGACCTGCCTTAGCAACAAGAAGAAACCACAACAAGAAATTACTAAATATTTAAACCTAGCATGATGTTAAAATTCTCTGCAAGCAGATCAAGCAGGGTTTGGTGGTACACACCTTTAATCCTAGCATTAGGGAGGCAGAAGGAGCTGGATCTCAGCAAGTTAAGGGATGTCTGTAAAGACATAGTAAGACCTTTCTCACAAAATAAAAATGAAAAGATGAAATGTTTTAAGATATTCATTTAAAACACAAAAAAGACTTAGAAGAGTCAAAACAATATTCACCACAAGCATGGAACACACACACATTCATACATTGTATATACACTGTATGTATTTGTCTTTTCATTTGAAGCAGATATATTTTACCATACATTGTCTATAAAGCCAAGTTTAACATAGTCTAGAAAGCAAATGTCAGATGTGGCATAGTTAATAACTACAAAACTAGGAATAAACTAGAAATAAAAGCTAGCAAGCAATACCCTTCCCCTACCCATTGAAAAACCAAAGCTTTCAATTAGCTTTCAAGTTTACAGTATGTTGATGGGGTTTTACTTACATTATGTATATAAGTGCTCTGACTGCATGCACACCTGTAAGCAATCCATGGGCATCAGTTAATTACAGATGGTTGTGAGGCACCATGTGGTTGCTGGGAATTGAACTCAGGACCTCTGGAAGAGCAGCCAGTGATCTTAACCACTGAGCCATCTCTCCAGCCCCATACTATATTGTTACTAACTATAGTCATTATTGTTGAACGTATCCCTTCGCCATCATTGTAGCTTTGTATCTCTTCACTTGACTATTGCTAATAAAATAAAATGTTCTTAAATATATAATGTATTTCATACGTTAATTGACTAGATTTAACCATCCAAAACACACATTCACTATAGGCTATAAATACATGTAACTTCATTTATCAATTAAAAATAACTTAAGGCAAACTTGAAAATGAAAATGTTTATTTAACTTAAAATGAGTTAAGAAACATCTGAATATAAATATATGAATATATCATTTAAAATTATTAAAATGTAAAATATAGGGTAGGAGCTGGAGAGATGGCTTCATCATTAACAGGGCTTGCTGCTCTTTCAGAGACCCCAAGTTCCCAGCACACACATCAGGGGTCTCCCAGCCAACTATAACTCCAGTCTTAAGGAATCTGATATACTCTTCTGGCCTAAAGTGGCATCAGCACATGCATAACACACACACACACACACACACACACACACACACACACACACACACACACATACAAGTGCACACAAACACACATTTTAAAAATAAAATAAGGAGCTAGAGAAACAACTCAATCTATAAAATATTTGCCATGTAAGCGTGAGACCTGAGTTTGGATTCCCAGCACCACACAAGAATTTGGACACTGTGGCACTCAGCTGTAATCCCTACACTGGGGAGGCAGAGATAAGCAGACCCCTAGACCACATCAGTCACCCATCTGAGCCAAACTGATGAGCTCGAGATTCAGTAAGAGACCCTGTCTCAAAAAAATAAAGTGAAGAAGGACTAAGGAGGACATCCAACAGCAACCTCTGTCCTCCATATACACACATGCATATGCTCACAGAAACATATACCTATCTCTCTCTCTCTCACTCTCTCTCTCTCTCTCTCTCTCACACACACACACACACACACAGAGAGAGAGAGAGAGAATTTAAAATACAATGTACTTTTAAATCTAATAACTAAATATAACTTTGAAATAAATTCAATAAAAATAAAAGAAAATTGTTAAAATATAAACAATAAATATTAATAGGCTCTAACATTAAAAAAACAAAGCCAATTACTCGGAAAGATTAATAAAAATAGCTGATATGTTTTATTAGTCACAGAAAGCATAATAAGCAAGAACAAATTTATGAAGAAAAAATTACATAGAAAACACTATCTGTAANTGAAATAAATTCAATAAAAATAAAAGAAAATTGTTAAAATATAAACAATAAATATTAATAGGCTCTAACATTAAAAAAACAAAGCCAATTACTCGGAAAGATTAATAAAAATAGCTGATATGTTTTATTAGTCACAGAAAGCATAATAAGCAAGAACAAATTTATGAAGAAAAAATTACATAGAAAACACTATCTGTAAGTTCTATAGCATCAAGATAAGACCTAAATGAATTGGATGTTTGCTAAGAGAAGAATTTGTGAAATTTGGGGAAAATAGGCACAAATGTTGACATACCTAAACCAAAGGATAAATTGTTTGGAAAGAATCATTCCTTCTTCAAGAATACTCCTCCCAGGTAGCTCATGATAATTCCCAGCTTACTGGGAAACAGCACATTCCCAGCATATACCAACTGTTTCAAAATACAGAATAGAGATTTAAAAAAAAAAAGCCAAGCATCTACCTTCACGTGACTAATATAACAGTCACAAGTTCTAGACCAAGAAAGCATAAAGAAACTATTCTCCATTCTTTTACATAAAAGTCACATCAATAGTACTAAATCAAAGTAATTAGTGTATGTGATGAAGCATGAAGATACCCATAATAACCAGGCAGTATCCAACCCAGGAATGTAGAGATGCCATAGAACACCACAATCAAGATGCTCTATCCTCATTAACGTAGTAAAATGAAAAACATGAATTAGATATAGAGTGTAACAACATTTGAATCCATTTTTAAAGTAGCGGGTTTAAAATAGAGAAATCTCTCAATGTAACAAACACAGTTAAAAATGTTGAAATATAGCAAGCATTGCAAGACAGGAAACAAAACAGATGCCTCATGTCACACCCACCATTCGAATCAGCCAGAAGTCTTAACAGTAGGCAACAGTGCTATCTTTGAAAGCATAAATATTGGGACGGAAGATTTACAAATACTGTGCTTGGAGACAATAAGATCACTTATCTAGAAAACCCAACACAATCAACTGAAAGTTAGAAGTAACAAGAAAGCAACCACACATCTGATCAGTGTCTCAGTTTCCTTTTAGTTGCTGTGATAAAACACGGACCAAGAGCACCTTGGGAGGAAAGGGTTCATTACAGCCCATCATCAAGGGAAAGCAGCAGAGGAATTGAAGGCAAGATCATGGAGGAGCACATCTCCCTGGCTTGTTCCTCATGGCTTGCTCAGCTTACTTCTTTGTCCGAGTCAGGAGCCCCTGCCCATGGATAGTACCTCCTGCAGTGGGATGTGACCTCACATATCAACTAGCAACCAAGAAACTTTCCCACAGCCATGTTTATAGGCCAGTCTGATGAAGGCAATTGCTCAGCTGGGGTTCCCTGGGTTTATGTCAAGATGACAGAAATTATTATCATCGTTAAATAAAGAACAAAAACATTCTGCACAAAAGCAATAAATCATTAAGATAAGATAATAAAACCAAACTTAATTTAAAAACAAAAGCAATTAAATACAATAGAATCAAAATTGAAAGATGGAAAGTCATTGTTACAGCAGGTATCAAACCTTGTTACAATGAACGTCCTCTGGAGCAGCTTGTTACCAGGGCTGTAATGGAACACTACGGAGCATCAAGGGCAGTGCAGCATAGAAATAACAGCACGGTGGCATGTTAGAGAAGGAAACGTCGTCCTGCTCAGTAAGGATGATTGGCAGAATCAGCTGTCGACTTAGGAGCAAAATAAAAAGTTTCTGCCCAGCCTTAAGACTTTCTCAATTATTCATATAAGAACAGAAATATATATATATATATATATATATATATATATATATATATATATATATATATACAATAAATTTTTAATTGATCATAAAAGACTAAGGCTTTTTAAACAGAAATTCAAATGACCAAAGAAAGATATTGATACATTTGATTACAGCAAAATCTTAACTTCTACAAGGCCAAAGGGATCACCAAAACCTTGCAGCACGAGAAGCAGATGAAAAAGAGAGACTGGCAAGTTTATAACTGACAATATATTAGTATCTAAATTTTTGCATTCACTTTTTAAAATCTATAACTAAAAGGCAAACAAATCAAAGGGAAAACGTGAAGGAAAAATTTGCATGTTGTACATCAAAAGCCAAGAGAAGAGACAGCAGAAGCCCTGAAGAACTGGATGCTAGAAAACCGTTGGAAGGGAAGAAAATTATTTATAAAGCAAATTTCTAAATTAACTACCATTTTGATACTGTGCATAATTTTAATAAGATATCAATATTTATGAGAAGTCTTCAAAATAATGGTTAGGTAAGTTGCTACGAAATTCCTGTTTTGTTTTGTTTTGTTTTGTTAGATATTTTCTTTATTTACATTTCAAATGTTATCCCCTTTCCTAGTTTCCCCTCCAAAAACCCACTATCTGCCAGCTCCCTGCCCACCAACCCACCCACACCTGCTTCCTGGCCCTGGCATTCCTCTACATTGGGGCTTAGAGCCTTCACAGGACCAAGGACCTCTCCTCCCATTGATGACCGACTAGGCCATCCTCTGCTACATATGCAGCTGAAGCCATGAGTTCCACCACGTGTATTCTTTGGTTGGTGGTTTAGTCCCTGGGAGCTCTGGGGGTACTGGTTAGTTCATATTGTTGTTCCTCCTATGGGGCTGCAAACCCCTTCAGCTCCTTGGGTCCTTTCTCTAGTTCTTTCATTGGGGACCCTGTGCTCAGTCCAATGGATGGCTGTGAGCATCCACTTCATTCCTGTTTTTATGTTTAACAAGAAGAAGAGTTGTTTTTTGATTTGTTTGATTTTTATCTTCATCTATGGAGTCTAAATGTGTGTGTGTGTGTGTGTGTGTGTGTGTGTGTGTGTGTGTGTGTGTGTGTGTATCTGCCTGCCTGCCTGTCTGCTTGTCTGTCTTTGGTTCAAACACAGGACCTGTGTATGGCAGGCAAGCACTCTACCACTTAGCTATATCCACAACTCTCTTTTTATTATTTTTGTTGGATTCATTCGTTTTATTTATGGGTGAGTATAGACATAACATATATACTATATGTTTATACCTGCACCCATGCATGCTAGACCCCACAGCGATCAGAAGAAGGCATCAGATCTCCTGAACCTGGAGTTACAGACGGTTGTGAATGACCACAGGGTTGCTGGGAACCAAACCCAGCTCTCTGCAAGAGCAACAAATGTTCTTAAGAGCTGAACCTTGCCAAGCTCACCACTCTTAAAGTCTGAGTTATTTTCAAATGAGGATGTATTCCAAGCATTTTATACAACCCTAAGAACTGAATGTCCAAAGAAAACTTACTCTTGAAGCGTGTGTTTATAATCCCAGAAGTCAGGAGCTGAGGTGGGAGAATAATGAGCTCTAGGCCAGGCTGAACTATGGTCCGATTTTCAGGCTGGGAACCCCACCCCCATCCTCAAATGCAGCAGTCCCATGGCAAACAAGCAACCACCAAGCTCCATGCCTCTTTCCCATCCTTCTTGCAGATTTGAACAAGAAGTCTATACTTGTGGGCTAAAACTCTGCAGCAAGCCTGACGAGACGCTCTAGGGAAGCAAGCCCTGCGTTCTCTACCGTGGTAAATTGAAGATAAGAAAGTGGGAGCTTCCAGGATCCATAATCCCTTCAAAGACTTTCCAGAAGCAGTGGAGGTTTCAGAAAGGCCACCATTTATGCTAGGGCAAAAATCACTTGAAGGTTCTTTTAATTTTCTGATGTCTTTTAAGCTAGTCTATTGAACTGGGAAAGGATTGAAATATAAAAGGTTTCAGCTGAGCAGGTTGCGTTCTGTTAAATGATACAAATTGCATGTGCCATTTAACATACCTTTATCTCTGCAGATTGGATTCTAATAGGTAAATTCATCTTCTCTGTATGAGACTTTCTTGCTGATACCTGGAAGGTCGCTGTGTTATTATTCAAGTCTTTCCTCTCCAAATGAGGAGACTGGAGAGACAGCTATAAAAGATGTTCAGGCCTAATATTTCACCACTGGAGAGTGAGACAAGACTCTGATATGTTGTTGCCCCATATGTGATGCTGTTTAAGGCAAAACAGTACAAATGATGCAAGAGGCACTTAAGTCCATCTACCACATTCTTTTGCCCTCGGATAGCCTGTGAGGAAGACCTCTGCTCCCTTAACAGGGGGATTCAGTGTCCCATAAGAAATGAGCAGTCACACAGTAACCCTAGGAAATGAGCAAATCTACCCAAACCACAAAATGTGGCCTTCATCTAAGCAGAATGGGAAAATGTTCCTCATCCCTCTGCTTACAGAAGCTGGATCCCACTGTTTAAAAGAAAGGCTAGGTTCCGAGGGACTCTTGTGGAGGTAGAGAAAAAGAGATTTTTCATGTGAATGTGGAGAGGGACTTTGTATAGATGGGATCAAAGGAGTAGCAGGGTCCCCACACCCAACAGTATGTGTCCCCAGACTCCAAAATTGCGTTTATCTGGGTAGACTTGCCTTTCCTACACATCCATTGGTTGGTTATGTTACTCTCAAAGATTCAAAAATTAAAAGTAACAATTACATGCAATAAAACTTAGGCAGTAGCCATAAGTTGTTTCCTTCTTGGCTTTGTTTCATTTTGTTTTCCAGATTCTGAAGAAACTGAGAAAATGTATGTATGTGCCTTTCTCGTCCATTTTTAATTTGTCAATTGAGATGTCTCATTCACAACTTAAGTAATTATACAGTAATTTTGCATACAGTAAGTTTTGACATCTTAAAAAATATATTGCATCACTTGTTAGATATATGCCAATGAATATTAAGATTTCATGTATCTCATTCACTTGGAAATGCATAAGCAAGCTCTCCTGAATCAAAACTATCTTTCTTTCTTTCTTTCTTTCTTTCTTTCTTTCTTTCTTTCTTTCTTCTTAAACTCATGTATGCACTCCATTCCCCCCACAAAATTTTATCAAAATGTAAATTTTAATGCTTCAAAGTATGCTTTTGATCACCATTTATAATGTTTTGAGATAACAATAAATAAACAAATAAATTAAAATGCATTTTTACTGAATCTCCAGTTGCCAAAAGGATCTTTAAAAAAAAAAAGCCTATTCTGAATTAAGTAGTCATTTCTATTTTTAATTTGTATGTAGTTTTGATAAATAATCTTAAACACAAAAGCATGGTAGGACAGGAAATATGCTTCTTAATAAGATAAATGAGGCTTTTTAGAAAATTAATTTACATATACATGGATGAACATTCTTCATTACTGTAGTGAGACAGGATTTGTCATCAATTTTATTCTCTCTATAATGTAAGCATGAAAACAACTCCTTCAATAGACAGCTAGATACAAGTAGCTTTACTGTAGTAATGTCCTTCGTTAGCTTTTCTTTTCAAACTACATTTACATTTTTAAATTACATGCAAAACAGAATGACATCTTCCTTCAGAGTCACTGAAAGCAAAGACATGAAACTGCCTAAGATGTAGAGGATGTTTTGCTAGGAATTACCTGTTTTCTCAGCTCTGAACACCAACTCTTTGAGTGTTCCCCTTCCTTGGCCCCTAGACACTCTTCCATTTCTCCTTGAAATGCTATCATACACCTCCAGGGATGTGTTCACCTGGTTTGTAAACCAACAGTTGAAATACACAATATCAACTATCCTATAAGGAATGCTAATCTTAACAGAGACAAATGCTGGGTGAAAACTGCAGGCAAAGTATCTTGGTAGCAGATGATTAACTGGGGTAAGAAACATTTATGCAAGCATATATTATTACATGGAAACTTTCAGAGATAAAGACTGGAATTCGCTGGGCATGGTGGCGCACGCCTTTAATCCCAGCACTCGGGAGGCAAAGGCAGAGGCAGGCAGATTTCTGAGTTCGAGGCTAGCCTGGTCTACAAAGTGAGTTCCAGGACAGCCAAGGCTATACAGAGAAACCTTGTCTCAACCCCCCCCCCAAAAAAAGACTGGATTTCACAGTGCTAGGTGGATAACTCAGTTATAGAAAAGGTATTTGCCTTTCGAGTATGAGGGATTGAGCTCTGTCCTCCATAGCCCAGGTGCCTGCTCTACAATCCCATGGTTTTGGAACAAAGTCAAGAAGTTCTCTTGGCTCACTGGACAGCCACGGTGACCAAATCTGCAAGTTCAAGGTTAGCAAGAGACTGGATTTCCTCTAGTCAACTGATGGGATTTCCTGGTGTCTTTAATGGTGACTAGGGAGGTGCATCTGACTTTTAAACATTAAAGAAAATACCTGTTCTCCCTCATTTTCTTGAATCAACCAAAACAATAGGAGAACCTAAAGGCAAACTCATCATCTTCAATAAAGCTACGGATGTTACTATTCTCAGTCTCGCATATAAAGAGGGGTAGTTATATATTTAGTGATGGAGAATATACCCAAACCAAGATGTGGCTGTTGATGGGGGAAAGGGAGCGGAGTGTATACTCATGATAAAATTGATAGGAGATAAACAATAGAAATAGAAAAATATGTTGAAAGATAGAGCATATTCTCAAATTTAAAAATAAAACTCAATGTGTTAACAATGCCATCTCTCCTGTAGTTAACCTATATTGTTATGAGACCTTAAAAGCAAACAGCTCAAGACTCTAAAAGTAGGATATAAGAAGGACCACAAATACATTCTATCTAGAGCAATTAAAACAATGTGGCCCTGAGATATGAATAGATGTGTTAATGACACAAGAATCTCTAACACAGACCTAAAAACACAACAGTTATAATAAAAATTAATTTGAAAATCACAGGTGGTAATGTTTAATGAAAGTGTTGGGATGGGTGAATAACAAGGCAATGACAAAACAGATTTAGATAAATACATCAGGGAGAAAAGTCCAACTTGATCAAATATCTAAATCTTAAAATCAAACCAATAACAGCAACTAAAAATAGGATCAACTTCTAAGATCTAAAAACTGGAAAAAAATTACATGTGGGGAAAAACCCTGAAGTCACTGATAAATTCAACTCTGTTAAAATAAAAACTAAACATGACAACTTGACCATAATTCAGAAAATAAATTACAAAAAAAGGGTGGGGGAAGGTGTGTGCACACCAGGTTATTAATATATTTAGATAACTAATTTTTTAATGGTGATAAACAAGGTCAGTAGCTCAAAGGAAAGTACTGGTGCTGGGATCCCACCAACCTTTGTTCTGCCCACAGGAGGTACAGAGTGTAAGGCTGGAAAGAATAAATTCCTTTCCCCTGTCTGTTTTCTGTCCCTGCCAGCAACTCAGCAGTCCAGTTTTCACCTGCCCACTCCCTGTTTGGTTACTGCAGCTTCTGAGTCCAGTTTGCAAGGCTTCCAGAACTTGATCATACAGCCTGCTGGATCCACATCTCTAGTCAATCAGTGCACCCTGCTGGGACTTTGGTCTCAGCTCTACAGGGATCCTCCTCCAACTTCACAATACTAGCTAAACCATACTCTATTCAAAGAGGTCTGGGTCTTCATGTTAGGAGGCTCTTTGTACAGCTTCTAAATTAATCATTTCAACATCTTTGCTTGTTCCTGAGCCCTGGAGATGCTATCTGTTTCCTGTAATCAATCACTATCCCCCTGACACATACACAGAGGAGGGGGGAGAGAGAGAGAGGGAGACAGGGAGAGACAGGGAGAGAGGGAGAGAGGGAGAGAGGGAGAGAGGGAGAGAGGGAGAGAGGGAGAGAGAGAGAGAGGGAGAGAGAGAGAGAGAGAGGGAGATGGAGACAGAGACAGAGACAGAAAGAGACTTTCCCAGTAGGTTTTTTTTGCCTTAATTCTCTTCTTTATAACCACCTTTGGACCTTGAGAAATCTGTATATAAAACTAAGCTAAAATAGCAAGATGGACTTCTGAAAAGCTCTTAACCATATGCTAAGAAAGGAATGGAGACACAGATGGTCTCTGACATGATTGGAAGGAGGATTGATACTCCCTGTGATGATTTACGCGTGAAATGTCCCCAGAGTTTGTTTGAACTCTTGCTCCCCCACCTTTGTGGCACTGTATTGAGAGTCTGGAACCTTTTGGAGATGGGATTTGGAATGGTGGCTGAGACATGAGTCCTGAGACTCTAATTAGATTTGGTTTCCTGGCTGCCAAGGCTGGAGCCACCCACCCCTTGCCATCCTTGAAGTGAGAGACTGTATCTACTGAACTATGCATGAGTTTTCTTTTCCTGTCAGCTATTCTGTCCCAGCCACAAGCAAAGTAACACTCCCCAAGAAAGCTGGCGACTAACTGCAATTTCATTTCTAGGAATTTATCTAACAGATAAAAATGATACATGTGTGAAATACTGTATAAAAAATGGAAGCTGTCATATTTTTACAAAAATTAATCATTAGTGGGGAAATTAAAAGATCACCAATAAATAAATGCTTCTCTTCAACTTTTTTTTTCCAGAATCTTCATTGTCCTGGCTAGTTTAAGTTAACTTGACACAAGCTAGAGTCATCAAAGAGGAGGGAGCCTCAATTGAGAAAACACCTCCATAAGATCCAGCTGTAGATGAACCTGTGGGGCATTTTCTTAATTATGATTGATGTAGGAGGGCGCATGCCATTGTGGGTGGTGCCACTCCTGGATTGGTGGCCCTGGGTTCTATCAAACAGTAGGCTGAGCAAACCATGTAAAACAAGCCAGTACGTAGTACTCATCCATGGCCTCTGCATCAGCTCCTGCCTCCAGGTTCCTGCCCTCTGTGAGTTCCTGTCATGACTTCCTTCAATAATGAACAGTGATACAGAAGTATGAGCAAAATAAACCCTTTCCTTCCCATGTTGGTTTGGTCATTTTTCATTGTAGCAATAGAAACACTAAGACACTCATACATGTATGCAACGAAATACATGTATACTCATACATGTATGCAACGAAATACATGTATACTCATACATGTATGCAACGAAATACATGTATACTCATACATGTATACAACGAAATATGGTCATATTCACCAAACTTTTCATTCATGTAACATGATGCAGAAATAAAATTAATCTCTAAAATTCAGTATAGAATCTGAGATGACAGTGAGTGTGAAGGGAATATACACATGTAGCGTTTGTAGCCTCTGCATGAATTTTTTAATTACAAAAAAAAATGTATGTTTGCATAGAGTGTGTCTGGGAGGATGCATAAGAAACTGATTACCTAGAGAACAAGGGTGAGAGAAAGACTTAAATGGTATTTGTCAATCCTCTTGGACTCCATAAATTTTGTAGGAGATAGATAGATAGGTAGATAGATAGATAGATAGATAGATAGATAGATAGATAGATAGATAGATAACTTCTACAAAAGAAACTTAAATTTAAAAAAAAATTAAATATCCACTGGGAAGAAATGAAGTATTCTCTAACTCAAAACTGCAAAATGTGCAAAAATGTTTATCTGTTCTCTCTCCCAAGGCAACATTAACAACATGTTAAAAAAATAAATAAATAAAAATGATATAAACTCACTGCAATGAAAAGAATAGGAGAATAGCTATTAGCAAGTGAAATATTCCTAAACATTTCTGCAAGAAGAAAAGTGGATAAAACACTGTGAAGTTGGGCAGGGGAAGCTGTATTCTAGGATATATGGCAATGCAGAGAGGGCTGCAGGCAAGCAGGGAGAAAATCTCCCCAGGAGAGCCTAGAAATCTCCATCCTGCCTCCAAGACCCAGGGCTGCAGACAGTAGCCGTAGCCCCTGAAGGTTATTAACAGCACTGATTCCACAGTCCTCCCCTAATCCTTTAATCACACTGGCTGGATAATAAGTGTTTTACTTCCATGCCAAAAACAAACGCTTTAACAAAGGGTATTTTCTAAGGAAAATTACCAAAATAAAGCAAACAAATGGAGATGGTGATGTTTTAGGGCTCTCAAAGGTTTAGGGGGCCCTTTAAATTGCATAATTAAAGAATGTCTAACCTGAAGGCAGCCTCGACACACACTCATCCAAAAAACATAAGCACATTGGATTTTTTCCTTAGTCTTAAATATGATGGATGACCAAAGTCCATTATGCGCTTGTACTTGAGGTGAATGCAACTTAGAAGGAAAATACAGAGATAAGGTAGGAGAAAATTAACTCTGGAGGTGGTATAGGCTACTCAGGGGACAGGAGAAAATTTAGAAATAAAACTCTATGCCAGGTGTGATGGATGGCACAGACTTGCCATTCCAGCTCCCAAGAGGCTACAGGAGGAGAATCCTGAGTGCCAAGCTGGAGTTACATAGAACAATGCCATGGAAAATGACTAAGGAGAAGCTAAAACTTCACAGGTTATAACTGCACATACAAGCTCTCATTAGTAGGGAACAAATTATTATTTTTTAAATCAGTGAAATAAGAAAACACAAGACACTTAGAAGCAAAACTATGTGATTGACAAATTAAACATTATGAACAAAAAAATTAAAAATATAAAATGAGGAAAAACCTCTCTGAATATTGAACCAAGAAATTCCAATATCCAAGTAACATAAAGTCCAGAAAGAGACAGATGAGACTGGCTAATCATAAAAGAAATGAGAATACCCCAAATTCAACAACCAGTTTCCAAACTAAGATTGTCCACCAGGTACCCCAAGGCAACCAAGATATTCACATCTGCTCCCGAGTTCTTGAAATTTCAGAGTATCAAAGGGCAAGAGAGATGGTTCAGCAGTTAAGAGCTCTTGGTGTACTTCAGGATACCTAGTTCAGTTCCCAGAACCTACATCAGACAGCTTATAGCACCTATAACCCCAGCTCCAAGGAATCTGACACTGACACCCTCATCTAGACTCTGCAGATACCTGCTCACACATGGTGTACACACATATAAATAAAAATAAATCTTAAAAAAATAAAATATAGAGAAAATCCTAAAATTTTCTTCAGCAGAAAAAAAAAGTCATTAAATTATAAGAAACATGTTGGTATCAAATTTGGGAAATGAATATAAATTTTAGTGGAGAAGATTCTTCACAGTCATAAGCAAGGGGGAAATGGTTTGGGAGACTGAGACAGTACCTCAGTGGATAAAAGCATTTGTTGGACAAATATGAAGACATGAGTTCAAATCCACAATACCCAAGTCAAAGGCTGGGCACAACCTTTGAATGCTAGTTCTGTAATGCAGTAGGGATGGCAAGGTGGCTGGAGCTTGCTAGCCACCAGACTAGGTCCAGGCTCAATGAGAGACCCTGTCTCATAGGACTAAGCACATAGCGATAGAACAGGACATCCAACATCTTCCTATGGCCTCTGCACATACACAGGAGGAGCACATATACCACACCACACCACATATATGCATACACACACACACACACACACACACACACACACACATACACACACCACATATACAACACAACATACCACACAGCACACACAAATACCACACAAACACACAGCATACATACAACACACGCACAACACACATACACATAAAACACACACATCCCACACACATATATTCACACATCACACATATACACATACAATCTACATACAACACAGGGGGATGGTAGAAGAAACTAATTCCATAGATTTGCTTATATTCCTTTTTTTTGGGGGGGGGTGTTTTTTTTGAGACAGGGTTTCTCGGTGTAGCCCTGGCTGTCCTGGAACTCACTCTGTAGACCAGGCTGGCCTCAAACTCAGAAATCCGCCTGCCTCTGCCTCCCGAGTGCTGGGATTAAAGGCGTGTGCCACCACGTAAAAAGACAGGAAATAGAAGAGAGAAGGAAAAAAGGATTGGGGACTCTAAGGGACAACAAAACAAAGAAGAAAAAGATAATATACATATACAATACACACATAATACACATGATCACATAACACACATAATCACACAACACACACACACATATACAATACACACACATACATAGGGTGGTATTTTCAACTTAGAATTTGACAGCCATTTTGATATCAATGTGAGAGGGTAGAACAAAGGCATTGCCGGGCATGTAAGAACCTTCCTACCTTTCCATGGAAAATTTCTTTAAGATTTGTTCCAGAAAAGCTAAGAGGTGAACCAAAAAGAGAAAGATATGAGATCAAAGAAACTGGAGTCACAGCATGGAGAGTAATGAAAAGAAGACTCAAAATGACATCTCTTAGGCCAGCCTAAGTAACAATCAGCCCAGGCTAGTAAAAAAGAGCAGCCGAGTCCAAAATAAGGTATTGATAGGTAGGGGGATGGTAGAAGAAACTAATTCCTTTGATTTGACCATATTCTTACTGTTACAAAGACAGGAAATATAAAAGAGAGAGAGAAAAAAATGATTGGGAACTCTAAGGAACAGCAAAACAAGGAGAAGAAAAAGATAATTATAACATTTGTCTCTGCAGTGGACAATATTCACAAAATCATAATCACATAAACACTCCCAAGCCTCAGTGTTTAAAGCCCATCTGTAGACAAAGCGCATAATTTTTGCTCTGATAAGAATAGAATGTAAGCTCCACAGGTGATCTGCAAATATAAGCTGTGTGAAGAGAGAAGGGCGAAGGGGAGGAGGAGAGCACAGAAAGTAGTACATTAATCTTCCATCCTACACAATGCAAAAGGGAAGACAGACATTTCAGGATGCATCTCTGCTGTTTGGAATTTAAAAAGCAGCCGGTGCAAAATAAAGAGATGACTGACGGGTGTGGTCAATCGGGGAAGCAGTCAAGATGTGCCACTATCTTCTGTGCTGATACAAAGTCTGTAGCTACTGTTTAAAATCCACAAACAAAAGGGGTGCTTTAGAACTGTCGTTGCTGCTTTTGAAAAGCGGTGGCTACCTCCATAGATGTATGCACTCTAAAATTCAAAGTGAAGTAGAACTGGGGCTATTAATAAGGCATGAGGCCCTCACTTTTCCAGAAAACTATTCTATATTGTTCTTCATCTTTTGGGGGGTATTTTTGATTTGTGGGGTTTTTGCCATTGTGGTTCTGTGTTTGTGATGCAAAAGACCCAACAAAGCCAGAACCCTGAACACCAAGCTTCATGCCCAGCCCTCATCTTTTTAGAGTGGGCATCGATGAGTTGGGTAATATATAAATACATGCATAAAATGTTAAAGAACTGTTGTTGCACATATTTTACAGTATCAAACCATCAAAGTTCGAAGTAATTGTGAAAAATGTGAACAGGGCCAATAAATATCTTATGAGATTGTGTCAACTTGCTCTCTGCTCGATCCCCAGTGCCAAAGAGAAAAGATGTGGTGTATGACATTATATGAACTTAATTATCCTCCAAATAACCATGTTTCTCTGAGATTCTTGGTTAGAAACAATGGACAATTTTAAAACTCTAGGACGTTTCCTAGCAACTTAAAATAAAGCCATTCCCTCTGGTCCCAAAGTGTCAGTGAGCTAAGAAAGGGAAGAAATGGCACTAGCAAGATGACTCACTGGTACGAAGCCAAGCTCAATGACCTGGGTTCCCTCATGGACCCAGGTGGTGGAAGGAGGCTACTGAGTCCCACATGTGTAGTCTGTCCTCCACACGCTTGCTATGGCACTGACGTGCATGTGCGCAAACAATCAATCAATAAATAAATGGAAAAATTTTTTTTAATGATTTAAAGAAAAAGAACAGAAACCACTCTGATTTGGAGATGAGAAGACATGAGCCAATGCCCCACATCTGCATCCAACCCAGCCTATGACTTTTAGAAAAGCAGTCTTCCTCCCGAAGCACAGAGAGCGCTCATGAAAAGGGAGAGGGCTATCCTGTGTCAGTAGATCCCTTGGGCAATGATGCCACTCTCCCATAGTGCATAGTGAACATTTGTAGGGTACTTTTGATTGTCATAAAGACTGAGGAAAACTCTTGATGTTCAGGCAGTGCTCCAATGGTCTGAATATCAGGGGCTTTCTTTTGTTCATTCTGTACAGAGGTCAGAGAGAAGGGACATAAATGTTCCAGGTTCCAGGTGGCTCCTCCTCTGTATTAGTTATACCAAGTGACAAAAATCACTATGGCCGTTGAAGCATAGCACCAAGTAGCTGCTATCAAGCATCCAACCCTTGCCCTATCCAGTTTCAGAATAGGGGTTCACTCGAAAAGTTCTTTGCCAGGAATAAATCTACTTCATTTTTAAACTCTTAAAATCCCACGATACCTTGGAAGTTCCTCTCTTTTGTTCCATCCTATTTTCCAGAAAGGATAAATGACTCTTACCATTATCTGCTCACACATGCAAAACACATTTGCATCATGGAAGCATAACTGTATGTATAGAGGGTTCCTCTCCTAGTTTGAGAAGGGAGTCCTTGTCTCCTTTGGGACAAGAACTGACCCTATCATATCTTTCTTATAGGGTTAGACCAAGGAAAAAGCTTTGAGATCGCATGTATCTGCATCTGCTCAGTGGGGAGTTAGATATTAAGAATTAGAAGATTTCTTAGAAACAAACGTATATGAGCTTCCGTTGCTCTGACTCCTCAGTTTTCCTCACAGACACGTTTATCCTTTATTATCTGGAACTTACAAAGGCTTTTTTGTCCACGCTGTAGGACTACAGAGCTAGGTCTCAGTACACGTTGCAGTGGGGCCTCTCACCACCGTAATCTCTTTAGGCGGCTGCTTATCTACTCTGCACTACAAGTGTCAGAGAAAGTCATCCATTGTTGGTATTCTCTCACGTCTTGTTCAGGTACCACCAGGAACTGTTGCTTTTCCTTTTTGTCTGCCTTTGAGTATCTCAGTGCCTTTCATAATAGATGAAGCGTAAAGGTCATTAAGCATCATCCACAGATGTATTTATCCCCCCCCCACTTCCTAGTTCTTTTGTTCTTTCTCTGTCCCTTCTCTCACTCTCCTGATGCTTCCTACAGTTAGACCCTAGTTTATGCAATACCATTCCCACAGGCTTCCCTGCCCTGCTTATATCAGACACAATGGCTTCCTCACATACAGCTATAAAAGCACGGAGAAAGGTGCACTCCCTCTGCTCTTCAGTCTCCTCCAGGAACCTCTTCTGCAGCTTCACCTTGGGTCTCTTGTTAACCTCAGAATCTCCTCTTGATCCTGACCTCACCTAGGATGTCTAGGGACATCCCCCAGTGTTGGTTACCCACGCCCCTCCCTCTGGGAGAAATCCACAACTGTGAGAGAAACCACATGCTTCTTATGGGTATGCATCTTAGAGTGCATCGAATATGAAGCATCCTCCTAATTCTGGGTTTTCTCTTGGATAAGGTATAAATTCTCTATCCATCTCAGATTCTCAAAATAAAATCCATTCTGGGCATAATTTTGAATTGGCAATACATCAAATGCTACAGCCAACATGGTGCCTCTGACTGCCTTCAGGACCTGGGCCTCATAATCTAGACAGAAAGGGTCCTGCTGTAGTCTTCTATTTGCTGCATGACACAACATGAGCAAAAGGCACATAGTGAGCTTGTGGGGTTGTTTTCTAACTAAACAGCAAGTATGGATGAGCTCACTGCTATTCAAGAGAGAGAACAAACAATACAGAGAAAAGTGAGATAAAATACTATTTTTAGTATGGCTCAGCTATACCATTACTGCATTTAAACTCAAAGAACTCTAAGTCAATGTACCACAGAGGTACCTGCTCATCCATGTGTATTGTTGTTCTACCCATGATAGCAAGAAACGGAGCTGGTCTAGATATCCATCAACAGATAATTGGATAAAAAGAAATATTTTGCACATATACCCAATGGAGTTTTATTCAGCCATAAGGGAAAAATGAAATGACATTTTCAGGAAAGTGGATGAAACTGGAATTCATTATGTTATTCAAAATAAACCAGACCTAAACAAATACCTTATATGTAGAGCCAGGACTTAAATTCATCTCTCTCTCTCTCTCTCTCTCTCTCTCTCTCTCTCTCTCTCTTTCTGTGTGTGTGTATCTGTGTATCTGTGTATCTGTGTATCTGTCTCTCTCTCTGTATCTCTCTCAATCTCTGCATCTGTCTCTCTCTGTCTCTGTGTGTCTTTGTCTGTGTGGTCTGCCTCTGTGTCTGTGTCTCTCTCTCTGCCTCTGTGTGTGTGTGTCTGTGTGTATGTGTGAAAGAGAGGGGGGAGATATATGAAACAAGAAAGGAGATCATGAGAAAGGAGAAAAAGAACTGAGGGTGGCTGGTAATACATGTAACATAAATTCAGAAGGGAATCTATAGAACCTATTAGTGTCCATTAGTGGGTGAAAGGGACCAGCCTGAGGGGGATGGGGGTCAGGAGAGGTCAGTAGAAGGCCAACATAGTATGAAGATGTTATCACGAAACACATTACTCTGTAAACTAACTTAAAATGGTAACAAGAAACATTGCCCAGTAAAACGAATAAAAACATAGTCCACCGATCTCCAGCTCCCCTTAAACAATTTGTTAGCAACTTGTTTGCCATCTGGTAGAAAAAGAAAAACTGGGCCAAGCAGCTCAGGGGAATTTTTAGACCTTCCAGATTTGTTCTTCTTTTATTCCAGTGAAGACCTTTCTTTGCCTTGCCCTCGTTACATGGTTCTATGGAGAAGATTCTCTCCTGTAGCATACCCTCATTTTCCATTAAGCAGAGAGGAGTGTCTAGGTCTGTGCTGTCTAACATAATAGTTACTAACTGCCTGTAGCTACCTACACTCTTATAAAATGAAGCACATGAAACTGCTAAGAAACAGAACCCACCTGTGCATAGTGGGATCCACAGAGGACGGAAGAGAGATGGAAGACTCCTGCCTTCACCAGAAGTCCTACCGCTCAGGGCTAGCTAGGAGAACGGCCCACTCCAATCGTGGCTGATGAAAAGTCACTCTATAATGGTGGTATGAGAAAGGGAACATTGCCACAGAGGATTTATAAAATACATATCCAAAATGCCTTGCCCTTTTAACTGGGACTGAAATTCTTCATGCTAGAGAGCGAAATGCAAGCTTCCCAGACAAAATGGAGTGGGTATGGCTGAGGTGAACATGTTTATGGGAAATGACAAGATGTAACGAGAAGCATTATAGATAAAATTATAGGAAGAAAATTATGACACATGAGATGAACAGAGGGAGTCCTCGGGGCAAACTCTAGAGGTAGTACCATCTGATTATATTAGGGGTATCATCAATATGATCCTATATTTCCTGAGCCAGCTTCTTCAGGATAACCCCTGGAGTCAGCTCCAGTGGGGTAGTGAGCAGAGGTGAAGCCAGAGCACCTGGAGTAATAGTTTAGCTATGACAATGGTAGAGCTACGATCACCCCACATCCATGAACATAGAGTTAATCTATCCATTCCTATATTAGCAGGACATGAGCTGGTCATACCCCAGGCTAACCCTGAAAACTTTTCAACATTTTTGTTCTTTAAGGTTTCAGCTATTTCTTCTTGTAGGGCCAATGTATAAATTAAAGTGTGGTCTCTGTCCTAACACGTGAAACATGTGTATATTCTACCTTATATAGAAAAGGGGGGGTTCCAGGAATAGGCAGAATCTAGAGATAAAAAGACTATCTGGGAATGTGCAGATGAATTCAATATAATAACAAGAATATTTATTTTTTAAAATGTAAGAGATAGAGGAAAGAGAAAAGTGTCTATACTCTTGACTCTACAGTGGAAAAATAGGGCCACAAGTCACAGAACATGGGCATGCCCTAGCTTCTAGATAAAGTAATAAAACAGATTCTCCCCCAAGATCTTCCAAAAGAAATAGAACTCACCTTATCCTGACCCTACCAACTGATAAGCATTTATGTTACAGATTTAAGGCATTTCCAGGGCTCCAAATCCCTAGAGTTGGATTGGAAAACGTTGGGAGAATTCATTCCATCTACCATTTTAAAACTCAAAATATTAAGAAGATTGGGGATTGTTTTTATCCCAGCATTGCTTTAATGGATGAAAAATAAAAAACAAACTAAATATTCATTCTATCTGCTGGTTAAAACCGAAAACTTCTCAACAGCTTTATTTCCCTTACTTCCAATTAGCTCCACCCACCGCTACCTCCTTGTAAACACTTCTCAGATCTAACACTGCTGCGTTGGACCCATTTACCTCCAGCCTGGATTTCTAACACACCTCTGATTGGTGTCCTCACAGCCAATCTGTCCCCTTCCGTACTGGTTTTCACAAAGCAGCGGGAGCAACAATCAACCCTCACACTTAAAGCATTTCAGTGGCTCCCATGTTACTGGCTTTCACCTTCACAAAACTCATTCAAGATGGCTTAAGCAAACGAAGTTTGACTCCAAGTTTGACTCATGCCACACCATCAGTGGTCCGCATAGAGGGGGTTCAACCTGAGTACAGTGTCCTCACTAAGCCATTGGTGAACAAGACTGCTGCCTTTTGTCTCTGTTGTCCCGGCTGATAACTTCCAGCCGCTGGAGCATCGGGTAGAGGAGAGAGGAAATGAAGCGATAGCATCTACAGAAATCTCCTCATTATCCAGAGCCCAGAACTCTTCCTCAGGCTCCTCCCAGCTCCAGTGGAGGCCAGAAAGCTAAGTATGTTAACTTTCCGTCATTGTAGGGCAAAGAAGTAAGGTGAGAATAAAAGATGAGATGGAATGAGAAGTAGAGAGGCCAACCCTGTTAACAGTGAGGACCTCAGGGTACAATACAAGCTCCCAGGTAACCAGCATTGCTTACTCCTTTGCTTCATTTCTGCACCTTAAACCTGGGCTTATAGTCCGTTCGTTGTTCAGTTCCTAAAGCATAGCAGGATTTTTTTCTAACTCAAAATATGTGTGCATGGTACTCACTGTGCCTAAGCTAACTTCTGTCCTGTTTCAATTTTCTTGAAACAGTTTCTGGGGCTGATTTCTGCACCTTCCACTCTAGTTAAATGCTCCCCTCAGAAAGATCTGCTACGTTATCGTTGTCAGTGTACATATTGTCCACTCTGACAAAGTGCTTCAGGGTGGTGATAAGATGCTACCATGTTCGACGTTTTGTTTTCAGTGCCTGGTCTAAATCCTGTCACACAGTAGGTACTCAACACTGCCTGTTGAGCCAGGTGTGAGTCCTAAGTAAAATCAGGGGTGTTGGTTACCAGCTCAGTTAGCAGATACAGTCTGTTCCTTTAGAATATGTTGGGGTACACACTATTCCAGGCACACAGGTTTTATCTCAAGGGTGCAACCGCAGACACTGAAACCTTAGAGATAATCCTCTTGAATATTTGCCCTCCAGACTTCTGAGTTCTTGCAGAAATTGTGGTAGAAGCTAGAAAGAGCCAGCCACACAGAAGCATCTAGAGAGAATGAAGAGAATACCAGGCTGGAAGGGGCACAGAGACTGGCAGAACGAGTGAGGATTAGGAATCCTGCCAGCCCTGTGATGCACATGCAGAGTCTCTGAGATAATGGCTCTAAGGTGCATGTATCCCACCACACACCTCACAACTCACAACCTGGACCAAAACACCTGTGACCCACTTGGTGAAAGCAGCAAAAATATGGATTTCAAAGGTCTGTGTAGACCTGGACAGTGGTCGTATCAGGACCTCTCTGCCATTTGAGTATCGATTTAAGACTCACCAGAACCTGTCCATGATGAGGACAATGGGTGGAAAGTCTCAGTGGTGACTAAATTAGAATTTCTAGCAACCCTGTAGGATGGAAGCCCAGAGAGTTACTTAATTTGATTTAAAGCAAATAGAGATGTGACATTTCTTGCTCACCTGAGTTTATTGAATAAGATTTATATTCACTACATAAATGGATGGCTTAGTGATTTATGCTATGTCCATGTGATGGATGAAATAACAAGCAGTCATTCACACTAACAGTGACATACCCAGCGAGAAATAAGCCTCACAATGACAAAGCCCCATAAATAGCGCTGATTACCTGCATTTATTCTCTCTGGACACTCTTTTTAGCCTAAAAATCTGGGTCCATACAGTCAGGGTCTCTCAATACAAAAATGCCTCAAAGATCTTTAAAAAAAAATCAAAAATGCAAATGGATCCATTGAGAGTAGAAGTGCTCACATGCTCACATTGTATGATGAGAACAATGTGTTTACTATATGGGGTAGCCATCACTACTTGGACCCTACAGTTAGAGGCCACGTGTGAATTTGCCTCTTCTGCTCCAACTTACAGAGGAAGAGTTTTAAATCCATGTAAAAATAAACTAGTGCCCCTTCTGGTCACATCTAGATGCTACTTCCTTGGCCACCACCCTCTCAATGATGCACAATCTGACACAGTTTAATCAATGTTGCTTTGATGACTTGATGATCAAGCCTTAGCATATTCTTGTGCACCTGCTCAAAACAAAACTTTGGAGTCCTCGGCATGATTAGACCCATTTTATTGCAACTGTGACAGAATACCACAAAGTGGGTAATTTATTTAAAAAAAAAAGAAGAAGAAGAAGACGCTCCTCTCATTTCTGGAGGTTAGGAAGTCATAGGTCAAGAGACCTGACTCTATCAAGAAAACAAGTGCACTCTCAAGGCAATGACAGCATTCATCCATTCAAGAGGGAAGAACCCTGGTGATTTACTATCTGGAAGACCCCACCCTTCAACACAGCCACAGTGGGAGTTGTTTTCAAAATATGAATTTTGAGGGACACATTCCAGTCATATGTAACATTTAAACCACAGGCTATTGGTTGGTGAACTATATCTGACTTTTTTGAGACCCCCATTAATCTGGAAATGTTTTTACGTTAAGTGAAAAATCATGAAAACCATTTGTCCCCTAGCTCTGGAGTTACATCAATTCTTTCTGAGACTCCCTAGACATGATTATGTATGTTCTGTTTTCTCTTGAACTTTTATTATTATCCAATTTTCTTAAGCTACTGAAACCTCATTCAGGTGGTATCTCACTCTGTCCCACTGGCCTCTGAGAGAAGTTCATCCCTCCAATGTTATTCCTGGAACTTTCAAAGCTGCCCTCACCTGTGGATGCCAAAGTGTGTGTACTCCCTCAGTCAAGGCAGCAAAGAGGACTCACTACCTTTTCCCAATAGGGAAAACTGATCTCCTCCACTATCCAAAGGGACAAAACAATCTTCATTGATTGTCTCTCCTAGATGGTTGATTACTTCAAAAGGTCAGCTTATTTGATGTCTGAGGAGCCCCAACTCTCTAAATGTCAAACTACAAAAGAAAGAAGACAATCTAAGATGCACACTTAGCTGCCATCCCATCTCCAGTTTTCCCCCAAACAGCCCAAACTGCCATCTCTTTTCTTTAGGGCAAAAAGTACTGGGTCGAAGCCCACATGGTTCTGATTCTATTTGACACTTGTCTTCGTTTCATTCTGTGGTCTCTGCTGCACACAAAGCTGTAATTGAACGTGTCTTATAGTAGAAGGCTTGTTTTTTCGTTTCTCCAGCCTCACCTATCTGTCTCTATCTGTTTCTAAACCACAGAGAAAAACTTAAGATGTCCTCTCTGAAAACTAGAATCGCCTTGAGATTTACACAGAACTTTAGAAAAGATTTGCAGAATGTCTGTGACTTTCTCTCCTCTGTCTTCCTTACACAAAGTTCTGAAGCTATAGCTGATTACCCAAGTGTTTGGGCTGTGTCATCCTCTACGCATAACCAAACCCTAAATATTCCATCTTAGATGCCAACATTCTCATCATAAATTGATCACATATATATTCACATCATATATTGAATCTATGTTTTAAGAAATCATGTCCAGCTAATCTTATTTTTTCTCAAATATCCTCCAGCCAGGAAAAAAATGTATTCTCTTGTTACATTCAAAATCTCACCACGTCTGAAGAATTTATTAACCCTTCCCTCATTTCAAAAGTAAAATATCATTATTATGAAGTGATATTTCAATATTCATTAGCCTATAATAACATGTATCTCATTGGAATATGTTTGTATATGTTTCCCCCACATGGGAGCTACAAGGACTGAGGTTCTACAATCGTCACTGCTTCATTAATTCATTTATTCAATAGGCATCTTCATTTCACTATGTGCCAGACACTATTCCAAGCCCCATTTATCAGCTCTGTCTCAAGAGACATTAAATTACTGATTTTGTCTGAGCAAAGGAGAATAAGAAGAATTAAGAAATAAGTAATTACCCAGGTCCCTTCCCCTAAAAAAAAACAAACTTTCATTCTTTATCTACTTCTTCCTAGTACTTCTTCCAAGGTGCAGGGTGGTTCTACCAGACATATTGCTTTTCATCTCCTCAAACCCATACAAATAAAGGGCTCCTTAAACTATTTCTGCATAGTAAAGCAAAAGTGAATTTGGTATCTCCAGCCCTGGTTCCCTGAAGCTGACAGCCTGTCTTTACTACCTACCTGTTCTTGAGAATTCCTCTCCCTTCTTTTTGATTAAGCACCCAAAATGAATGAAAATATCCATATTTCTCCATACTATTAAACTTAGAAAAAATTACTAACAATTAAAAGAAAACAATCCGAAGAGAAAGCCAGATCTGTCTTCTGGTTGAACATGCTCTCAAAGTCCACAAGTCCTGGCTTACCCTCTTTAAATTGCCCCAACCTACCTCTCTTGTAACATGTCCTGTCAAGTTAGTCTCCTATAAACAAGGACCTAAGATGACAATGAGCGCCCTTCATCCAGCTCAGCCCTACACTGCCATCCCTGCCTGTCAGACCATCTTCTTCTTAAAAGGTTTGGAATTATCTAACTCTTTTGTGTGGAAATTAAAGTCCTACCTCTGTGTGTAACCATACTCAATTTTTTAAAATGTGTGCACTCAAACTCAAAATATAACTCAGCCTCAGAATGAGAGATCAGCATACAGTTAGGTGCATATTAGGTATAGTCTCCTTTCCTGTCAACTCCTGTCCCTTGTGTTCCCTTCCCAGGAACTTCAGTTATACAACTTCCTATGAGCCTCACCTCCCATTGGCTACCTTACCCATTGACTGTCAATTTGTCTCATAGATGCTTTCAGCTTTGACTTTGGAACACTCAAATCAGAACCTTGAGTGCACACACACACACACACACACACACACACACAAGTGAGTGTATATACCTCAGTGGAGCATGGACTATACCATGCCACAAACATGTAAAGTCTTAACAGTTTTCTTTTTTCCTGAACATATTTTATTCTGAAATGAATGCATATTTTACATCCTGATTTTTCCTATATTAATATTTTATAAATAATCTAGGTTTAAAATTACTCAAAATTATTTTAGATAACCCAACCTTGTCCCTCATGTCTCAACACCTGCAGGCAAGTCCCTGAGGCTGATGTAGAAAGCATGTCACTTAGTAAACCTGGGCTGAAACGGGCTCAATTGACACTTGACAAATCAAATTCAACATCCACGCAATTGCTTTTACCTCTCTTGGTATCATAATATTTCAAGAGTCTAAGCTTATTCATGTAGATAGAAGTAGAATTGGGGTATAATCTGTGTTTTGGACTGAGCGGCTGCTTGCTTACTTGCTTGATTTTATATTTTACTTTCACATCAGAGCAACCACCCAGATGAGGAGCTTACCTGTCAATGACTAACAGTGAGTGTTTAATGACTGCCTGGTAGAAATATGATCAGCATATTTTCTTATTGACAAATCAAGAGGCTTCTGTCATTTGTTAGCCTCAAATGCTTCTGATCCACTGGTCAGTTTATTTTACTGTTTGGGGAAATTACAACTGAAAGTATTTTCAGCAAAGATAGTAATGATGTTGTTCTCTACAACACCAAAGTTATAATTTTCATCACATTGAAATGATTAAAGAATTTGAAATGACTCATGGTCTCCGCAATCAACTTTCTTTAATCAATTCTGAAACACCATCTTCATTCCACTATGTTTGTTGTGAGCCATGAAAACTTTAATAGCTTTGCCTTGCAGCTATTTATTGAAAATATTCAAGCTCTTAGCAGTTCCTAAGTAAGTCAAATTTGTGGGACCCCCTCTCAATTATTAAGATAAGAATTTAATCAATTCATCTCATGTAGATATTGATGCTTTCTCAGAAGACTTTTTCCTCATCAGTTAAAGGATAAATCAATCTTTAATTTGTAAACTTTGACTAACACCTCCACCCAATTCAGTATAAATGTATCTGATGGTAGAAAGAAAAACAATTTTCAAGACAACTTCACTGTTCAAAATCAGTTTCTCTTAGGAAATAACTTGCTTAAAAACTGAAAACATTTTTAAAGTGGTTTAATTACTTTGGGAGAAAGTTTCACTCTTTTGAAAATTTCTCAAGTATAAAAACTGATTATAAGGGGCTAAAAAGATAGCTTGGCGGTTAGAAGTTGGTCTCCAAGAGGATCCAGGTTCAACTCCTAGCACCCACATGGTACCTCACAGCCATCTGACCTCCACAGGCACTAGATACAGACATAAATGCTCACAAAACACTAATGTACATAATATAGAAATAAAAATTTTAAAAGAATGTTTTCTAAAGAGATTATGTAAAAAATGATAGCCATGGTTAGTCTAAATTAAATAAGTTGCTTGAGTTAAGGAAGTTAAGATTTTTTGGCAAGAAAAAATTTTTTTTCTGTGTGATTATTTTCCTAAGATTTAGGATGTGGCTTCCAACAGTGAGAGTTAAGTGTGTGGCTTTCTTCAAGCGAGAGAAACACGTTTTACACTCATTCCCATTTAAACATAATAAATCCTATATTTAGATAAGCTTCTCAAAACAGCCCTACACCTTTTAATTTTAATGTTGCTGTTTACTGCCAATTACACATGACAAGGGGTAGTTTTGTCGTCTTCTCTCTAATTCAACAGGGACAATATTAATGTCTGTTCTGCTGCACACTGAAGACTGCTTTCCTGCATTTCCCAGGCGATCCTGCTCGGGTTTGGTGATTTGAGGCTTGCACTGCAAGCTGTCTTCATTAAAGCCAGCTCCAATCTCACTTGGAAACTCAATTTTTACTTGTTTTCTTGCAGCGCTGGGGATTTAATGCAAGCTCTTGCACATACTAAAGCAAGGACTCTCTACCACACAGTATCCACGGTGGTTCAGGTTTTAAATGTTCATAATTTAAAAAAAAACATTAATAATGACATTAAAATCATAAAATTCAAGAATGTAATTTTGTGCCATTCAAACTAGACAACATAAACATTGTTGTGATAAATATTTTACTGGAAGTAATTCCGGAAGAAATTCAAAATAAATTGTGAAAATTGAATATGAGAGAAAAGTCAAGAGGAAAAGAAATCAAAAGATGCCCAAGAATCTAGCTGTAAATGACTGTATCTGTAAAATT
This sequence comes from Mus minutoides, assembly GCA_902729485.2. Taxonomy (NCBI): domain Eukaryota; kingdom Metazoa; phylum Chordata; class Mammalia; order Rodentia; family Muridae; genus Mus; species Mus minutoides. The sequence continues at coordinate 42,923 of LR749651.1, read as the reverse complement.
CTGCTTCTCCACACGCCTAGTCCTAGGGAAGGTAAGGAATTGGGCTCAATGGTTGGCCCCAGACAGGCACCTAACCCCATCTGGACAGACAGACTGACTACGTCATTTGGATTTCCTAAAAGCAAAATGTGAACTTTGAAACGGTTACAGGTTTCCAAACGCCAGGACCAGGACCAGGACCGAGAAGATGAGGAGAGAAACAGAACAAAGCAAAGATGGTGGCAAGCCCGCCAGGCTCCCGGCATCACGCTGCCATTGCTATCACTCTTTCCTCTTCCCTCTTTCCTCTTGACCATCTCTATCTCTGAGAGTGGGTAGAGCCCCAGCATTGTCTTGTCCTGATTTAGTTGGGTTCCTTCCCAACAAAACATCGCAGCACAAAAGAGCTCTAATGTTCTTCTCTATAATTCAGCAAACACTCGTTTAACACACACAATGCAGAGCTGAGTTCTACATTTTGAAAACAAATTACTGATTAATGTAATTAGCTGCAGAGCTCTCTGCTCCCAAAGCATGTATAATCCAGGAAGTACTCTGCCAACGCGGACATGTAAGCTAATTTTCAAGACAGGTAGGGATTTTCCAATTGTGAAAGGACTTGCATTTGAGTATAAGAAATGCTAATGCAACAGCAAAGTCCACATGATTGGGATTAGAAAGTCACCCTGTGTTTTTGAGCTTTAAAATAGTCAAGAGAGAAGTAGGGAGAGCTGAGTAAGTCTGTGTGGATATAAACTCACAGAAAAGACTTTGAAGGATGTACCGAGGCAACTGAACAGACCGATCTGGTTGGAGATCTACCAAAAGAAGTAAGCATGTCTTACAGAAGGACAAGGTGATAAATTCAGGCAGAAAGGGGCCAGTATACCACAAAAACTCAAAGACCCTCCCCAAGGGCCAAATATTTAAGGACCGAATACCATGAATGGTGCCCTTCAACAGCTACACCTGGTACATCCACAAAGTCAGCCCTGTGTTAAGTCAGCAAGAAAATACTGGAACTCTCTTGTATTCATTTTTAACCTAATCTTTCCCTCTTTTTTATTTCTATAACTATTCTGTGTAAAATGTATTGTAGGACTTACATGTGATTTACCAATGTTTATATAAATACCGATGAGGTGCATCTAAAATACATAGTGAATAACAAGAGCAACTTCACAGGTTTCTCTCTCATATTTCAACTCTTAAAAAAAAGGATAGTGTAAAGCAGAGAGGGAATGTGAAGGAATTGACTGCAGGTAATTAAGGGAGTATATTCTATCAAAGTATTTTATATACTGTAAATGCCATTATAAAACCCATTATTTTGCATGATTATTAACTCTAACACAAAATAAAATAAAGGTAAGGGCTTTAATTATACAACAAACTCCGCTTCAAATCTCCTGATGTGGGGCTTTTAGTTACATGGGCCTACCTAGCATGGTGGTTCTCAACCTGTGGGTCGCGACCCTTTTGGCAATTCTAACAATTCTTTTATATGGGATCAGATATCAGATGTTTACATTACAGTTCATAACAGTACCAAATACAATTATGAAGTAGTAATTAAAATAATTTTATGATTGGGAGTTACCACAAAATAAGGAACTGTATTAAAGGGTATATAAAGGAACTACATTAGGAAGGCTGAGAACCGCTGGCCTAGTATATGAGAGGGATGGACAAGAAAGTGGAATAGAGAGAAGAGAGATAGGCAAAGGGCACAAGACTCTGATTCTCCTATACTCCAATGTTGTAAGAGAAGGCAACAGATGATAACTTTTAATTCAGCACACCAGAAGCTATCAATGTTCAATTCTGACCAGTCAATAGAGAGCAGATAATGGGAGTGCGTCTCTTGACTATTTCTTCATTACCCTGTTTGAAGTGTCTGCCCTAACCCATTGGGCTGAACACAGTAATAGTGAGCAAAGGCCAAAGCTGTTCCCGATTTCCTTGTTTGTCATGAACTCTGGAGCTCAATTCGCCTCCACCTCCAAAGTCACTGAGACTACAACCGTGTACCACCACACCTGACTTCATTCTATAACCTTTTGAATGTTGATATTTACTCTACTTTTATAAAGCTCATTACTTTCCTTATTGCAGTGACAAATAAGTTGCAGATTAAATTGAAGGAAGGAAGGAAGGAAGGAAGGAAGGAAGGAGGGAGGGAGGGAGGGAGGGAGGGAGGGAGGGAGGGAGGAAGGAAGGAAGGAAGGAAGGAAGGAAGGAAGGAAGGAAGGAAGGAAGGAAGGAAGGAAGGAAGGAAGGAAGGAAGGAAGGAAGGAAGGAAGGGTTTATAGTCAATCATCTCCATCATCATGGGGAAAGCGTGGTGGTGAGAACATGAGGCAACTGGTCACATTGCATCCTCAATCGGGAAGCAGAAAATAGATGAAGGCTGGCTCTCATCAAGCTTTATCCTCTTCTCCTCTCTCATTCTTTCTGGGATTCCCACCCAGGAGAGTCAGGTAGCAACCACACTAAGATATTACAGGCCTTCCCACCTCAGTTAAACTCCTCCTGAAGCTCTCACAGACACACCCAGAGGTAAGTCTCCTAGGAGACACGAAATCTTGTCAAGCTGACAGCAAAGACAAAGCATTATAAATAAAGCTTAAATGCAAATAAGCAAAAGAAGCCAATTTGACAAGGCTGTGTACTGTACGATGCCAAGGATACGGCATTCTGGAAATCCCCAAAAAAATAAGACTATGGAGATTGCAAAAAGATCAATGTTTGCACAGTGGAAGGTAAGAACCTGAATGAGAACATGTGATGTTTTTTATGGTAAAGAAACTACTCTATATGATACCCTAGTGGTGGATTATGCCATCTTGAAAATACATGGGCTGTACAAGACCAAGAGCAATCTTTCACATAGTGGTGGGTTCATAATGTACAGTGAATGTGCCACTCGGGTGGCAGGTGTACATGTCGGAGAGGAATTATATAGGACAATGGCAAGGATGCAGGAGAACCTTTCTGTTGTGTTGTAAATGTGAAACTCTTCTAAAATATAAAGTTTTTAAATATTGATCTGTATGTCCTTCACCACTCAAAATAAAATTAAATGTTTTAATTAATCCTAAACCCTCGTGTGTGTGTGTGTGTGTGTGTGTGTGTGTGTGTGTGTGTGTGTGTGTTTTCTCCCTATTTTAAAATTGGAAAATGTGCATACTAATATGCTGTTTTCACTAAAATATAACATGGGTATGAGCTCACATGAGAATATTAGCCACTACAAAGCATACACCACCGCCAGGCATGTGATTCCTCCTCTCCGCCATTCTGCCTTTGTTGAAATGATGCTGACCCAGATGTATTTCCCAGGATCCTTTGCAGTTCAATGTACAAGTGTAAATGGAGTAGTTCTGAGAGCCTGGTATACTTTCATGAAATTCACACCTAAGCAGAGACCTCTTTCCGTCGATCTGTAAGGTGGTTTGAGTTGACTAACATGACCATAGGGATGAACTATTTCCTTGCTGCTGTGATCCAGTGCCCACTCTCCAATGTCCTAGGAGTTGAGAAACTAATGCCATTCATTGTCTGGGGAATCTAACCCAGCCCTGGCATGGTAGCTATGGAATTGTATTCTTGTACCTCAAAGTCCTAGGCATGGTCTGAAAAAAAAAAAAAAAAAGATTACAAAGGGCTGATGACATGTCTCTGTGGACAAAGCACTTGATGTCACCCAGAACCCTCTAGAGGTTCAGGAAATCTTGGTAGTGACCTGTAATCCCAGCATGTAGGAGACAGAGACAGAGGATCCCTGGAGCACCTTGACTGCTAGACAAGCTAGAAACAGTCTGCTTCAGGTTTAACAAGAGACCCTGCCTCAAAAGCTGAAGTGGAGACATGTTGAGAAAGATGACTGCAGGTCAGTGTTAATTATCAACATGACAGGAATCACCTGGAAGGTGGAATTCTGGGAATGCTGGGCATGTATAAGCAGGATTATCTCAGCTGTGCTAACTGAGATGGGAAGACCTACTCACCATGGGTGACATCATTTCCCTGAGCTGATATACTCAGGACAGTGTAAATAGAGAAAGCAAGCTGAATACATGCATTCATTACTCCCTCTTTCTTGACTGTGGATGCAGTGTAACACATCTTAAGTTCCAGCTACCTTAACTTCCCCACCATGATGAACTATATCTTGAACTATGAGCCAAAAGAAATGCTTCTTGCCTTTAAGTTGATTTATGACCACAACAGAAGAAAAAATTGAGATAATATTTAACTTCAACTTTGTACCTCCAAATATATGTGTACACACATTATGCACCTACATGTGTAAAGCTAGAGAGAGAGAGAAAGAGAGAGAGAGAGAGAGAGAGAGAGAGAGGCATAGACAGATAGACGCACACACCACTTGTACACACATGCAGAAGGAGAAGGAGAAGGAAGACGGGAAGGGAGGGAGAGGAGGGGCGGTGTGGAAAAAGAAGAAGGGAGGAGAAGGAGAAAGTCATCTCCACAATGTTACTTCTCACAGTGTTACTCTAGGGACCAGGCAAAAGCCTACCTTTTCAATTCACCCACTAAACCTTTTTCTTAAATGTTTTAATTAATTGATAATCTCTACATGCAACAGTGACTGAAATGTCCGGGTTAATTTTAAAAGATTACAGTAAAGTACCAATGCAGTCTTCATCTCTCTAGCTATTTTTTTGTCAACAGAGAATCTTCCCAAAGTGATCTTGCAGGTGTACAAATCGACATTTTCTCTATATGTGTCTGCTTTTCTGCCTACTGATTGTCTACAGAGAAAGAGAACATCTTCTATCGCAAAACAGAATCATCCTGCCCATACAGATCTGCGACTTCCTTTTATATTGTCTTTCTTGAAAGGTACTGTAGATCTATCCCATTATTTTTAATATGATTGTAGCATATTTAGGCATATTTAAGAATTCCTTGTTGATGAACACATCAGATTTTCTTCAAACATTTGCTGTGATAATGTTGTTCTTTATCTGTATCGTCTAATGTAATCTGGTTTTATTGCTATAGAATAGATTTCTATAAGCAGAATTAAGAAAAAGAACACGAACATATCAAAATTTTAATAAATACTGGCAAATTAAATTCCAACACACCTCTACAAATTTACAATCACAGCACAAATATATGAAACTACTTATTTCCCCCTTAACCTAGAAAGAGCATGGAAAGCCGTGTTACATTGTTGTGTTTAAATCATATTTCTTTATTAAAAGTTAAATTGGGCAAAGACCTGCAGCCAAACACTAGGGAGAGCTTGGGGAATCCCAGGAAGGAGGAGGAATAGGATTATAGGAGCCAGAGAGCTCAAGGACACCCCAAGAAAACGCAAAGAATCAACTAGCCTAGGCTCATACAGGCTCCCAGAGACTGAAGCGACATCCAGGCAGGCTGTATAGGTCTGAGCTAGGTCCGGGGAATATATGTTAAGGTTTTGTAGCTTGAAATTCTTGTGTGACTCTGAATGGTCAGAACAAAGTGGGGGCTGTCTCTGACACTTTTGTTTGCTTTTGAGACCCTTCTCCTCCCACTGAGCTGCCTCATCCAGCCTTGATTTGGGGGGAGGTGGATGAGGGACTGGGGGAAAGGAGGGAGGAGAAATGCGGGTCAGGATAAAATATACGAGAGAAGAATTAAATAATTTTTTAAAGTTAAATTGGGTGTCATTTGGATATCTGCTGGCCATCTGACAGTTTTTTCCTGCACTGTCCTATCACATATAATTTTGCCACTTCTCTTTTTCCTGTGTTTATAATTATTTATTTTTGTATTTTAAGGATATTAGTTCTTTGGGTAATTCACACGTGCATAAAGGTCCATACCACGGAGAAGGGAGAGGAAGCATGCGCCCACATTGACAGTTGGTGTTTTTGATTGTGTGTATTGACCTTTCCCACAAAATAATTTTCATGTATCGTTAGTTTCCCGTCTGACTGGGAAAGTCTGTGTCCCGTGCTGCCTGGGAAGTCTCTGGGATGCTCAGACTGTGCAGATTCATACTTAAATTCTAAACATTTTCCTGTCTTTTTTTAATTAGATATTTTCCTCATTTACGGCTCAAATGCTATTGTGAAAGTCTTCTCTACCTTCCCCCAACCCTGCTCCCAAACCCACCCACTCCCGCTTCCTGGCCCTGGCATTCCCCTATACTGGGGCATATAATCTTCGCAAGACCAAGGACCTCTAATCCCATTGATGGCTGACTAGGCCATCATCTGCTACATATGCAACTAGAGACACAGCTCTGGGGAGTACTGGTTAGTTCATATTATTGTTCTTCCTATAGGGTTACAGACCCCTTCACCTCCTTGGGTACTTTCTCTAGCTCCTTCATTGGGGGCTCTGAGTTACATCCAATAGATGACTGTGAGCATCCACTTCTGTATTTGCCATGCACTGTCATAGCCTCACATAAGATGGCTATATCAGGGTCCTGTCAGCAAAATCTTGCTGGCATATGCAATAGTATCTGGGTTTGGTGGTTGTTTATGGGATGGATCCCTGGGTGGGGCAGTCTCTGGATGGTCCTTCCTTCCACCTCAGCTCTGAACTTTGTCTCTGTAACTCCCTCCATGGGTATTTTGTTCCCCATTCTGAGGAGGAAGTATCCACACTTTGGTCTTCCTTCTTCTTGAGTTTTATGTGTTTTGCAAATTGTATCTTGGATATTCTGTTTCTGGGTTAATATCCACTTATCAGTGAGTGCATATCATGTGTGTTCTTTTGTGATTGGGTTACCTCACTCAGGTTGATATCCTCCAGATCCATCCATTTGCTTAAGAATTTCATAAATTCATTGTTTTTAACAGCTGAGTTGTACTCCATTGTATGATTTTTTTGTATCCATTCATCTGTTAAGGGACATCTAGGTTCTTTACACCTTCTGGCTATTATAAATAAGCGTGTGTCATTATTACAAGTTGGAACATCTTCATATGCCCAGGACAGGTATTGCTATATCCTCCAACGGTATCATGTCCAATTTTCTGAGGAACTGCCAGACTGATTACCGGAGTGGTTGTAACATCTTGCGATCCCACCAGCAATGGAGGAGTGTTACTCTTTCTCCACATCCTCTCCAGCATCTGCTGTCACCTGAATTTTTGATCTTAGCCATTCTGACTGGAGTGAGGTGGAATCTCAAGGCTGTTTTGATTTGCATTTTCCTGATGATTAAGGAGGTTGAAAACTTTTTCAGGTGCTTCTCGGCCTTTTGGTATTCCTCAGTTGAGAATTCTATGTTTAGCTCTGTACCCCATTTTTTAAAACGGTTATTTGATTTTCTGGAGTCCAGCTTCTTGAGTTCTTTGTATATGTTAGATATTAGTCCCCTATCAGATTTAGGATTAGTAAAGATCCTTTCCCAATCTGTTGGTGGCCTTTTTGTCTTATTGACAGTGTCTTTTACCTTACAGAAGCTTTGCAATTTTATGAGGTCCCATTGCTGTTCTGTTCAGGAATTTTTCCCCTGTGCCCCTATCTTCGAGGCTTTTCCCCACTTTCTCCTCTATAAGTTTCAGTGTCTTTGGTTTTATGTGGAGTTCCTGTATCCACTTAGACTTGAGCTTTGTACAAAGAGATGAGAATGGATCAATTTGCATTCTTCTATAAGATAAGCGCCAGTTGAGACAGCACCATTTGTTGAAAAATGCTGTCTTTTTTCCACTGGATGATTTTAGCTGCTTTGTCAAAGATCAAGTAACCATAGGTGTTTGAGTACATTGCTGGGGCTTCAATCCCATTCCATTGATCTACCTGTCTGTCACTGTACCAGTACCATGCAGTTATATCACAATTGCTCTATAGTACAGCTTGAGGTCAGGCATAGTGATTCCACTAGCAGTTATCTTATTGGTGAGAATTGTTTTTGCTATCCTAGGTTTTTTGTTATTCAAGATGAATTTGCAAATTGCCCTTTCTAACTCAGTGAAGAATTGAGTTGGAATTTTGATGGAGATTGCATTGAATCTGTAGATTGCTTTCAGCAAGATAGCCATTTTGACTGTATTAATCCTGCCAATCCATGAGCATGGGAGATCGTTCCATCTTCTGTAATCTTTGATTTCTTTCTTCAGAGACTTGAAGCTCTTATTATACAGATATTTCACTTCCTTAGCTAGAGTCACACCAAGGTATTTTATATTATTTGTGACTATTGAGAAGGGTATTGTTTCCCTAACTTCTTTCTCAGCCTGTTTATCCTTTGTGTAGAGAAAGGCTACTAATTTGTTGAGTTAATTTTGTATCCAGCTACTGCACTGAAGCTGTTTATCAGGTTTATGAGTTCTCTGGTAGAAATTTTAGGGTCACTTATATATACTGTCATATTATCTGCAAATAGTGATATTTTGACTTCTTCCTTTCCAATTTGTATCCCCTTGATCTCCTTTTGTTATCAAATTGCTCTGGCTAGGACTTCAAGTACTATATTGAATAGGTAGGGAAAAAGTGGACAGCCTTGTCTAGTCCTTGATTTTAGTGGGATTGCTTCAAGTTTCTCTCTATTTAGTTTGATGTTGGTTACTGGTTTGCTGCATATTGCTTTTTATTGTGTTTAGGTATGGGCCTTGAATTCCTGATCTTTCCAAGACTTTTATTGTGAATGGGTGTTAGATTTTGTCAAATAGTTTCTCAGCATCTAAGGAGATGATCGCGTGGTTTTTGTCTTTGAATTTGTTTATATAGTGGATTACGTTGAAGGATTTCCATAATTTTTTAATTTTTTCCAATTTTTATAGATATTTTCTTCATTTACATTTCAAATGCTATCCTGAAAGTCCCCTATACCCTCCCCCATCCCCCGCCCTGCTCCCCTACCCACCAACTCCCACATCTTGGCCCTGGAGTTCCCCTGTACTGGGGCATATAAACTTTGCATGACCAAGGGGCCTTTCTTCCCAATGATGGTGAACTAGGCCATCTTCTGCTATATATGCAGCTAGAGATACGAGCTCTGGAGGTACTGGTTAGTTCATAATGTTCTTCCACCTATAGGGTTGGAGACCCCTTCAGCTCCTTGGGTACTTTCTCTAGCTCCTCCATTGGAAACCCTGTGTTACATCTAATAGCTGACTGTGAGCATCCACTTCTGTGTTTTCCAGGCACTGGCATAGCCTCACACAAGACAGCTATATTATGGCCCTTTCTGCAATATCTTGCTGGCATATGCAGAAGTGTCTGCATTTGGTGGCTGATTATGAGATGGATCCCCGGCTGCAGCAGTCACTGGTTGGTGGATGTTGAGAAAAAGGAACACTCCTCTATTGTTGGTGGGATTGAAAGCTTGTACAACCATTCTGGAAATCAGTCTGGCAATACCTCTCCTGGGCATATATCCAGAAGATGTTTCAACTGGTAATAAGGACACATGCTCCACTATGTTCATAGCAGCCTTATTCATAATAGCCAGAAGCTGGAAAGAACCCAGATGTCCCTCAGCAGAGGAATGGATACAGAAAATGTGGTACATTTACAAAATGGAGTACTACACAGCTATTAAAAACAATGCATTTATGAAATTCCTAGGCAAATGAATGGATCTGGAGGGTATAATCCTTAGTGAGGTCACCCAATCACAAAAGAACTTACATAACATGTACTCACTGATAAGTGGATATTAGCCCAGAAACTTAGATTACCCAAGATACAATTTGCAAAACACATGAAACTCAAGAAGAATGAAGACCAAAGTGTGGACACTTCACCCCTTCTTAGAATTAGGAACAAAGTACACATTGAAGGAGTTACAGAGATCAAGTGTGGAGCTGAGACAAAAGGATTTCCATAAATTAAACCATTCCTGCATCCCTGGGATGAATTCTACTTGGTCATGATGGATGACCGTTTTGATGTGTTCTTGGATTTGGTTTGTGAGAATTTTATTGAGTATTTTTGCATCAATATTCATAAGGGAAATTGGTCTGAAGTTCTTTCTTTCTTGGGTCTTTGTGAGGTTTCAGGTATAAGAGTGATTGTGGCTTCATAGAATGAATTGGGTAGAGTACCTTCTCTATTCTTCTTCTATTTTGTGGAAACGTTTGAGGAAAATTGGAATTAGGTCTTTGAAGGTATGATAGAACTCTGCACTAAACCCATCTGGTCCTGGGCTTTTTATTGGTTGGGAGACTATTAATGCCTGCTTCTGTATCTTTAGGGGATATGGGACTGTTTAGATCATTAATCTGATCCTGATTTAACTTTGGTATCTGCTATCTGTCTAGAAAATTGTCCATTTCATCCAGGTTTTCCAGTTTTGTTGAGTATAGCCTTTTGTAGTAGGATCTGATGATATTTTGGATTTCCTGAGGTTCTGTTGTTATGTCTTGATTTTCATTTCTGATTTTGTTAATTAGGATACTGTCCCTGTGCCCTATAGTTAGTCTGGCTAAGGGTTTATCTATCTTGTTGATTTTCTCAAAATACCAGCTCCTGGTTTGGTTGATTTTTTGAATAGTTCTTTTTGTTTCAACTTGGTTGATTTCAGCCCTGAGTTTGATTATTTCCTGCTGTCTACTCCTCTTGGGTGAATTTGCTTCCTTTTGTTCTAGAGGTTTTAGGTGTGCTGTCAAGCTGCTAGTGTGTACTCTCTCTAGTTTCTTTTTAGAGGCACTCAGAGGTATGAGTTTTCCTCTTAAGAATGTTTTCATTGTGTCTCATAAGTTTGAGTATGTTGTGGATTCATTTTCATTAAACTCCAAGAAGTCTTTAACTCTTTCTTTATTTCTTCCTTGACCAAGTTATCATTGAGTAAAGTGTTGTTCAGCTCCTACGTGAATGTTGGCTTTCTATTATTTATGTTGTTATTGAAGATCAGCCTTAGTCCATGGTAATCCCATAGGATGCATGGGATAATTTCAATATTTTTATATCTGTTGAGGCCTGTTTTTTGACCAATTATATGGTCAATTTTGGAGGAGGTACCATGCTGAGAAGAAGGATATCCTTTTGTTTTAGGATAAAATGTTCTGTAGACATATATTAAATCCATTTGTTTCATAACTTCTGTTAGTGTCCATGTGTCTCTGTTTAGTTTCTGTCTCCAGGATCTGTCCATTGATAAGAGTGGTGTGTGGAAGTCTCCCACTATTATTGTGTGAGGTTCAGTGTGTGCTTTGAACTTTCTATAGTTTCTTTAATGAATGTGGATGCCCTTGCATTTGGAGCATAGATGTTCAGAATTGAGAGTTCATCTTAGAAGATTTTAACTTTGATGAGTAGGAAGTGCCCTTCCTTGTCTTTTTTGATAACTTTGTGTTGGAAGTCGACTTTATTCAATATTGGAATGGCTACTTCAGCTTGTTTCTTCAGACCATTTGCTTGGAAAAATGTTTTCCAGCCTTTTACTCTGAGGTAGTGTCTGTCTTTGTCCCTGAGGTGGGTTTCCTGTATGCAGCATAATGTTGGTCCTGTTTATGTAGCCAGTCTGTTAGTCTATGTCTTTTAATTGGGGAATTGAGTCCATTAATATTAACATATATTAAGGAAAAGTAATTGTTGCTTCCTGTTATTTTTTTTGTTAGAGTTGGGATTCTGTTCTTGCGGCCATCTTCTTTTAGGTTTGTTAAAGGATTGCTTTCTTACTTTCTCTAGGACATAATTTCCCTCCTTGTGTTGTAGTTTTCCCTTTATTATCCTTTGAAGGGCTGGATTCGTGGTAATATATTGTATGAATTTGATTTTGTCATGGAATACTTTGGTTTCTCCATCTATGGTAATTGAGAGTTTTGCTGGGTATAGTAGCCTGGGATGGCATTTGTGTTCTCTTAGGGTCTGTATAACATCTGCACAGGATCTTCTGGCTTTCATAGTCTCTGGTGAGAAGTCTGGTGTAATTCTAATAGGTGTTCCTTTATATGCTATTTGACTTTTTACCCTTATTGCTTTTAATATTCTATCTTTATTTGGTGCATTTGTTGTTCTGATTATTATGTATCAGGAGGAATTTCTTCTCTGGTCCATTCTATTTGGAGTTCTGTAGGCTTCTTGTGTGTTCATGATCATCTCTTTCTTTAGGTTAGGGAAGTTTTCTTCTATAATTTTGTTGAAGATATTTACTGGCCCTTTAAGTTGAAAATCTTCATTCTCATCTATACCTATTATCCTTAGGTTTGGTCTTCTCATTGTGTCCTGGATTTCCTGATGTTTTGAATTAGGATCATTTTGCATTTTGCATTTTCTTTGATTGTTGTGCCAATGTTCTCTATGGAATTTTATGCACCTAGGATTATTTCTTCCATCTCTTGTATTCTGTTGCTGATGCTCGCATCTATGATTCATGATTTCTTTCCTAGGGTTTCTATCTCCAGAGTTGTCTCACTTTGGGTTTTCTTTATTGTTTCTACTTCCCTTTTTAGGTCTTGGATGGTTTTGTTCAATTCCATCACCTGTTTGGTTGTCTTTTCCTGTAGTTCTTTAAAGGATTTTTTTGTTTCCTCTTTAAGGACTTCTACCTGTTTAGCAATGTTATCCTTTATTTCTTTAAGTGAGTTATTAATACCCTTCTTAAAATCCTCTACCAGCATCATGAGATATGATTTTAAATATGAAACTTGCTTTTTGGGCGTGTTGGGATATCCAGGACTCACTGTGGTGCGAGTACTGGGTTCTGATGATGCCGAGTGTTCATGGTTTCTGTTAGTAAGATTCTTATGTTCGCCTTTCACCATCTGGTAATCTATGATCTTATGTGTTGTAGCTGTCTCTGGCTGGAGCTTGTTCCTCCTGTGACTCTGTTAGCCTCTGTCAGCACTCCTGGGAGTCCAACTCTCTCCTGAGTCCCAGTGGTCAGAACAGTCTCTGCAGGCAAGCTCTCCTTTGGCAGGGAAGGTGCACAGAGGTCTGGAGCTCAGTTCTGCCTCCTGGCTGAAGATGAAGGCCTGAAGGGACCCTGTCCAAGAAGCTCTGTTGCTTCTGTGGCCCACACACTCTCTTTTGCAGACTGGTCTATGAGAGATACAAGATACAAGATGGAGATCTTGCCTGAGTCCCTGGGTCAGAGCCCTCCCTAGAGGCCAACTCTCCTCTGGTGGGGAAGGTGTTCAGAGGTCTGGGTCTCAGCTCTGCCTCCTGGCTGAGGATCTTTCCTGTCCTATATATGAAGATTTAAAGATCAAAATTTTTTGGTATTCTTTGTAAAATTGATTTTCATTTCAAGTGAATGGACAATATCCTCAGTATCAACTGTTAGCTGAATCTTCATTTCCTTCATCAAAATGAATTTTCCCATTTCATTAATACCTGGATCTCCCTCTGATTTCTTATTTGTATTTTTCTGGGCAGTCTTTTGTCAACCACTATTCAGATACTGCATCCATTTGGTCAAGTGGCTTTAGACATATTGGGTTCTACTAAAAAGTAGTCCTTCGTATTTTTGTTTTATTTTCATATATTTATTCTCAATGACTAACTTCACATTTCTATTATGATATTCTAGGCAGTTTTGTTCTAACTTTATTAAATCTATATTTTAAGTTACTGATGACTGCCATCCTTGGGCAGGTTGGGATTTTATAATATGAAGTTTCTCTTCAGAGATATGACATGCCCTTCCAGTGTATTTCTCTTGTGGCCTTGACAACATTTCATCTTTTCCTTCACGTGGATCTTGTGACTCCTCTTATAAGTTTCTTCCTTTAGAGACTGCCACTTTTGTAGACTATGAGAAGCTGACAGGAGCTCATAAGTCCCTCCCTTAGATCCAAGGTCTAGAAAGGCCACAGCAGTGAAAGAGATGTTGTTGGATCTCAATACAGAAGAAAAGAACTTAGAGCAGAAGGTGGAAGATGCTGTCCTCAGAAAGGCCTGCTCCCTAGCCAGGATATTTTTCAGTGAGATATGTGAAGATGGTTTGTGAAAACAGGGCAGTGATAGAAGGAAGGTAGACAAGGCAGCAAGCGGGACAGATTAGAAAATTCCATTCTACCTGGGACCCTTCCTGGCTTCTTCATTTTGCTCTGAGATGACTATTACCATCCATCACACTGGCTTGATGAGGAAAGAGCATTCCATCCCAGTATCAGTATCAACTGTCTCTTCAGGCTGTTGCTAACTAGAGTTGAGTGCTGACTACAAAGAGCACACAGTTTTGCCAGCCACTGAGCATTCTCTTCATCTCCTTTCTTTTATCTCAGTCTATGGAAGAATTAATCTCAAAACAGTAGGATACTCTGGAAACCAAAATTTTATGGGTCAGAAGCATTACCTGGGTAGAGGGTCCTGATGGGATAAGACTACTTATTTGGAGAATGAAAGCCCCAGAAAATGCTTGAGCTTTTATTCTAACACCAGAAACTCTCCACCCTAGGATATACTCTATTTTGCCGCCAAACTGACAGAGAAGGTAACAAGCCAGAATAGAGGATCTTGTCTCCCCACCAAGGCACAAATGACCTGTACAGGGTTTTGTTGGACCCCCAAAAATGTGTTCTTACACAAAAACAAGTTAATCAAACTACCTGAGACTGCCATCTCAGGAATGCCTGCTTGAAAGTCTGAGTGTAAGAATACTTTGAGAAACAAGCAGACATTTCTTTTAAGCACAATTTTTTAGCAAGAAATCGATTCACATAATTATTCAAGAGAAAGTACTGCAGAATAGAATGGTACCAAAAATAACCTATCAGTTTATTCTGATATAAGTAAACAGATGAATAAATTGCCAGGAGAGGCAGCTTTTCTTTTACAGTAAAATGTCATTCTTAGAGTAGAAATGAATGGTAAAATTAGAAAATCACCATTTGATAGACTATCACAGTCATAATTAATAAAGCCAAGAAACACTGATGGATGCTGAATCTAGTGAGTGACATTCGACAGTCATGAAGTATCTCCTAAGAACATATTTGCTACTTTCAAAGAAAAGAATAACTAAATGGAGCAAAATTGATGGAATCGTTGTAGTCAAATCATAAAATAATGGGACAAATCAACACTGTGTCTCCTTTGATAAAATGCAGTAAGAAAACAAAATCAATTCTGTTATATTTCTGCCAAAACTTCATAACCTGAGTCTAATCATTAGAAGACATTAGATAAAACCAACTGAGTGTTCTGACATGTAACTGGTACTGTTACATGGTTTAAGGAAATGCTCACAGCTGGATTCCTTCCTCCATGTGCTTTTGTTACCATGATGCTCATGTTGACTTATTTAAAGGTTCATTTAAGAACCAAAAGAAAAAGGTGGAAATAATAGAAAAAAGAAGGAAATGTCCCAGATACCAAGACTCAAGAAACATGTTAACTGCCTGCTGCAGACAGGACTGAGACCATTGATGAAATTTGAATGGATTATATAATCGCCAGGTAGGTATCAGTATTAATTCTTCTCGTCTTGGTGGCTGATTGTTATAAAGAGGGTCATTTGTTTTCTTGTTTGTTGGTTTTGCATGAATTACATACTGAAGTAGTTCTACATGACTGGACACCATGTCAACAAGTTACTCCTAATTGACTCATTAAAAAAAAAATTTAGGAGGCAGAGAGAAGGTTCAACAGTTAAGATTGTTCACTGCTCTTGTAGACAGGCTGTGCTTGGTTCCAGCACTCCTATCAGGCAACTCACAACTGCCTATTACTCTAGTTCCAGAGTAACTGTCACCCTCTTCTGGCCTCTGATGGCATCTGTATGTACTTGCACACAAAAGCTCATATAGACACACATGTATAGCCATGAATTAAAAATAAGCAGATCTTTAGAAAATATTTTATATAAAGTTTTAAAACTAATATGCCACATTAGAAATTAATGTAATGACTACTTTGGCTGAAGAAACTGTATCTGGGATAGAAGTGGGAAAATTCTGGAATCCCTGGAACTGAGTTACAGTTTTACAAGCAAAGGAGTTTGGGAAACAACACAAGAGCCACACACTGATAATGTATTTATCAATATATATGTTTACACTTCGATTTAAAAACAAAAGAAATCCCATTGAAAGCTAATCACCAGTAAATCAGCCCATCTTTTATACACACACAAGAGATGGGCGAAATCTCTCCACTGTGAGGAAATTCATTGTGGGAGCTAAGTTGATAGCTCAATCAGCAAGGTGCTCATCCTACAAGACCTGAGTTCAAGTCTGCAGAACCCATGTTAAAACGGGAGCGGAGAGAACAGTAGCACCTACTTATGTTCCCAGCACTGAAAAGGCAGACACTGTCAGATCCCTGGGGCTCAGTGACCTAGGCTAACATCAGGCTAATATATGACCCTGTCTCCAGTGGATGACATGTTAAAAGGAGATCACAGGTTGTCTGTACAAAAAGTTCATTTCCATCTTGAAGAATATTCATTGGCATGCATAGAGCTTTGTTTTGGGGTTTTGTTTTGTTTTGTTTTGTTTTAATTTTTTGGTTTATCAAGACAGGATTTGGCTGTGTAGTCCTGGTGTCCTGAAACTCTCTCTGAAGACCAGGATGACCTCAAACTCACAGAGATCCATCTGCCTCTGCCTCTGCCTCTGCCTCTGCCTCTGCCTCTGCCTCTGCCTCTGCCTCTGCCTCTGCCTCTGCCTCTGCCTCTGCCTCTGCCTCTGCCTCTGCCTCTGCCTCTGCCTCTGCCTCTGCCTCTGCCTCTGCCTTCTGCCTCTGCCTCTGACTCTGACTCTGACTCTCTCTGACTCCTCTGACTCCTCTGACTCCTCTGACTCCTCTGCTTCTGCCTCTCCCTCCCAAATGCTGGGATTAAATGCATGCACCACCAGACCCGGTATATAGAGCATTTTATTCTAGAGACTAGCATTTTGAATACTTCTATATCTTCATTTTTTTAATATAATGGAGTAGTCTACAGTTGTCTATCCAATCCTGAAGCTACTAAATCCCTGTGCTGTCTATCTCGTGTGTTCTTAATAATCTTTTTTCTTTTAATTTCCTGTCCCCTTTCTGTTTTCTTTCCAGAGTGTAACACTGAGTCAAGCACAGCCTCCATTTACACATTCCTCTTTCTGAGATGCAAGCTCTCATAAATTAACAGGAGCCATTGTGTGAGCAGAGATATAACCTAACACCACTCTGCTCTTTAAGTATTTCCCGTCCTCAGCAAGGCCCAGAGCATTTCTTTGCTGCTTCTTTGGAATTAATTAATTCATCAAATATTTATTGAGAACATACTATGAGCCCATGCCATTCTAGAAACTGGGACTACATCTGGGATTAATGTCTCTGCTCTCATGGAATTTACAGACTAGTGGAGTAAGCAGGCCATAGAGAAACAACAATAAGAATTTTTTTTCAGATAATGATATTTGCTTAGAAAACAATAACAGGTAATGAAAATGACAGGGAAAGGTCCTTTATAAGCAAAGGAATCAGATCAGAGACAGAGTGATGGCGAGCCAGACGGAATCCGAAGAATGTTTGAGGCACGGAGCAGAACAAATGCCAAAGCCTGCAGTGATAACAAATCAAGCAAATTTAAAGTAACTCTAATATAAGTTCCTGGTGACTGGGAGCAGGAAGCCGTGGCTGTTTCCATGGTTGTACTGCTTATTCCAAACACTAAAGCCTCATTCTTATCCCATACCAGGCATTCGGTATGCATTTGTGGGGGAAAAAGTCATCCTCTGGAACAGCAGAAGAACTGGACTTTAAAGCCGTGTGGGTAAAGCAGCAATGGAGAGAGGCAAGGGCAAAACGCATGGGGCCCAGGAGGCCGGTGTCTGGGGATTTATATTAGGGGACAGGATACTTCCTCGGGGTTCTCACTAGGAGGCAGATCTTACTTACCATAAGCAAACACATTATTGAGATATACACAGAGTGCAGCCTGGGTAGATGGGCTGAACATTTGAACTTGGCTTCCCAACAAAGGATTAGTCAGCCAGCCATCTTAGGCTTCCTGGTTAGAGCTTCCAACATTTTTGCACCTGGAGGTGGAGCAATGGTGACCTTATCCCCAGTTGGCTCCTCCTGCCTTTTGTCTTGTCTTCCCCCACCCCTTCGCCAACACATAACAACACAGAATTCTTTCTTCCATCTCCTTTTCCTCAGAAGAATGGCATGCCCCACTTTCCTTTGCTCCACTCTTCCTAGGAGGGAGCACCATTGCTCCACTCTTTCTAGGAGGGAGCACCATTGCTGAGCACCCAAAAGCTTCAGCCACCAAGCCCCAGGGAGCCTCCTCCCCTCACTCCCTAAAGAGCCTGGGCAGGAGAGAACACTGTACTCTCTCTTCCTTTTCCAGTTCCTGTCATTTTTACTGTTAAAACTCAAGCATGTCTTTTAAATAGACTCTACTCTCCCTGAGTTTCTAATGGTCTCCTAAAAATTTGAGTGCACAGCTTTCATAGAGGAGGGAGAACATGCGTCACTTGTCTTTCTGAGCCTGTGTTGCCTCAAAATATGATCTTTTCTAGTTCAATCCACTTACCTGTAAATTTCATGACTTCATTTTTCTTTACAGCTCTAAATATACCATAGCATGTATGCACCACATTTTTATTATCCATTCATCAATTGAAAGGCATTTAGATAGTTTCCATTTCCTAGCTATTGTGAACAGAGCAGGACAGTTTCAGGAAGCGGGACAGAAAGATTCCAAGAGCCAGAGGAACAGGAAGTGTGATGTGAGCTTGTCTCCTAGGAATGCCCGAGAAGCTACACCCATGAAATCTCAACAACATGGTTGCCTAAACAACATCTGAACAAAGACAGCACCAAGAGACATGCTAACTTGGAAGAAGGAAATCTCACAGTGCCACAACCCTAGACGAAGACCTGCAGGCAGCTAAGGAATATTAAGAGCTGGAGTAGGCTTTGCCATCTAGTTATCTAATACCAAGAGCCATGCTCAGCCTTCAAATCATAAACATACAATCAACATTTTACAGGAGATAGATAGAGAGAGGGGGGATAATTAAAGAAAAAGAGGCACAAAATTGAAAGAGAGCAGTGAGGGCATATGGAAGGGGTTAGAGGAAGAAAAGTGAATGAAGCAAATGATGTAATTACATTGCAATTTTTAAAAAAAATATTAAAATGTAAAAAAATAAAGAGTTTCCATGTATTGATTTTTGAATCTTTCTTCTTCTGCTAGAGTCTTCTGTTTGCCTGCAATCATAGTACTTCAAGTACAGGCCTATCCAATTTTCCCCTCATGCCTTAAGTTTGTGAGAACTTGTATGAAATTTTCTCCCTCACCAGCTGACACATCCCTCATAGGGTAAGGGTCTCTTCTCTCCATATTCACTGATGGACTCCTTTACAGTGCTGACCTGGGCCTTTGAAATTCACCACCCTGAGCTAGCATCAGCAATATTACTAGTGTTTAACTAAATCTGAGAACACACAGTACTTGGGTCTTGTATTACAAACTTGCAACCCAACTGACTTCATAAACTTAATAAAAACAATACGTGTTTGTAACAAATAAATAAGCCTTGGTCAATGAGAAAAGCCCTACCTTCAGCCAATCATGGGTGGCCAGTTATTCGGTCAGACTCAAAGAGGGTAATTCGGTCAGACTCAAAGAGGGTAATTCGGTCAGACTCAAAGAGGGTAAATGCAGAGCTGTACCGGTTTGAGCTATTTCTATACCTCACTTCTGATTTCTGCCCTGTGTTGTCTGCCATGTTATAGACGGCAGTTTCTGAGAAAGCTGAAAACTGCCCAACTTGCAAATTATTCTTTGCCCAATTAAACATTGTTAAATTTAATTGCTCTTGAGTTTTTCTCCAAGCAGTAGTAAATCAGAGATAATATTCTTTGAGCACTAGCTAGTGCCTATGAAGCGGGCCCTGTACCGCCATTTAAAAGATGAGGAGACCCAGAGAATGTGGCATCTGTGTAACTTGCCGAAGGGAACACAGACATTAAGAGACTGAACCAGGGAAAGTACTGAGGCACCTTGAGCCCCCACCCCCACTCCCAGGGAATGACTTAAGAAGTTGAAAATGGACAGAGCTTTAATAGTACTTATTTGACCCTGAACATAAGAGAAACATCTAGAGAGGATTAAGGCTAATGCTGACTGTCAGTTCCTCAAAGCAACACGCCAAAGGTCAAAGATTCAAAGCATCGGTGCTGTTTGTTTTGAGGTGAGCCTGCTCTACCTCCTGGAGAACTTTGTACCATTTAGAGTTTGAAGTTCAGGAGAAGCCTGCTTTGATTCTGAAAGTAAACCTTCTTCCCATCATATCTGTGAACACTTTGCACTGCCAACAAGCTGTGCTCTTATTACAAGTCTGAAGTCCCGCCCAAGCCCCGCCCTGGTTGCCTGCAGGTGCAGAACCTCTCAACAGGCAAGCATCTAGTGTCAGGCAAACTCTCTTCAACTCTGAGAGGCATCCCTTTTTCTGACCAGTGTTTGTTTCAGATACCCAACCAACCACACAGACATCTAGGACCCTAGTTGCTGCTGTGAAACCAGATGCAGGATGGAACTTAGCAAAACTAACGTGAAGGATGCTGGAAGAAGTCATGAAAATCTGCCCAGTTATCATCAAATGCTCCCCTCTCTCCTCCCTCTTCTAAAATGGTCCTCACCCTTTGTTTGGATGGGAAGTTGACCTGTGAGGCATTCCTCCTCATTTCTCCCTACTCTCTAGACAAAGGATAAACTTTCCTTCACTCTATAAACAGAACTTGGTTTTGTCATTGGCCCAGCCAATGAGATAATTGAGGAAGAAAAAAAAAATCCAGTCTGGGTCTAGACAAATGCCTCAGAGGTTAAGAGCAAGAGCTTGCAGATGACTCAGTTTCATTTCCAGCATTCATGCTGAATGGATCACAACATCCTGTAAATCCAAATTCAGGGCATCCGATGCCTTTTTCTGGCTCCTGCAACACTGCATACATGTGCACATACCCACACATACCCACATGCACACCCACATAATCTAAAATTTAAAAATAAATATTTTTTAATACAGAAACAAAATTGAGGCAGAGAGTTATCAGTATTGTTAGAGTCTCTAGGGGACCCCTTAGACCTTCCCCTCTTCCCTGAGTGGTGTGTGCTGAAAACTAGATTCCCACGTAAGAAGCATAACCTCAACCTTAGGTTGTTTAAGAAACCCAAGTTAGACCTAATCTAAACATGGCTGTCCTAAAGGTTTCCTCCTCCACATCTGAGTTTCAAGAAAGACAATAAGAACCTCTGTTGTCTCTACACCTGGCAGAATGTAGAGAATCTCAGAGTCCTAGAGAGCGAGGTCACATGTATGTAACCAAGGCTGAGGGCTAGTGGGTTTCAGATTGGGACACTGTAGTAGTCCAATCAGAGAGGATCTATCCTATGAATTAGGAAAGCCTCTCCCTCCCTCCCCCCCCCACTCCAAGAATCCTGACATTTTCCAGTATTATTACCTGAGTTCTCCCCAGTACTCTGAGACATCCCATCAAGAAAGATATGAGGACTTAGAGATCAGAGAAGGTATACCTGGTGCCTAGGTGACTCAAGAACAATTGACAAAATGTGTGGGAAATCAAGAGCTCCATAAAGGAGATTCTCTTTATTGGTCCTGAAGCTGAATGACTAACTTGCTTGGTGTAACCTAAGTCAAGGTTCATGGAGAGCCTAATCATGGCCAGGTAGGCAAAAAGTTGACCCAAAGAGAATTTATGTTTCACACTGTGATGTTTTGAATATGCTTGGCCCATGAAGTGGCATTATCAGGAGGTGTGGCCTTGTTGGAGTAAGTGTGGCCTTGTTAGATGAAGTTCCTTATTGTGGGCATGGGCTTAAAGACTCTCATCCTAACTGCCTAGAAGCCAGTCTTCTGCTTGTCTTCAGAACAAGATGTTGATTTCTCAGCACCACCTGCACCATGCCTGCCTGGATGCTATCATGTTCCCACCTTGATGATAATGGACTGAACCTCTGAACCTATAAGCCCGTCCCAATAAAATGTCCTTCTAAGAGTTGCCTTGGTCATGGTGTCTGTTCACAGCAGTAAAACACTAAGACAAACACTGAATTTAAACAATGATAGTACAAGAATGTGTTAAAAGACAAAAACTCAGAAGACAAACAATTAAAAAGCATTTTCTTCAAAAATAAGTAATCACTAGAAAAATTTAGAAAACTTTAGACAGCAACAGCACATCTTACATTTCTAACCAAGTTTTTTTTAAAGACTTGATCAAATGAGAGCTGAAAAAAAAACACACTCTATCTATAAAAAGAATTTAAGACAACTGAAAAAAAGCATTGCAGAATTTTAAACAGCATTGGAGATAGTGAAAGTCTCAATATGCATAAAGGAAAATCTATAATGCGGAGGGTAGTTTGAGGGAAAGTGTATCAAAGTATGAGAAGTGGGACAGAGATAAAAGCAAACTGGGGCATGAGAAGAGAGACAGAGAAGAAATTCCACACAATAACAGTTGCTCATCCACAGAAAGGCATGGAACAAAGGAACCCGAAGCAATGAACACTTGTTAGAGTTTTGAATCTTCAGACTGGAAAAGATTAAAGATAGGAAAGATGGTTCTAATTTATAATCATCACATCCTGATGGTGGGGCCAAATGCTAGAAAACAAGATTCCTGTATTTGTTAGCTAACACAATAAAGCACAATAAAATGTGCCAGGTATATCTGTAAAGGTAAATGAATATTTTGGCAGCACTGTAGTTAGATGCGTACAAGTCTTCAAAAAAAAAAAAAAAAAAAAAAAAAACCGTTGGCTCATTTGCTCTAAGCACCTAAATGTAATAGCTCTGAGCTTTGTTTGAACATTGCAATGACTTGAGAGCTTTTAAAATTCTGGAAGTTTGAGTCTTAACTCCAGAAATACTATTTTTAATTGGCCTGATATGTGACAAGTGATTCTAAAGTGCAGCCATATTTGAGACCCTCTTTTCTGAATGCCTGTGCTAGTGAATAGAGAGAAGTAAAGAACCCTGGTTTGTTGGAGGTATGTAGAGGGACCAAAAATTAAAAGGTAAAAATAAATTTTGATCCCCAGCAGGCACCTTATTGGTCAGGGACACAGCTGGTGTTTAGAGAACAGTACAATGAACTTTAGCTCAAGGCTTTAGGACTGAACACCCTATCAACACACACCTGATTGAGCTCATCTAGCAATAGCTCTAAGTTCCATGTAATGGCTAGCTTTAATTACCAACTTGACATAGCCCAGAATCACAGGGGAATAGAGCCTTGATGAGGGTTTGTCTACATTAGGTTGACCTATGACCATGTCTGTGGGGGATTATCTTAATGTATGTGAGAAGACCCAGCTCAGTGTGGGTGGCACCATTCCCTAGGCAAAAGTCCTGAACTATATAAGAAAGAAAAAATCTAGATAAGCACAAACAAGCATGCAAACTAGCAAACTAGCAAACTATACATTAACTTTTCTCTGCTGTTGACTAGATGTGCTGTTGACTAGATGTGCTGTTGACTAGATGTGCTGTGGTTAGCTGAAGCTCTTACTTGACTTCCCACAGTGAAGGACTATAGCCAGCAGTTGTGACGTGGAATAAACTGCTTCTTTTTTCCCCTAAGTTGCTATTTGGTCAGGATGCTTTATGGCAGCAACAGAAATTAAGCTAGAAAACCCCACATATTTGCATCTCTAATGTCTCCCATCAAAATCTGATCCTCATTAAAAACCCTACCAGAGCCTGGCGTGGTGGCACATGCCTTTAATCCCAGCACTTGGGAGGCAGAGGCAGGCGGATTTCTGAGTTTGAGGCCAGCCTGGTCTACAAAGTGAGTTCCAGGACAGCCAGGACTATACAGAGAAACCCTGTCTCGGAAAACCAAAACAAACAAACAAACAAACAAAACAAAAACAAAAAAACCCTACCAGGCCTGCTGCATCCCCAGCTTCTAGCCCAGGATGGTAGTTATCTCTGCCCCCATGAGTATGCCTTCTCAGCTCCCCTTTACCACGGGCTTCCTGCCCACCTAGAACTCTGCAACCCCTGAGCTAGACACCCAATTGGGAGAATTCTCAGGAGGCTGCACCCACAGACAAGATACATGGATGGAGAGACCTCTTCATGGCCTTGGAATGAACAAAGCCTCTGTAGTTATGGTCTAGATCAGATTGAATGTAAGGCTCACAGTGAAAGCCTCAAGTGGCTTTCATCACCACCTCCAAAGTCACAGCATGGAAAGCAGAGAGAGAAGTGGCCATCCGTTAAACCTGCTAGGCCACAAGGCTATGTCTTCTCACCTCCTCGGGGGATTAAGAAACCACAGGCTGGTGTGCTTCCTGGATCACAGCTCCTCACCCAGGCAGGCTTTTTACCCTAACTCAGAGTGGCACAGTCATAAGCCTAGAATGGTAATCATAAGCTACCTGAGGCAGAGGCTCCCCCCCTGACTGCAGAAAACAAAAATCCAGGAAACTCAGTGTTCCTTCCACCACTCTGCCACTATCCCACTCTTAGTACACACATAAACTGGGTTATCCTCCTGGAAAAATGTATAGAAGATTGAGATTCTGGATTTGAACATCTGTAATCCTTCTGTCTCAGGTCCCTCTACCTTGACCTTAAATGTGCCACAGTCAGGGTGTTTCAGCTGGTAAATGGTTTTCCAAAATTGCCCCCTTGGAGCCATGAATCAAAGCTCTAAGAGCAAAGAGAGTAAGATAAATCACAAAATGAGAGATCGATATAGGTTATTTATTAACGACTCCATGGTACAGGCTGGAGCTCCAGAAGCTGTATGTGGCATTGCCTGGTAAATTAGGACAGTCACATCCTGGGAAGAGACATAAAATATGGCAGGGAGGAGACTTTGTTCACAAAGGAAACCATTTAACATTGCTTAGTGTAATGAAAAATTAGGAAATTGGGCACATTTAAGAAAACTGTATACATCGCCACCCACTAAGCAGAATGGATAGCCATTTAAAATGTTAGTTGCCAATTTTATGGTACAACATGGCAAACGTTTATAATTAGAAAAGAGAAAAATATAAGATTAGTCTACATACTGCATTTTAAAGAAGTAACTACTTTAGGGAAAAGGCTGTAACACCAGCAGATAATGTGCTCCTATTGTGATAGTAGAATTAGGTATGATTTTCTCCTCCAACATTACCATAATGTGCTTTAGTGCTACTGAGATGAGTGTGTGTGTGTGTGTGTGTGTGTGTGTGTGTGTGTGTGTGTGTAATTAAGAAGCAAGGAAAGAGGAAATGCAGATTAGAGTCCTTAAAGCTCCAGAACCTACTGCTGCATTTTATGAGTAAGACGCTCAGTCTGGACGGCTATCTGGCTTTTACACCCGATGGACTAAACCAGAGAATAACATCAGTGAGACAGTATCCTTAAGATACAGGAATAAATAACAAAGTGTTTTAAAATATGTAAATTCCATTCTAAGGCATTGTGAGTTTGTGTAAAAAAAAAAAAAGAAGAATCAAACTAATTTATCATGATCTCATCACAGTTTTTCATTGATATTCAATGAGGAATTGATAATATTTCTCCACTGACTGAATAAAAAAAAATCAGATGTTGATTAACATATTCCAGCCACACAACCAAAAAAAAAAAAAAAAAAAAAAAACCCACCACTTTAAAAATCGTAGTCTGATTGTAGATTCTTTTTAGTGGTGAATAGTTATATTTTCTTTTAAATTGTCCTTTCCAAAGGACTTCTTCCAGCAGATTTTTTGAAGGATGTGCCTAGCTCAGTGTAACTGCTTCAGAACTTCAGCCCTTCCTCTCTTCTTGCCCACTTTCCCAATAAAAGAGATATACATTATGAAAACAGAAAAGGATTTTATAGAAAAAATACTTGAACAAAAAGTATGTTTTCCCAGTGTGAAAATTGCTTTATTATTAACATCTGGGCTCTGCAGACAAGTCAATAAAATATAACTTCCAACACTGTGAGTGGGTCCTGGAAAATTATTCATTTCATGGAGTCCACAACACCTCCAAAATTGGAACTACCTCCAAAATGGATATGCTGAACAAATCTTTAAAATGAGGGAGACAGAGACAGAGACATACACAGGAGAGAAAGAGAANCTTTATTATTAACATCTGGGCTCTGCAGACAAGTCAATAAAATATAACTTCCAACACTGTGAGTGGGTCCTGGAAAATTATTCATTTCATGGAGTCCACAACACCTCCAAAATTGGAACTACCTCCAAAATGGATATGCTGAACAAATCTTTAAAATGAGGGAGACAGAGACAGAGACATACACAGGAGAGAAAGAGAAAGAGAGAGAGAGAGAGAGAGAGAGAGAGAGAGAGACTGTCCCTGTGAACCAGTTAACAATCCCTGCTGATTCCCTCCTGCTGCTGCTGACACAGCTCTGTAACTGTTCGAATCATTTCATTGTGCACAGGGTGCAATAAATCAGCCTCCAATGTGACCTGACCCTTCCCTCCGGCAGGTCGGTAGGAACCTCCTCTCTTTTCCTTGGAGTTTGTGATGATTCATAAAAAATATGTAAGGATCTAAGCTTTCCTAGACACCTTGGTGTGTAGGATTCTCCCTGATTTAAAGCCCCTGCAGATGAGAGAAACACCCCAAAGTGCAGCAATCCGAGTAACAGTCTTCGGGAAAAGAAAAACACCCCGAGGCAAGGCGAGATGTTTGTCAACTCTGTGCGGCCTTATTGAATAAATAACATGCGAAGGAAGCACTGGGCTGTCACTTTATTTAATCCTAGAGCAGCCTAGAATTCCTAGACCCTGGAATCTTCTCAAAGATTCCATCTGCCTAGGATAGCAGTACCCTGTCCTCCATGGTGGAAGACTTGCCTACACACTGTAATCACTTGAGCAATTTTATAAACACTGGCACCTAGGTCTCATCACCAGAGACTCCAGTGTCATGATCTGGGTTGAAGTCTTGGCTTCTAGAACTTTAAAAACTCACCAGGTAACTCTAATTGGCATCTAGAGTTGAGATCTACTTGTGTAGAAGAGTCTCTTCATGATTCTGTGCCTGTGAAGAATGTAAAGGATTGTCTGAGACGTTCATATCTGCACAGAAAGTGAGGGTTCCCGGTTGGAGAAGATAACAGTGTGCCAGGAGAATAGTCCAGATAATGTTATCTTAATATTGAGACTGGATAAATAAGAACAATACATAGAATGGGGGGGGGGGTTAAAGGTCAACTAGTAGAATGCTTGCTTGCCTTGCACAGGGTCTTAAGTTTGGTACCCAGCACATATAAGGCATGGTACTACACACACATGTAATCCCAGAAATCAGTAGTTAGAGGCAGGAGAATCAGAAATTAAAGGTCATCCTTGGTTACAGTGTGAGATTGAGGCTTAAGATGCAAAATACCTTGTCTCAAGAAAAACACTATATATACATATACATATACATATAATAAATATATTAAAAGAGAGAAAGTGCTTTAAAATGAATCTTTCCAAAATCTCCAAACAAGTGTTAAAAAGGCCTTGGTGTCTAGCATACAATAAAAGCTCAGATCAGAATAAGGTATTTTAGCTTCATTTCTGGGAGATGAGCTCACAGAAAACTTCCTGTTCCCCTAGCTCTTACAATCTTTCCACACATGCAACCTCTTCCATTATGAAGTCTCATCAACACTACTACCTAAACAAGACCTGAATAAGGATGACACCAACAGACATGCCAACATTGAAGGGAAAAACTCATGAGGCCTCAACCCTAGACAAAGAACTACAGGCAGCTAAGGAATGCTGAGAGTAGAGGCAGAGGGGAATAGTGTTTCCCAGGAAAGAGCACACCAGTTGATTCTCCAATATCAAGTGGTCAGCCCTTACAACATAGATATACTGTGTGTGTTTGTGTGTGTGTGTGTGTGTGTGTGTGTGTGTGTGTGTGTGTGTGCACGTGTGCATGTGGTGTGTACGTGTGTGTGTGTGTGTGTGTGTGTGTGTGTAGCCATAATTAAAGAAACATAATCCACACATATAAGAACAAGCAAGGAGAGGTGCATAGGAATGGTTAGATGAAGGAAAGGGGGGTGTAATTATATTTAATTTCAAAAATAAAATATTTTTTAAAAAAAATAGGGTGAGGCTAGAGAGATGGCTCAAAGGTTAAGAGCACTGGTTACTCTTCCAGAGGACCCAGGTTCAATTCCTAGCACCTACATGGCAGTTCACAATGGTCTATAACTCCAGTTATATGCAGTCAAAACACTAAGGCACATAAGATAAAACTAAATAAATCTCTAAGAAAAAGTATAAGGTAGTTTTAAATAATGTGAGGGATCTTCCCTATGTCAGGCAGCTGTCACCCTCAGAACCTTGATGGGACATTATGGGATCACTTATTTGTGTTTGTATGACATGGAACATGCACCAAAACTGGGCCAGGAGGATTCCCTGTTCTAGATCTTTCTTTAAATACAGCTACCTGCCTTGAAGTTTATCTGGAGCTAAGAATGCCCACCGGATAAGACTAGTTCTGTAAGCACACTGGGCATAGAGTCTGACCTAGCAGTTCCCAAGTCAGTGAGTCTGCGCGCATGATCAAAACCCCAGAGGTAATGATTTCCCTATTAGTAGACTACAGTGTATCACTGGGCAAGGTATCCAGGGAAATTAAACTAGGAGTCTCCATTTTCTGTAGGAAAAAAACAACAACAAATAAACCCACTTAACTTACTTTCTGGTCCAGGTGAAATGAACAGATATCCACAGAGGAGATAGAGACCAGAAACTGAAGGGAGGCAATCTTGGCAGGTTACCAGGCCAACCCATGGGAGGCAAGACAATAGTTATCTTGGGATGGAGCTATTTAGAAACCAAAGCATCATTTCCCTTCTTTTCAGGGGATTCTAGGGCCCAAAACTATGTTTTTAAAACTTGTTGTGGGTGACGTTTTGTTGTTTTTGATTAATAATCTGGAGCCACTTGCGTTCTTCGTGTTAAACTTTGCTTTACTGCAACAGAATAAAATCTGAGATAGTAAAAAACACAGGGCAAAGAGTCACAAATTTAATATTCTCCTTACTTTGTCAACTTGCATTACAAATCTATGTCTGTTGGACCCTTTCTCCACCTTTGGGGAGATCTGTAGTCCCTCTTCTAGGCTCTAAAGAGACCAGATCTTACCAAAGAGATAGGTCCCCATACATTCACCTGCACCTACATAAATCCCTGTCCTAACTGTGACATTGTCGTGATACCTCCTATTGGAGAATATGCAAAGCCTCTTTCATGAACAATAATACAGTATTTCTACCTGACACAAGAATATGCCAAGCTTCTGAACTGTATCAGGAAGTTCACCTGCTAGTTTTTAGCTTCTCCAATGTGGGCTCCTGACTGTACAGTACCATGTTGCATCTGCTGCTTAGATGCTACCATTCAGGCCAGAGTTAGGCCTAACCTTTGTACCAAATGTCAATTTTCAATTACAAAAGAAAGTTGTGTGCATCGTTAGCCATCCTGCGGTGCTCTGACCTGAGCTATTGCTCAATCTTCTGGATTTAGCCTATAAATGAATTACAATGTCTCTTCAGGCCTTGCCTGAAGATTAGAATCAAAAGTCTCTATTTTCTGTAGAAAAAAAAAAAAACTAAATAAGTCCACTTAACTTACTTGCTTGTAAATAAGGCATAATATTTTGCTATGATTTTAAGTGCCCATGTACATGTGTGTGCATATGTATGTGCATGCAGGCATAGGTGTGTGTGAGGTTGTGTATGCACGTGTTTACACATGTGTGTAGAAGCCAGAAAAAAATCTTGGAGATCATCATCAGGAACGCCATCTATGTATTTTGAAACAGAGTCTCCCATTAATCTGGTTTACCAGCTTAGGTCAGACAGGCCTTTAGCCTCCATGATCCTCTTGTTCCTACCTCGACAGTGTTGAGACTACAAACATGATGTACCATTCCTGGCATTGTGCAGGCTCTGGGGACTGAACTCGGGTCCTCGGGCTTTCAAGACAAGTGCTTTACCAACTGAGCCATCCTCCTAACCATTGCCTAGTTTTGATGTCAAGGTTTAAGTAGAGCAGGGCTCTCTGTCTTTTTAACTTGCATTTAATGCTCCTGGATAAGCTTGATGCATGGTCCCTGGAAATCCCAGTGCAATGACACAGCAGTACCAATACCTAGAGCGACCAACATGGAAGGTTGGTATTATCCACTTATAAAAAAAATTAAAATAACAGCACCAACATTCCCAAATCAAAATCATCCTCAGCTCAGCCAATATCGTTTTATTAAATTACATCGAACAACTTCATATATTATGACAATTCACCAGGTACCTAGGAATACTTTTTCTAAGAAGATTACATCAAAGTATATGCCAGAAAGGTAAATTGCTTAAATTTAAGCACTATAGAAATATTTATTAAGATTTTTTTTAATCCACACTGAATGTAAATACTGCCTGTTAAAATTTCCCTGGATAAAATAATCAGGGCCAGAGGCTCTCTGCTAGACTGTGTGTAACAAGGTAGCCATAATTGAATTCTAAAGAACATATTAGCTCATCCCACATCCCTGAGGAGTTGGGACGGCCTTCTATAATTAAGACATATCTCCTGGTTAGATTCGTTAACTAGAAAAGAGCATCAACCCTCTCTCCCACTTAGCTGAGTGTCAGGGTGTATGGATCTGCCCTAATTGGACAATGGAGAATTATCTGCACTCACATTTTTGCTTAAGAATGTATTTCCCTAACTCTTGGGCTTCTAAATGGTTATCAAAGGTCAATTAGGGAAATAGATATTCATAAATAATTTCTTTAAAGACACTCTGTTCATCCTCCTAATGGTCTGAACTGAATTCATAGCAAATCAGAAACACACATGCTTCCAACCTAGACAAAACTCCAACAGCACTGTTTTCATGGTGTATAATATTTAGGCATGTAGTACAAAGCCAACTAGTAACAACAGAGGGTGGCTCTTATACAAACTTCTGTTTGTGTAATCATATCTGGCTCTTATGATGACCTTTAAATGAATTAAATCATTTCTCTTGACTTATAGGTAAGAAAACTGAGTTCAAAGAAGTCACATAATTGTATGATATAAAACCAAGACATGGACCTGATTTTAGAACCTCTAAATTTAACCATTCTATCCTATGCCTTCCCTAAAATAATGATTGAATGAGCCCCTTCTCCAACCTGAATAAGGCCTTATGGAATGACTTCATTGTTTACCCAGTCTGGAAAGACCATGATAAAGGATGCCTCTAGGAAAAGCCAGCAATATTGAGGGGTCTGTTTCTATAAAGCAGCCAAACAGACTGAAACAAATGTATTCCATCACTGCACTTGACTACAAATTCTTGAATCTCAAAAGTCTTTAGATTTTTGTTCTCAAACTGAAAATCTAAAAGGGAAGAGTATCAGAACCCCACACCTGAACCCCATGAATGATCAGCTATCTCTAAAGTAGAGCTGTTCACCTCAGAGAGACTCATCACAAAAGATTCCAGCAGCAGAGGGTAGTATGGCTTTGATATGATTCTGCGTGACAGTGAGAGTCAGCCTGAACTTAGAGTCTTGATTTCAGAGGGTCAATAATGAAGTTAGTCATGAAACTGCTCAAATTCATTCAAGCCAAAGGTGACTTTATTGACTCACGAACAGGGGAAGTTCAGGTGCAGGTTTTATTCCAGAAAGAACTGGTTCTGAGCACAGTGTAGTCAGTGCTCCATCACTCTGGGTTACCCAAACAAGACCTGCATGATGACACCAGTTGACGTGCAACATGGACAGAAGAAATTTCACAAAGACACAACCCTCTATGAAGAGCTAGAGGTAATCAGTGGCTGCTGAGAAAAGGACAATCAGTCTTCTTCAGGGAGGGGCCCTCCTGATAGATTATCCAGTGTCCAGTCTTCATCAAAATACAAGAAGCACTAAATGTAATCAGTAAGGTGGATGACTGATAAATAGATGATAGATACATAGATAGATGATAGATAGATAGATAGATAGATAGATAGATAGATAGATAGATAATAGGTATTATGCATATGTATATATGCATAAGGCTAATAATAAGACGTCATGAATTTGAGAGAGAATTAGGAAGGATAGGAGAGGATCTGGAGAGGGAGGGAAAGTATGTAAATACAGCACTCAAGATGACATTCTAAAACAAAAACAATAAAATATTATTCTCCTTTCTGTGCATCTATTTTCTCATCTATGTGAGGGAGAAGGATTATGTCCAAAATTTTTTCAATTAAAAATATATATGCATATATATATATATATATAACCATGGGTAAGTCAAATTCTCTTTGGTAGAGTCCTAGTGGGATGCTTATGCTGGAAGCCTTCCATTTAAATTCCGTGCTCTAGTGCTGAGGACCACAGAGCAGAGAAGTGAAAGGCCATATTCACAGAACAGACCTACAACATCTGCTGGGGCTAAAAGGTTCATAACCAGAGACAAGAAAGAGAATGTAATCCCAGGAGGTGCCTCAGGGCTCACAACAGTAGGTCAGGACCACAGCTGCGACTTAATAAACACATCACCCTGTGCTTTATAGTTCAGTGCCCGCCAGTTCAAAACATTGGGACTAAGTGTCCCACCAACATAGACTGTGTTGATCTGTTCTGGAGATAGCACAAAGTCCCACATGTTCACATCTCCGATGTCTCCCACCAAAGACTGCTTTGCATCAAAGCTACCACCATACGAGTCCTGCTCCTGCCCCAAGATGATGCTTGCATCTGTCCCCACAGTGTAGCCCTTGTTCAGACTTTTCCGCGCCTTGGGTTTCCCATCAATCCAGAACTCTACAATCCCTGTAGCAGACTCCCAGCTGGTACAGATGTGTGTTGGAGCCTCATGAATCTCCGAAACCATGAATTGTACTTCAGGACCACCCACTGCAAAAGCATACCCTTTATCCTTATTCCAAAATATGAGAATGTCGTTAGAGTTCTTCTTGGTAGCATAAGAGAAGACACTGAAGCTGCGGATTGTGCTCAGAGCAGTGTAGAAATGGAGACACAAAGTAAAGGCATTCAATGGCTTCTTTGACTCTGCTTCCAGAGACACATAGGAAGTATCTGACTCCTTGGGAAATACAAAGGCCTTTTTAAACATGTCTGTGAAACAGAAAACCAAGAAAGTGAGTAGTTTCTCAGATCATGAAGACTTATCCCTCCCTTACAAGTAGAGTTTGGAATCAAGAGTCATCTGGTCCTCTCCCAGGTTACATAAATACACAGCTACCCCTGATCCTGATCCTTGATTCCTTATGCAAAATATTAAGTTCCGACCATTCTCCCGTGGAAAAAGAATCTTTATAATAGCTCCTACCTTCATGGCTAAAAGCCTGAGAGAAGCTGATCATGATCAGAAAGCACCATAGTAGCTTCTCCATGGATATTGATGCTGCTGGGATCTGGACTAAGAGGACAGCGTTTTTGTCTGAAAGATCAAGGACGAGGAGTCCTGGAACGCTTGCCTCAGGTCCAGCCTATCCTTAGATTTATAACTATAGCAGATGGAGGGGCTGAACCACTTTGTAAATGATTTCCTAACACTGCCTCTTGGGGTAAACGTCAGACCACTGGGAGGAAGGGAAGCAAAAAAATTCATTCTAGAACAGAGAAATCAATGTGGGTTATTTATTACAAGCTCCTGTGACCCCTGAATCACCAGCTTCTGTGTGACAGGAAAAATGAGAACGCTTCCCAAGGCTCCACTTGGCCTGGCTCTACTGAGAAAATAATGGGAAATTTTAGCTTAATAGATGAGCGCTCATGTGTGTGCATATGATGGTTGCATCTCCAGCGTCTGCTAACCTCTCCTGGAAGCTGCTCTTTCCATATTGGGAAATGAAGAAGACAAGCACTCCATTCCCAGTACCAAGAACAAATTTTCCCTGGCCAACTGCCTAGTCTTATCAGAGACCTTTGACTGAATGGAACACCTGTCCTATCCCAAATGGACCATTGGGCTCAATCTTGTGAAATAGACTGGGTTTTTGTTTGTTTATGTGTTTGCTGTTTTGGGGTTTTGGAGGTTTTGGTTTGGGGGTTTGTTTGTTTGTTTGTTTGTTTGTTTGTTTTTATATAATGTGGAAGCTTCAGGGAGGAGTCAGGATGGTCAGCATTTGCTTCTTTTGTTCAGAGTCTAAGAAGTCCCTCCACACTGCCTAGCAACAGTTAAGCAGTTCTCTGCTTACCTCAGTCTTCTAGTTGAATGCCATGCTCCTTGGCCTTGCTTCTGAACCCCTCACAATCTCATTCATTCTTTCATTCCATTCATGAGTTGCCCTCTAATTGAGAAATTAAAGAAAAATAGTGTATCTCTGAAGCAGAAAACTATTCATTCAGTAATTCCATTTTTAGTTAGATGCATTCCCATCCGACCAAAGACAAT
The DNA here is from genome assembly GCA_902729485.2 of Mus minutoides. Lineage (NCBI taxonomy): Eukaryota > Metazoa > Chordata > Mammalia > Rodentia > Muridae > Mus > Mus minutoides. The sequence goes on along the minus strand of LR749651.1, from coordinate 8,674 downwards.
TTCTCAGCATCAGCTATAGGTCAGAATGAGATTTGGACAGAAAAGAGACATTCTCTAGGTTGTATACTTTATAGTGAAGATACAAGGCTTCTCTTTTGCTCCTTCCTTGTCCTCTGGTTAGGACTGATGGAGAGGGAGAGGGAGAGGGGGGTGGAGGGGGAGAGGGGGAGGGGGAGGGAGGAGGGAGGAGGGAGGAGGGGGAGGGGGAGGGGGAGGGAGAGGGAATCACCTTTCCATAACAAGCTGCAAGCAGAGGTTGACACAGCAACTCAATAGGTTGAACTGGTAAATACTATCATAAAGCCATTGTTTCGACCCTTGAATATCATATACACAAATACTTATTTAAAGAATATGCAGTCTTAAATTTTGTTAAATTGCTATGAATTTGGTCATTCCCCTATTGAAGCTTGGTTGCTACCACTCCGAGTCTTTCCACTATAAAATCTACCTGCTTTTCTGACTCCCCATAAAAAAATAAACAGTTGCTGAATATATCTAAGGTCAAATTTGCACCTTTAGAGCAGGCTCAGATGACCCATAATCTAATGAATTTTCCCCCTGTGTTTCTTCCTGCCTTACACATAATTAATTTCACCTTCATTCTATCATTTCCCCAAATGCCAAAACTACAATAAACATGGCATTTTAAAGAAGGAAGAGAAAGACAGAGGGGAAGAGAAAGAAGGTAGAAAGGTTATTTGCAGCCAAGATCTTCATTGTCCTATATCTTCCTCCTTAACCCAAGGATTTCTGGTTCTGACCTCTATCACTTAAGAAGAAAACAACTTAAACCGCTCTCTCTCTCTCTCTCTCTCTCTCTCTCTCTCTCTCTCTCTCTCTCATATTAAATTTAATAACCAATTTTCTAGGGTTTTTTAAATCTTAGGCAACATCTGACATTCAGCACAGTTCTTAACTCTTTCATGAAGTCTTGCACACTGTTTGTAAAATGAACAAATTTAAAGGCCTTAAGATGTGATTTTTGGTCCCACCACTCCAATTTTGACTCCCAATTATGAGAGACAATCACATTGAGTCTTTGAATTCATCTGTTACCAGTGCTCTTACTAGACTCTAACCTTCAAAAGTAGGTTATTCACAAATCCCTTTGCCTTAATTTACACATTTCAGTTGGTTTATGATATTTACATCTTAAGGAGTTTGGGAAAATAGAAATACCTTTGTATCAATCCCTGGACCTAAGACCTTAGTTTCATATTGGTCATCTCTTGCCCTGAAACATCCTGGCATCTTTACATAGGAAACCTGCCAGAATTTTACACAAAAACAGCACACATTTAAACTGAGCCACAAAAGCTGAAGTAAGAGATTCATGAATGTCTTATCTTCCTTTCCTGTTGTTATGACAAAAATAGCTGAAAAAACGCAACTTAGGGGAGAAAGGATTTATTTTCATTCATAGCTCCAAGTTACACTCTATCATAACAGAGAAGAGAGGCTTTTGAAGGAGTTGGTCATATCACAACCATAATTAGAAACAGAACAATGGATGCATACAAGCTTGTTCTCAGCTCACCTTCTCCACTCTCATGTAATTTTGTATCCCCTGCATAGGGAATTGTGCCACTTGCAGTGGGCAATCTTCCCACCTCAGTTAAGGTCATCAGACTCCCACAGAGCAGACTGATCTAGACAGTCCTTTACTGTCTCTTACTTACTTTTAGTCCTTTACTGACACTCTCTTCCCAGGGGATTCTAGATTGTATTAAGTTGAAAATTAAAACTAACCATTATAGAGACTAAGAGAATAATATGACATAGCTACCAACCTCCAAACTTTATTTTCTACTACCATACACAAACTTCAAAATAATGTTTGAACCCCTCTAGCCACAGTAGTCCATTTTTAGTAAATAAATGTATTTATAATCCAAATTTTTATTGTTCTGCCAGTCAAAATTCTATAGATTATAACAGTTCATTGTTTTATTCACCCCATTAACTCAATTAAGTCATTAATAAAGCATTTACTCCATAGTTCCCACTTCCTAGTCACCATTAGAATTATCAGTTTAACCAGAAAAAAAATACCGCATTTGTACTCATAATGTATCGCTATACTACTTCTACTACTTGTATAAACTTCCTAATAAAATAATCTATAAAAACATTGTTTCTAAGGCCATTTTACTTTAAGCAATTGAGAGGCTTTGAAGGTTTATAAATAAGGTCATAAATAAGGAAATTATATACTTGGATAAGTGTTTCTAAATTTTAATGGAAGAAAATATGAGGGTTGTATTGAAGTAAGTAAGATTATAAATTCATAGACTTAATGGACTTTACATCAATTTCACCATGACAAATGTTAGAAACTGCTGCTAAAGATCACAGACTAAGCCATTAGCCAGACAAGTTAAGGTAAATGTGACAAGTGTCAGAACTAGGCAGGAACAGTTAAGAACTCAGGGGAGACAGATTTGAGAGACATGCCAAAACCACGAATGAGAATGGAAACTTGACCAAATGCAAAATGTAAAGACTTCTCTCATTTGCATATCAAACACTATGTGAGTGAGGCCAAATCAGCTTGTGGAATCACACCTAGATCAGTGGCTTTCACTTACTAGTGACTAGTCCCTAGCCCAAGCTGAGCTTCCAAGGTGAAATAAATGAATAAATAAATAAATATAAATAAATAAATAAATGTGCACGTTGACTTATACAAATAAAATCAAGTATGCCTGTTTTTTAAAAAAAAATGGAAAAAAAAACCAGCCTTTTACTTATGGGTAATAGTACTAATCCTCTTGAAAGACGATTGATACCAAGCCTGACCCAGAGTCGGTACATTGTCAGTAGACTGTAGAGCAATGGATGAAGACATAACTGAAGGAAGAAGCCACAGGAGAATCATAGAAGACAAATTTAAGCAGAGATGGACTGAGCACAGATGCCAATATCCTCGTCCCACTTCAATTCCTACAAATGATGGAAAATATGCTTCCAAAAAGTAGATCAATATGGTGCCAGGGGAAGAGAAGGGTTTCATCGGCAGAAAGGAAAATGAATTCTCTAAAATCCAGAAAGTCGGAAGCATAAATTCAGTGGATAGCCCAAACAGATAGACCATAACCCACAACATATGCAGGGAAAGGCTGTTGTGAAAATGCGCTGCCACACCCTAAAGTAAAGGATACTGGAAATGGGTGCCAGAGAGCAAGGCAGCAGTGTTGATTAGGGGTCTCGGAGACCACACCTCACTCTCTTACCTAAGCATGAAGCAGCAGGGTCCTTGTTCACAGCCTGGGGCAGAAAGATTCCTTTAGCCCGAGTAGGATATTACCCTAAGAGTTTGTAGAGACCCAGAAGGTTTCCAACCCTGATGATAAATTGATATGCCCTGTCAGTATTTCCTGCTCATTTCTCAGAGTTTCTAGAGATAGGCCACAGAAACATTAAGGGTATCCATGGGCAAACTGAAAGGCTCAATAGACCTCACTTAACAAATACAGATATGCCTGTCTTAGGAGTTTAAGAGCAAATGGGCAAAGCTGATAATGGTGATACATGTCTGCAATCCCAGCACTTAGGAAATAGAGGGAGGGAAGATCAAGAGTTTGAAGTCATCCTCTGCTGTACTCCAAGTTCTAGGCTAGCCCGAACTGCATGAGACTTGTCTCCAAAAACAAGGGTAAAGAAGAAAGGTTTAATTAAGGTATTTTGGTTATATGCAGCATGAACAAGTAAATAACAATTTTTTTCAAATTTCAATTTTTTATTATATGGAACATATAGGTATGTCAGAGCACCATTTGCATGCCTGGTAGCTGTGAGAGCACACCTCTGAAACGGAAGTTACAGACCATTGTAAACTGCCAAATAGATGCTGGGAATTGAACATGTGTCCTCCGGAAAAGCAGCAAGTCCTCTTAACTGCCAAACCTTCAGCCCAAAGAAACTATTATTTTGAGGAAAGAGAAATTTATATGAGGGGTAAGAAAATAATGGAGGAAGTCATAGAAAATTTTATGGATGGCAGCAGTAGACAAATCAAGAGAACCTAAGTAAGATGTGTAGACAAGATCCATGTCTAATCCATAACAAGAAGCTTGCTAATCAGGAGAAGAAATTAATCCTTCAGAAAATATGTGTGTGTGTGTGTGTGTGTGTGTGTGTGTCCTAGAAATAAAAAGAAGCAGCACACAACAGCAATATGACATAACAGCCAGCATTCACGACAGCCATTCACTGGTAGAGTGAGAAGCTTCAAGCTTCACAGCTAGAGCTAAACAACTCAGCAAGCTTAGGCAGGACAAGGCATGTAAGCATTCAGAGCAGAAGTGAGGCCAACATCCAGTGACAGGACTCAGGGATAGCTGTCCATGCCAGGGAACCGGACAGGGACTGACGGCTTTCTGCAGTAGGTCAGAATCTTTTCTCAGTAGCCAGCTACAGGGAGGAGGTAGAATGATTAGCATATACCTGTCAAAGGTTTTCCTCAGAAAATTAGAAAAATCTATCAATGTCATTTTTGTCATCTTGATCGACTTAAATAGCAACATCAAATATCATTCAGAGGGATCATTTTAAAAGCATCTGTTTAAAAATGTCTTAGAGTTTAAAATTTCGCCTTTTTCCATCTTTATTAAATTAAAAATAAAAATTCAAAATAAAACTTCACAAGGAAAAAAAAACATTCTTAAAACTGAGCACTGAGGAGTTAGTTGACTGGATAAAAACAATTGTCAGCAAGCATAAGGACCTGAGTTTGAATCCTTATCCCCATAAAAACACAGGCTATCCAGTACAGGGGAACACCAGGGCCATTACGTGGGAGGGGGTGGGTAGGGGAGCAGGGCGGGGATGCGGGAGGGTAAGGGGAAATTTCTGGATAACATTTGAAATGTAAATGAAGAAAATATCTAATAAAGAGAAGAAAAAAAAAAAAACACAGGCTATGACCCTGCACAAATGTGACCTTGTCACTAGGGGCAAACACAGATGAGTGTTTGAAGCTCTCTAGACAGCATCTAGTAAAATAACTGCCAGCCTCAGGTCCAGTTAGAGACCCTGACTCAGAGGACCAATAGAATGTGTAGAAATAAGCAGCCTCAGGGTAGGAATGCGGGGGGGGGGGACCCTCTAGAAAGTACCAGAGACCCAGAAGGTGAGAGAATCTCAGGACTCATTGGGGGTGGGGAGTGACCTTAACCAAAATTCCCAACATTAGGGAGAGGAAACTCGAAGAGTCCACTGCCAATAGATAGACAGTGCCTCAAGTGGAGGGTCAGGGCTACTAACCCACAGTCAAAATTTCTGACCCAGAATTGTTCCTGTCTAAAAGAACTGCAGGTACAAAAATGGAAATGAAACTGAAGGAAAAGAGGTCCAGTGACTGGCCCAACTTGGGATCCATCTCATGGGAGGAGGGGAGCATCAAGGCCTGACACTATTACTGATGCTATGAGGACAGGAGCCTGGCATGGCTGTCCTCTGAGTCTACCAGCAGCTGACTGAGACAAAAGCAGATACTTACACCCAACCATTAGACCCCTATGGTTGAATTAGGGGTAAGATTGAAAAAGCTGAAGGAGAAAGTGACCCCATAGGAAGATCAGCAGACTCAACTAACCCAGACCCCGGGAAACTCCCAGAGACTAAGCCACCAACCAGGAGTGTATACAGGTCCAACCAAGACTTCTGGCACATATATAGCAGACATCTTCCTGGTCTGTCCACAGTGAGAGAAGATGCAAGTGCATCTTCCAGAGACTTGAGGCCCCAGGGAAGGGGGAGGCCCGGTGGGGCAGGAAAACCCTCTCAGAGGCAAGGGGGAGAAGAAATGGAATGAGGAACTGTGGAGAAGGGGACCAAGGTAGAGCAATGACCGGAATGTAAATAAATAAAGCAACTTTTTAAAAAACAGAAATGTTTGTGTTGTGCATATGATTGTCTATATTTAAAATCCTAAACATGTACACATACTTTTAGAATCAATTGGAGTAATATTTGTGTTGTTACAAAATAACCATAAAAGACATTTAAAACATTCTTTTCCCCTAGAAATAACCATTTAGGATATGTAACATATAAGATGCCAGCCATGGTATTAATAAAACCTAAAGAACACCTAAGGAGGAGGTCAAATACAAAATGGGTAATATTTTTACTTAAAATGTAAAATAGTAAAGGATATAAAAATGAATAAATGGAGATGTAACCACACCCACTGAATGACCTAGATGGCCTAGAACCATGATGGTGTTACTACTCCCCAAATGGATGCATATGTCGCATTAAAGATGCCAATATCTTATGGTCCAACAGTCTCGCTTCTATCAACATAACTTCTAAGACAACTCCCTTAATAACATGTAAAGAAAAATTCTCTGCAGTGTTGTTTGGTTTTCAGGGAGGAGGGGGGAATCAAGGAATCCCAAGTTTCCATCTGAGAAATGCTTTTTTAAATGAAGGATTTGTTTACCTCAGTTAAAAGGCATGAAGAAGATATGTACACATCCTGTGTGGCCACAAAGCAAGTGGCTGGATGTAAATTAGGTCATCCTCATTCCAATATGTAAATTGAAGCTTTACATAAATTAAGAACACTGTCGATATAACATAGAGGTTATAATCATTCATATGTCACCTTCCCCAGCAGGTTAATGGTGAAGCGATAAAGACCACATTTTCCTACAAGCAAAGAGAATTTCTTATAAGGTGTGAAGATCTTAATGAAGATACTGAGAATTCTGTCTCAGCACTGTTAGTACATGCAGGCGATGGTTTATAGTGGCTTCGAGCATTGCTATGCATTCCACAGTGCTAAACTATATTGTGATGCTGCAAGTGTTGATGAAGGCGCTGCCAAGAATTTCTGGGTGAACACAAAATTTTATCGATGACTGGAGAAGCTACATTCACAATGAGATTTTTGCGTTTCCATGAGCCTGGCCCCTGTTGTAAATGATAGCCCTAGAAGACACGTTTCTCAAAGGTCGTGGGGTCTCTAGGCTGAAGGCCAGAAGAATGGAACTTATTGTGAGGCTGGTGGAAGGGTCTGAGAAGCCTTGGCTGTGCTGATAATGTCACTGGATTGTTGCTCTTCATGTTAGTTCTCTGGTGTGTTAATGCATAGGTTTTGAATGGTCTGCCCCTAGTTATCTGTGGGCCTAATTATCTCACAATCCCTGTTATTTTTAGTGCACAAATCATGCAGAACATGAAGATTTTTTAGGAATGCATATGTTACACTATAGCAAAAGAGATGTGTTTTTAAAAAGACAGAGCTCAAAAACAAGTTTGACAATAAAAAGCAAGCTCTCAAAAAGCTGTTAAAATAGTATCTCGTGCTTTTAAAACTCAAAACAATGTTATATAGCATATGAAAGTATATTTTGCTTTATTTGAATAACATTTTATTTATTATTTGAAGGTTCCATATGTGTAAGCAATGAATTTTGATCCTGTCTACCTCTCCCACCCCATCCCAACTCTTCCCACCCCCCACCAACTTCACATGTTCTTTCCTGAATCTGTATCTTTACCTATGTAAGTACATTTATCTGTTGTGTTTTTAAGTACTGTGGACAATGAATAATTCATCTCAAACACCCATAACATCAGCCAGCTAAGGAGAAAAATATCAGACACATCCAAAATGAAAGATTTTTCTACAAAATAGCCAACCAGGATTTCTCAATATTGTCAAGGTCATGAAAAACAAGGAAAGAATGAGAAGCTGTCACAGACCAAAGGAAACTTTAAAGAGACACAAAGAGACTAAATGTGCTGTAGTGGCCTGGGTTACATCCTTAAACAGGAAATGAACATTGATATAAAACCTGTAGAGACTCAAGGAAAGACTGGGTTTTAATGGCTAGTAGCCCCCGCAATGGTGTTTTGTAGCTTTGACAAATGTACCATGACCGCGTGAGATGTTAATATTGAATGAAGGGCATATGAGAACTCTTTGTATTGTGTTTTCAACGTATCTATAAATCCATAAAAGTATTCCAATGATATTTATAAAAGATGTTACACTCACAAAACACACACACACACACACACCTGTGTAAGAAAGGCACACACCTGTGTAAGAAAGGCAGTGGGGTTTCATTATCATGCTTGCCTCTGAGACAGCAGATGAAACTTTCTTTGAATTATGTGAGTGTTATTTTTTAAATATACCTATGTATATATGCTATAAATTTTCAATTCTTTATAAGACTGTTTTTCAAAATTAAAAAAAATACAATTTTTTAAAAGTGGTAATATTTTAAAGACAGTGTTAGAAGACTCCCCAGACACTAGAGGGCAAACATGAATGTTGAGGTTTTCAAGGCTTTCCAGAATACTTTTTTTCCTTGTCCTTTGAGATGTGAACCAGTAAGAAGAGTCAGAGCCATGGAGTTGAAAATACTGATTTTAAAAGCTGAAGGAGACTAGTTGAGTGAAAATGGCTTGGCACTGATTCCCTAGATGCAGATAGATTTAATCACCCACCCCAGGTCATGCTGCACCAGACAAGGACCTTGTCACGGGTGCAGAGTATTCACTGCCAAAGTCATCCTCATGTGGCCATGATCCAATCCAAGCATATGTTATTGGCAGGCTAGAGCAGATCCTCAGCACACAGAAAGAAAGAAAGAAAGAAAGAAAGAAAGAAAGAAAGAAAGAAAGAAAGAAAGAAAGAAAGAAAGAAAGA